>JAJGRX010000820.1:0-45877 GCA_025461125.1 Carex kokanica
TGATGGGGAAATTGGCTATTTCAAGATTTTAGATGGGTACACCGGAAATTTTCCCAAAAATAAAATATATAAACATAAGATCATAAGATATTTCACTATTTGATATTACGAAAAAAAAAGCATATAACTAAAATCAGCAAAGTTTCAAAGACGTTTCAGTTAAGTTCAATTTGAACCATTCATTTCAAAATAGATAATTAAATTTTAAAAACGTCAGTGTTCTAATTTATAAGTTTTCGAGGACAAATTATTCATTTTTAAATTCTAAAGCATACAAAAGTATATTTCTAAATGTCATTATGTATGAATCAAAAGTAAAAAAAATGAACAATTTGCTAAAAACAGATTAGAAGACTGGTATTTTCTACATATTTTTAACCCTTTTAATAAAGAGTAAAATTGTTACTTTATTAATTTAAAATGAATTTTAATAGAAAAGGCAATAAAATGGGTTAATTTGTGATTTTTTGAAATTTAAAAGGGTAAATGATCTTATGAATTTTAGAGGGAGTAATACGTAATTTCACTGTTTTTTAGGGGTATACATCAAATTCCTCCTTTTTACCAATAAAATTGTATTGCACTAGCTTATTCGCTCTCCCCATCCCAATTTCAAATTTTTCAATCTACCCTAAACTTATGTAAATCAATCTAGGTATATTTCTTTGATCCAAAAATAAAGCAATAATTTTGTTACACTTAATGATTGATAAGGTCAACAGAAAGTAATAACTAATAACTTACCCCAATTAAACTTTTCTTGTTTCTCTCGTCAAAACAATAGTTATGTTGTTTTTACAATGGCCGTCAAAAAGTGAATATTTAATTAGACCATAAAAATAATAATATTTTTTCTATTGAACTGGAAATATATGCAAACAAATTAAATGAGATTAAAACGTCATGGGTTTTCTGTCTTCATCACGATTAACTGTTTTTTAACATTTTGAATTATTAAATTAAATTAAATGCAGTTAACAACATATACTCTAATTTATTGTTATACGCTTCATTGCATTCTTAAAATAATACGACATTTCTAATTTCATTCTTTTCATATCAATAATCTAATATTTGTTTGGAAAAGTTATCAAGAATATAATATAAACAACGTATATAATGGTGCACATCTAATTTCATCTATTTTATGCTGCATTTTTTTCTCTTCTCCTCTCTATCCCTTTATCAAAAAGGTGATTTTAGCGGGTAAAGATTTTAACATAGCATTTTTGGCTTCATGCAGATTGTCAGTATCCGCATCTGTTAACTTTTGCATAAATTTTACTCACCAAATATTATCCAAATTCATGCATGCAGGAAGTAAAAATATTCAATATAAGCAACTTCATACCATCTAATACACTCTTCCGAGAAGTCAGGAGCCCATCTAAACCATTTCCACCTTCTGGAGTTGTTATCTCCCAAGAGTAACCCTACAACCATATGAAAACTACCGATTGTTAAAAGCTAAGTACTATATGAAAAAACTCACAGCTACTGATTATAAGATTAAAGAAATAAAAATTCCCAAGAACACAATAAAAAAGATAGTAAGAGTTAAAGAAAGTATACTATGTTAAAGAAGCTTTACTAGTATTTTCCAAGAAAACAGTGAGAACACACTACTACAGAAATGGTCATTGTACACGGACATAAACAGGAGGCTACACGGATTTCCTGCCGTGTGGAGTGCGAGGGTGTATAATTCCCTGAATAAATTATACACGGATATTTACCCGTGTGCAATTCCTGAGAGCTACACGGATCATTACATAAACAACCGTGTCCAATTCCTTGCCAAGTGGCGCTCTCCAAAGCCGAGCTACACGGATCACTACATAAACAACCGTGTTCAATTCCTTGCCAAGTGGCGCTCTCCAAAGCCGAGCTACACGGATTGTAACATACACAGCCGTGTAGGATTACTCTGTCTACACGGCCTTTTTAGGTTAATATCCGTGTAGAAATAGTTATTCTGCACGGCTTATTACTTGAACAACCGTGTCCAATTCCTTGCCAAGGCGCTCTCCAAAGCAGAGGTACACGGATTGGAACATAAACACCGTGTACGATTTCTCTGTCTACACGGACTTTTAGGTTAATATCCGTGTAGACATAGTTATTCTGCACGGCTCATTACATAAACAACCGTGTACATTAGTGGAGATCTATACACGGATATTTAACTAAAAGGCCGTGTACGATCATTTTCCTGCACGGATGTCTATCAAAATATCCGTGTAGAATAACTATTTCTACACGGATCATTACATAAGCAGCCGTGTACCTATCTTATATTTTTATTGCTCTTTATTTGGCTTTCCACACGGACTTATGTGAAACATCCGTGTAGAATGGTTATATTTTTTTTCAATTTTTATTTTATGTTTTGGCTAGCCTCCAGTTTGCTAGCCATTAAAAATCAATTCCAAACAAAGAATTTCCAATATATCAGAATACAACCCCTAAACAAAATTCATGTACACTAAATATATCAAAAATTCATGCACACTAAATTATACAAATCCATATTCTGGTTTACAAAATTCATTTTGAAACCACTTTGCCCACATACATCTAAAATAATATATATCTTCCTTGCTGTAATGCCCTGCCTTTTTGTTCGATTTATGCTGCCAAAAATTCAAAATATGTAGGTTATTAGAAAAATACAATATAACAACTGCATCTCTGTTTTGCTTTATAAAAATAAATATTGTAATTATAACAATGCAACTAATAAAACAAATTTAGTAGAATAAAATATTAGAGGAAATCAATATTAATTATATGGACAAGTCAAGGCAAACATATGAATTACATACCGGATATTTTGGCCAATCGAATTGTAAGCGTTCAACAAAGTGATACATAAATCATCGTGTAATAACCGCATTCCCAACCCTGCAACTGTTGCGGGCACTGAAATTTTCATTTAGCGGCCTATGTTAGAATGACAATTAATTTTTGAACAAAAAATATGAAATTATAAAAATTATAGTGCATGTGCTCACCGGCTGCCACCTGAAACACAACTTATTTTTATGCTTCGGATCGTGCTTTGCATTCCTCCATCTTTAAGATATTGCAGAAAAGCCCTTACAAAATTGAGTGAATGTAATTAGCAATTCCACAATTTGTTATATGTAATTGGGAAAAAATCAAACCAAGTGAATTACTATTGCTTACTTTCTTATTGGAATGCAGATCATTTTGGAGTCCTGAGGAGTGACGCCCGGTTCGGGCTGTGAAGAATCCATGATGAAAACCAAATTCTCAAGTGGCACAATCACAATCAAACACCAGTGGCCCCTCTGGTGGTATGGCACGAGAAAATCTCTTATTCCCGAAAGAGCCTTATGCATCGCTGAACACATGTACTGGACAGTATCTTCTCCTGATATTGCACCATCGTACCACTAGTAAAAGCGGGGTCCAAGAATGCACAGGAGTTCACCTTATCTTTCCCACAAGCCACAGACTGTTTTCGTTGTATCATCCTGAAAAACTCATCATTTCACATTGAGAATACTATATTGAGTGCTATACACATGATATATACTGATTTTTTGGTCACTACCAAGAGAAAACGTGTGACGACTCCCACATCGAGCCAATTTATCGCTTGATGAGGCATGTAAAAAGTCCTTGAATTCTTTGAAAGGCAGCACGACCGTCCTGCCTTCGTGTAGGAGAACCGCGGGGGGGATATCGAACATTACGTGCTCCATATAATCTGGTGCCTACCAGGCAGGCGTGGAGATTCCGCAAATCCTCGGCAAACGGCTACCTCTTCTTCAGATTAGCCCCGTACGGTCCTACTGGCACATCCGCTGGTAGCCGCTGCTGGCGCAGCCGCTGGCGCAGCAGGAGATCTTGGCATCAGCCCTGACTGACTACTTCCAAGCCTCGCCGTACCGGTGACAAAGCTTCGTCCGCAGCGTTCCAACGCCTCTTCGGGTCTGTATCAATTTTGAACCTTTTTTCAAGTATTTCAAAATAATCATTTGAACGTAACATAAGATATCCGTGTTTTATTTAGAGATTACCTGATCCAAAATAATCTGACACTTGGGCCATTGGACAATCTGTCTACGGGCATCATCAAGCACCACCATGCCGTCGGTAGGGACAGGAAGAGGTATGCGGGCAGCCCATCGGCCACAATCATGTCAACCGTTACGGGGAGGTGGTTGGGCCTTAGCTGAGAACCGGCTGGAGGATGTACAATACCCTTAGCAAGGGTCAGAGGAGTTTTGTCGTGCCACATGACGAGGTCGCATGATGTGGCCTCCTGCAATAATTATCAGAAATTAGTTAATGAACAAGTCACAATTACGGGTAGATTATGAACAAGTAGTGATTACCTGTAGATTGTCCAACACGCCCAGAACTTCGGTCCCGGATGCTTGACTGCTTCGCCGAAATCCCGGCGAAACGGGAGGTTGTTGCTCGGATTGCTGCGTAAGAGATGTAATTTGGTTGATCCACCTTGATTCGAATTCAGCCATCCCTTCCATCGTACTCCGTTCTGAACTCCTCGCATACCTCCTGGCGTACCTGCGCCAACCTTGATTCCATCTCTTCCGTGCTAACTTTGGCACGCGGTCTTCTTTTTTGGTTTGGTCCGTTGTATACATCCTTCCAGCCACAGTAGACCGAGACACCCCTAACTCGACCCGTGTGTTTCTTTAGTCCCGAGCGCTGCGGACAAGGAATCATCCACTCTTTCGACAGTCATGAGCCCGAATTTACCTCCTCCTCCACATCCAACTGTTAAAAAAAAATTAGTTATAGCAAAAGACAAAGTAATGTACACGGAAGTTACCACAAAGACTCTTACCATTTTCTGAGCCACGGGTTGCACGTCACTTGGGAGTACTATCGTCCCAGTCAGCGGTTACCTCAGATCTTCCCATGAGCCAGTGTTAGGCCCTAGGATTTTGGATCCTAACCACAGGTGAGTCAGAATCTTTGTTTTGGTCCAGTACCTTAGCCCATTCGGCCGACTTACCCTCGTAACCACCTGACCCTAATTTGTGCGGGTACTTGTTCAATTTCGCGATCCTCCTGCCCTCGTCACTTTTTATCTTCACACATCAAGGCACATCAATTAGCTAGTTTAAGGAAGATAAGTACATATCGAGAAAGAACAGAGACAGAGTTGGCTGAATTATATACCTTGAACTCTGCTGTGGACTTCAAAGCTTGAAACGCCTCCCAGTCCTCTTGTTTCAGCCATTTATAGTAGCCTACCGGATTTCTCCCTTCCTCCATGAAATCCGTCTTCAACGTGCTCTTGAATTGCTTCCAAGCTCATTCATTTTCCTCAAAGTCTTTTTCTTTTTCGCGGACTTTGGGTCGTCATCCTGGATGTTCCAATGAGCCTGCATGATTGACAACAAATTACTGCATGTAAGTTCATTCAAGTTTTCAGGTCAGGTATAGACATATATAACTTGCACTTAACCAAAGTACGGGGAATAAGTAGCTTGAAAATAATTTGTGTTTCACTTGCTCTACCAAATTGTTTTCTGTATATTAGGAAACTTTGGGGCACAACCTATGTCACTACCTACATGCAATCTAACCTTTATGACCAAATCAAAGTGAAATAATGTGTTGTATTTAGCTGAGTTTGTTAGTGATATTTCTTTGCTGATTTTGCTATCTGGTCATGATAATAGTGTAGGGCACCAGAATTGGGGTCAAGGTGTCTGGCGATTACCTTACCTTTTCCTGGTGGCTGGTACCCAGTTCAAGCATGGTGCACTACACTACATTGATTTCATTCAGCAGGTAATATATATTTGGTTTTGAATTTTTCTCTGTATATACTGCTAAATGATAGAATAGTGAGGCTATGGTGCTATGCATAGCACCAATGGCTAGTGTACTACGGCTCAATATGGTACTTTTTAAAATCCTAACGGTCGATTCCGACCGTTCAATGTGATATCCATATGAATATGTACTTGCAAACTAAATTTTATATTTTTTCGAATTTTTTTACTATTTTTTTAGATAGGTAGAAAAATCAGTGTTTTTTGAAAATTCTGGACCATCAAAATTCTACCTATCTGAAAAAATAGTAAAAAAATTTGAAAAAATATAAAATTTAGTTTGCAAGTACATATTCATATGATTATCACATTGAACGGTCGGACTCGACCGTTAGAATTTTAAAAAGTACCATATTGAGCCGTAGTACACTAGCCATTGGTGCTATGCATAGCACCATAGCCTCACTCATTTGGGATATAGTCCTACAAAGCAAGAATTATCACCTACACCCCTAGAAATATACCAAAGGTTAAGACATGCTAGAAAACTTGTATCCAACAAAAAAAGAAATAACAAACAGAATACGAAAAATGAATATATAATGCATGTACATTTTTTTTTTACCTTCACAATGTTCCACCATTCGTTCTTATCTTCGTCATCGAATTTGTCCCACCTCTCAACCAAGATAGATGCCTTCTGCTTCACCAAATTGTTACACCAATGTGTACTCTGCCCTACGTGGACCCTTCGGACATCCGGTTTTGTCGAACTCGATTTGCAAATCCTTCGCCTCTGAGGTCTTCGTGCACATTGTCGGACCTCTTTTCCTCTTTTCTGTCTGAGACTGCTGGTCCTCTTCTTCCACTATCATATCTACCTGCGGTTCCACTGTTTCCAAAATCATATCTGCATTCTCACCTGCTGTGACATGGTTCTTTCTACAAAAAGAAACATTATTACAAATGCTATGAAATGTAAAATTTAGGTCTAACTTATGTGTTGTTGGGTCCTTTGTTCAATCATAGTGTTGGTTTTGCAATTTAGTTCCTGTAACATTAATTAGGTGTCCATGTCACCAGAATAGGTCAGTTGAGGAAACTTTTCACTTAACCAAAATACAATCAGAGATAAGGGTTTTGATTTAACCAAGATACAGGGAGCATTGCAACATAGAGAGAGAGAGAGAGAGAGAGAGAACCTTTCAAGGAGAGAACAGCAACCGCGCGAGAGGAGCTTAGAGATTCAATTGGCGAGTTCAGAGGAGAGCGACAGAGGAGACCGAGCTAGCACCGAGAGAGAGAACGATGGCAGCACCACAGAAAAGAGATAGGAGACTAGGGGGTTTAGGTTTTAGGGGAGACGAGGAGATTTTGAAAAGATATCGAGCGACAGAGACGAGGCGCGCACTTTATTTCGCGTAAACTAAATATACACGGACATTTAAATAAACACCCGTGTAGAAACGTAAGAGAGCTACACGTTTAATTAAACACCCGTGTATAATTAGGTTACGCGAAATTATGAAATGCGCGCCTACATATGGTTTTCTAGATTAATTTTTTCAAATTCCAAAGTTTCATATTTTTCAAATTCCATATTTTTCAAAATGGAAAACTTCAAAAATAAAAAGGAACCTGATTTCAGTTTTATTTAGCTTGAAAATTATTTTATATCTTCGAGTATCTAGCAGAACTTAATAATAAAATCAAATAAATATTTCAATTTCTACACAGGCGTTTAATTAAATATCCGTTGTAGAAAAACATTTTGTACACGGATTTTTTATTAAACGCTCCGTGTACGTTGCTTATAAGGCGAAACAACTCTTGAAAATTAAACGGCCGTGTTAAAGCCTTTTGTACACGTATTTTTAATTAAACGACCGTGTATGATTCTTATAAGACGAAATTCAAAATTAAACGACCTTCAAAAGCCTTTTGTACACGGAATTCGAGAAGTTGCCTTATCTTTTTAATTAGAAGACGAAACGACTTCAAAATTCAATATAATCTGAGAAACTCCCCCTTTTCGATTACTTTTCTCTGAGAATTTGGAAGAAGAAATGGCCGCTTCGGTGCCACCGGAAGAAGACACAAATGTGCCATGGCCATGGCCCCCCGGCTATGTCCCTCCCGAAGATGCTCCCGTGAAATTAGAAGTCCCTCCCGGCTATGAAATGCCTCCTCCCAACTACAGGAGGACATGGCCATGGCCGCCCTCAAATGACGTGCCACGGCGAAGCCCAAGGGAGCACCCACCACCAAAGCCCTACAAAAGGAGGGGCAATCCCTGGATCAGGCCAAAGAGACCCTGGATTAAAAGGAGGGGGTCAGGCCAAGGAGCAATCCAGCCAGGCCAGTGAAGGAGTGTTTAATTAAGTTAGCTTTTTTTTTTCGTTTTGTTTTGATGTAATATATTTTTGTTCTTAATTTAATCAGCATTTTGTTTTCTTTCCGTTTAACTATTTTGTTAAATACTTCATGCTATCTAAATAAATACTGTTATAGATATGAATTAGCAGTACAAAACAACCAACAAATAATTAATTCATGGATAATCACTAAAAAGTAAATTATTTAAAATTAACTTAAATAATCTGTCTAAATAATATCATAGAATGCCTAATGCTCTCTAAATAATCCGATTTGAAAACATAAATGAACACTTTACTTGATATGACCTTATCTGGGTTTACAAATTTATAAAACAACCATAGAATAATTTTTCGGAAAAAAAAATACCTTCTGTTCAAGTAATTATTTCAAAATATTTTTTACAAAAAATATTTCAAAATAACATGCAATTTAGTCCCTGTTGTTCAAGTAAAGTATTTTCAAGAATAATGTAATTTGACTATTTCAATTTCTACACGGGCGTTTAATTAAATATCCGTGTAGAAAACCTTTTGTACACGGATTATTCATTAAACGCCCGTGTACGTTTCTTAGAAGGCCAAAAAACCATTGAAAATTAAACAACCGTGGAGAAAACTTTTCTTACACGAATTTTTAGTTAAACGTCCGTGTCCAATTTTAAGTTAAAACGTTTAATTCGAGAAGTTGCCTTATCTTTTTAATTCTGAAAAGACGAAAACGAATTCAAATAATCACTCTCCCGTTTCGATTACTTTTTCTCTGAGAATAATTTTAGGGGAAAAAATACCTTCCTACACGGATGTGTAATGAAATATCCGTGTAGCTCCCTTTGAATTTCTACACAGACATTTTATGAAACGTATAAATGTATTTGTACACGGATGTTTAATTAAATGTCCGTGTTGCTCCCTTTGAATTTCTAATGAAATTAAAAATTATTCTTAGAAAGATGGGTGTTTTTTATTGAAACAAATAAAATATAAATTTCACGTCCTAATTAAATTATATCAGAAATTATACAAAAATTCATGTCTGGATTATATCAAAAATTAATACAAAAAAACCTACACTAAATTATACAAATCCATATTTCTAGTTTACAAAAATTACTATTGAAACCACTCTGCCCACATATCTAAATAATCTATCTGGTTCTTGCTCCTGATGCAAAAAAAGAAATATTAGAAACGAAATAAAAACATTACAATGAGACAGAAATATCCAGAGATAAACCGGCCTTGAGTCTTTAGCTTCATTGGGCTCTCTGAAATATTATAAAAGAAATATATATTATGCATTGAATTTTTTTTTTCCAAATGAGAAATATTAAAATTTTCAAGTTTAAAAGGAGTAAATATTATACATTGGATTTTTTTTTCCTTTTTCTCTTTTTTTTCCACTGTTTGAACATCTTCCCATAATCCTTCATTGTGGTCAGATCTCATGTAATTTGCTTCGTCTTGTTCTGCAATTGTTGCTATCTCAGCTTGCACATCAGTACAAAATTGAGGTATCTCTTCGAACTGGTCGTACTCTTCTTCGTCGGTGACGTTTTCTACCCCAACAATCCTTCTTTTTTCGGATAGGACGACACTCCACCTATCATCACTCGGGTCAGTGACATAAAAGACTTGGGTGGCTTGCTTGGCAAGTATGAACGGATCATCCACATACCCGACTTTGTCAAAATCAACGAGGGTGAACCCGTCATTATCAACTTTAACACCCCGGTCTTCGACCCATTGGCACCGAAACAAGGGAATGCTAAGGTGAGGATTGTAAACGAGCTCCCAAATTTCTTCAATAACGCCGTAATAAGACTTTGAAGCTATTACAGGCCGGGCATCCCCCGATCTACTGAATTCTTGGGACGTCGCCACCAACGTCACCCCACTATTTTGCATCGTGCTCTTATCACACTGTAATTTAGTATAAAATGTATATCCGTTAATCTCGTATCCTTGGAATGTTCTAACAACCATTTGGGGTCCTTCGCCCAGCAATCTAACAGTTTCATTTACGGGGGACATTTCGGGTGTGATTTCACTCTGTCTTTCATCCATCCTATAAAAGAACGGTTATGCTCGTCAGTAAGCCACTTCTGACTTCTCGTGTAGTTCTGTTGTCGAAGGATCGTCATGTGCTCATCTATATATGGAGCAACATCAGCCATGTGCTGCAGTACAATAAAATGTGCCTTTCGCAGGTCATCGTTATCAGCAACTATGGCTTTCAACCCTATTGTCCCTACTCCTTGTAGCCTTCCCTCGTATCGAGATTTTGGAACACCAATAGGACCCACACCGGTCATGTAGTTGGTGCAAAACTCAATTACCTCTTCTGTGGAATATCCCTCCACAATGCTACCTTCGGGACGATGTCGGTTCCTTACGTAACTTTTCAAAATACCCATGAATCTCTCGAATGGATGCATATACCGCAGGAACGCGGGACCACAGATCTGAATTTCCCTCACGAGATGAACAACAAGGTGAACCATAACATCAAAAAAAGATGGCGGAAAATACATCTCAAGATGGCAAAGGGTAACGACGACCTCCTTCTGCAAAGCGTCCAATTTGAGCGGGTCTATCACTTTGGAATTAATTGCATTGAAGAAAAAACAAAGCTTCGTAATGGTTTGCCGCACGGGCTTCGGTAAAATTCCCCGAATTGCAACAGGAATCATATGTGTCATTAAAACATGACAGTCGTGGGATTTCGGACCAATCAATTTCAGGTCCTTCATCGACACCAGCTTCTTAATATTCGAAGAATACCCTGATGGGACTTTAATACTATGAAGGCACTTACAAAAGCTTGTTTTCTCGATCTTCGACATTGTGCACATTGCGGGGGGGGAGGTATGCCTTTTGCTTCCCTTTATCTGCGGTGCAAGCTCGGGTCGTATTCCCATTAATTTAAGACCGTCTTTCGTCTTCCCCGAAATGTTCAATAATGTGCCAATCAAACTGTCACAGACATTTTTTTCAACATGCATGACATCTAAGCAATGTCTCACTTCTAAATATTCCCAGTATGGTAGCTCCCAAAATAGGACTTCTTTTTCCAAATATCTTTCGGTGGTGGTTTGTGATACGGTCAAAAGGGTATATGTAAAAAGCTTTATCCTCAAATACACTTTCGGCTCAGATTGCAAGTATACAATCCTACCGTTGTAGTATATTATCGGGTATCGAACCACAAGGAGTAAGATAAATACTTAAATTTCAACCTTAGATGATAAATTTCAGAAAAGAAAGAAAGTAAAGTGCGATAAAGTAAATTTGGGGGGTTTTTATTAAAATCCTAATTGTTGGGTTCAATACCCTAAAAGGAGAGATTGTAATAATTAAACTAAAACTAAAATTAAAAGAAAGTTTTTTGGTTGCTTTTCAAGGTTTGGAAGTCTAGGGGCATTCGGTCTACAATCCCTTGTTAATTCTATCTACTCGGGTTGTTTAAATTCATGTATGATTTGATGAGGTTTCTAACTTATGTTAGCCTTTGGAACAAATATTAATACAAATACCTTGGGTGGATGGATTAATGTTCCAAACAATTCTAGGCTGTCACTACCTAGAGGGATATTTAAGTCACATGCTTCAAAATATATGTTAATATTTGTTCTAAGGTGTCCTAATTAGGTTTTGACTTCAATTTAATACTTCACCAAATCCTAACCTTAATTTCTGGAAATCCGGTTTAGATATCAAATTGGTCCTAAGATAAACTAAATCCTAAAATATATATTTATGATTTCAATTAGTACTCTCCTTACCTTGACCCATGCTAGAAATTAAAGCGGAAAGACACGATCAACGTGATTTCAAGCTACTTCAATTAGTCTAACCAGGTGAACTTATAATTCAAGTACTAATGAAACTCATAAAGAATAATTCACAGAAATTAACAATCAAATCAAACAATCATAATAAAAAACTAAAATCCGAGTAAAATAGACTTAAACAAGTTCATGCATAAGACCTAAACCCCTAGAGAGAAAACTAGCCTCTCATGGAGATGCAAGAATTCATCAAAAGATTAAAACAAACATGGCTAAAACAAAGAAATTAAACAGAGAAATAGTTTACACCCTTCTCTAAATGAAGAACCTTGATCTTGCCTTTGTTTGCTGTGAACTTCCCTTCCTCTTCCTTGATTTGCTCCAAGAGATGATGGTAAAGAAGATTGTATGTGGATTGGTAGTGGATGATTTGGAAGGGAAAGTTGTAGCCTTTTTTATAGGAGATGTAATGCTTATTCTGGAGCCAATGGACGTGGGGAGTCATAGATACTTGCCCCACAAGTTCCCCCACGTCCCCACTTTCCATATTTCACTCCCGGGTCGTTTTTAGAAGCGCCGAAAATAGAAAACCTGATTTTTAGGCTGAATGCGACCTTAGTGCGACCGCAGTGCGTCCGCACTAGGATCGGATGCTTCAATTTCTGCTTCTGCGGCATGAGTGCGTCCGCACTAGTGGTCCCTGCGGCCGCATTCTGGGTTTGGTTGACATTGTGTTTTTCGTAAGTCCAGGATGCGTCCGCAGTTGGATACAGTGCGTCCGCACTAGGCTCGGACTTTGTTCCTTTCCTCCGGGAGTGTGCTGAATTTTGACTAAGTCTGGAATGCGGCCGCATGATGGATCTGTGCGTCCGCATTCAGGAAGCATTTATTCTCCCAAACTTTGGCTAAGTGCGGAGTGCGTCCGCACTGGGATCTTCTGCGTCCGCACTGCGCTCGGACTTTTTCTCCTGTTGAATTCTGAGGCTCTGGATTTGACCAAGTGTGAGTGCTGCGCATGACTGCGTCCGCATTTATGGTCACTTTTTCTCTTTTTGCCTCCTTTTCTGTAGATTGACAAACAAACAAACGCAGTAACTTGATTCTAGTAAATTCTATCCTTTTTGTGATGAAAATAGCAAGATATTTGGGTATGTTTTGTGATAAAAATCGGATCGAATATGTATGTATTTTAGACTTATCAATTCCCCAAGCTTGAACTTTGCTTGTCGCTAAGCAAACATTAAACTTGGACTACCATTCGATCTCAAATTCAACCCTATATCAAGTATGTTTCTCAAAATGAAAAATTTGTATGATCTTGCCAAAATTTAGAAATTCCTATGTAAATTTTCACAAAATCTAAAGTTCAACCCTTAGTTAATCATTATTCACCCCCACAATTTTGATTACTCTAACTTTCATTTCCCTTAAAGGTTTTGAGAATTTTTGAACTTTATTCATCCAAATTTATTAAAAGACATGCATTTTTATTTGTGAAGAAAAAAAATTCCCCCAAGCTTGGATAAAGCTTAGGTTAGAAAATCGCGAACTTCGTGTGTTGGATATTGCAAAATTCACTTTCTTTTTTGTTGATTTTTCTATTTTTTCTTTAATTTCATGGCACTATCTTCCTAATCCTCATTTAAGCACCGGTTAGTTACAAGTAGTTAACTGTACCCAACCGTTCTATTCAAGGGTGCTTTGCATGCTCATAGTCTAACCCCTTCACCAACACGAATGTCAATTTTATCGGGAGACTAGTGGAGCAGGAGTGCCAATGACTCATAACCATAAGTACGTCATGTCGCCGTATCATAGGAAGAGGAGTCTAATTTTAATTTCAAACTTTTTTCAAAAATTATTTCAACAATTTTTGCGAAAATACATATGAATACACACATCCAAAGGTATTAACTCACCACCTTTGAATATTCCAATTTTTCTAAATTCATTTTCCACATCTAAAATTGCTGTCTTAATAAATTTAAATTCCTAATGTCGCAAATTCTTAAGCCTTTATTTCCACAAAGTTTTTCGCCAAATTATGTGGTTATTGCAAATTATTCCAATGGTATTCCTTAAAAACTCATTTAAAATTGCATAAAAAATTTCTAATTTTTGCCAATCACTCAAATTTATCAAAAGTTTTAGCCATGTTAAACACAAAAACTAAAATATGATTTTATACTTTATGCATTCTCAAACAATTAAGTCCAATCGTGCAAGACTCTATTTTTCATAACCCCGTAAAACATCTTGACAAATTCGCAATTTTAAGCAATTAAGTTCAAAATCACAAATCCTATTCATGGTCAAGTAAAAAGCGAGGCTATAAATCCTAAAATGCATGAAAAATAAAAAAGTTTAAAGTTTAAAGTTCCTAGATACAAATTCTTCCCACCCCCAAGCTTAATTTAAGCATTGTCCCCAATGCATTAAAATAAACTTAAGTAAATAAGAAGAAAAATAAAACATCCCGTGCTCCATCATGGAGTGTCTTCTAACTCATCTTGCTCCATGTCCTGCGCTTCCTCTTCCTCGTTCAGCGGTGGTTGTGCTTGAGCTTCCGCCTCGGCTTGCGCTCGCGCTGCTGCTTGTCGTGCCGCTTCTGCTGCTCGGCCTCTGCGTCTAATATGTGGTGGTGTTGGTGGTACTTCATCAAAGCTTAAATTTTGAAGTCTTACCCCATTTTCAGCAAAGAACTTGGCGTATGATACTTCAGCCTCAATTTCATCCAAACGGGAATCGACATGGTTGCGCAAATCACCTATTGCTGTAGTGAAGTTTTGTTGCATACTACCCATCGTGGTATTAAAATTGTCTTGCATGCTTACCATGTACGCCATGAGTTGTTGATTTGTGGGCCCATCTTGTGGTTGTGCGTCGGCAGGTGGTGGTTGAGGTTGTGGAGCTTGAGGCTCCATGGGCTCATCGGCAATACGCCAAGTTGTCACATCATGTGGGTCAATGGCGGTTTGAAGAGGCAACAGGTGTTTGATTGTTCCCGGACCAAAATTGACCCAAGATTCCATGTGCTCGAGCCAATCTATCAATCTTGCTCTTTGGAGACCTTCTAAGTCGACTCGGGTTTCACCGCGCACTTGGTCATGCCCCACCGGAATTTGCAATCCATTCGCAATTTTTGTTATGATCCCACCGATTGTGATTGTCCCACCCCGCTGCCGGTTGGTTGCAACATTGTAGAGATGACTGGCCAAATTGTAACCAAGGTGGGGCATGAAGCGCATCTCATTATCATTCCTTCGCAACATGCAGCAAAGGTAGAAGAGCTCTTTTTGGTTGATCACAGAAGCGGTCTCACCTCGAGCCCATATAGTATAGGCCATCACTCGCTGGATGTAACGCAAGGTCGGGTGGAGGATAGTCTTCGCCCTTTGTTGATTGAGAGGGCCAACTTCGCATATCAAGTTGCGGAATTGTACCTCGGTCATGTCATGGTGGAAGTTGGTGGTTAACAGGAAGAAACTACGGTGCCCCATAAAAACATTCTTTTTACAATTTTTCAACCTCAGCACCTGCGTGTCATCTGTAGGGTTTTGAGGCTACCCAAAGCCATTAGGCTTAAGCTGCGGAAAGACCGTAAAACAAAAATTTACTTCTAACTTAAGCCAAAAAGGATTAAAGTGGTATGTCGGATAATCTACCGAGAGTTACATACCTGTTCAATCCTTTTCTTAGATTAAAAACCGTAAGTAAAACTTTACTTATTCAGATCATAGATTAAGTAGTATGTCGGATAATAACCGAGAGTTACATACCAGATTAATCCTGTATAGACCCAAAGTAGTAAAACCGTATTTACTTGTATTTTAATCAGTTTATAGATCTACTCCTTTGATTGATTTCTAAAAGATAAAATCTATTTAACAATTAAATAGATTAATATAACATTTCTTTACCTTGCTTCCAAATTCAAATTGGAATGCAGTCTGACCCGGCTGTCTGACCCGGTTAAGCAAGCACCAAAAATATAGTGCCTCTATCGGTTATCCACCAGGAACTACCAGAGAGTTGGTATTTCTTTTGCCAGAAATACTATACCAACGGTATTCGAAAAGTCGCAGTTTTCGGTAAATCACTATTCACCGAAAGTACGAAATTTCTGACAAAACACTATTCACAAGAATAACTTTTATTCTCGCAAAAATATAATATGGATAATCAGATTTTCTGCAAATCACTATTTGAGAGAGAAAATTAGATACGAATCGAATCAGATTCTGATTCGTACTTTGATTTGACTTAGAAATGAACTTTTATTTTATCACATTTTCATCTCTATTTATAACCACATAAAGTCGGTTGAATAGAGTCGGTTATATGAGATGCAAAATCCAAATTGATTTTGTCACATTTCTTTAATATATTAATTAAACATTTTCATTTAATTTAATTTAGACTTTTAATTAAATTCTAAATTTAATTAAGGCCTAAATTCAAATTGGACTTTTGGTCCAAAATATTAATTCATAATTAATATTTTAATCCATATATATATATATACAATTATTCTGAATAATTGTATTTCTTGCGTTTGCGATAAATTTATACGACGTGTCATACACGTTTATAAATTTAATTCGGTTTAAGCATGTCATCTCCATGACATATATTTTATTCTTAATTATAACACTTTATAATTAATCATAAAATTTCTCTGATTACTTTCCTATTGGTGTGACCCGATAGGATCTGTGTTATGTTGGTAAATAGAATTAGAACTGTTCTAACTTCTATAATCATAGGTGGCACCTGGCAAGTACATTATGACACCAATTACACAGATGATGCTGTACGGTACAATATCACGATCCAATAAACGATTTACTTCGTGTTAATTCTTTTGTCTCATAGCTATCAGATTAGTTTCAAGGTAGGTGTGTGTCATCCTTGCAAACTTAATCTTTTCTTGATCCTGAATAGATTATCAAATATGTTTACTCTTGTAATCATACTGGATCCAGATAATCATATTCTATCAAGGGGCCCAGTGACGCTATAGCTCGTATTGAGATACGAGGGACAATAGTACTTTTGATAAACCATCTTTTCCTCCGCATAAGCTATGTATACTGAAGAACTATCCTTATAGCTACTTTTTACGGATAGCGTTAGATAGCAATCACACATATACATTTCTTATGTAGGAAAAATGAATATCTCATACTTTAGAACTTAACACTAAAATGAAAACATTAATGACAAAACACAATTCCATTTAATGTTTCATTTGGGGTTTGTCAAATATCATGTTCTCTAACATGTATCTGTGTGATTAAAATGACAACTCTTTGTCTATGGTTTGTAAAACTTAACCATCATTTAATTCACACACTAACCTTATCGCGGTAATTAGTGTTCCTACTAATTACCTTGGTTAGAGACTTTTAAGAGTATTATCATCTATATTATGAAGTTTCACAATTCCAGTCATGAACTCGAAATGATTCATAATTTCAATAATACTCAAGGTAACAAAATGATTAAACACAAAATGATTAATCATTCAATTCATGAACAAAATATTATGATATATTTATTGTTTTATTGACTTCTAGATTATTACACTAACATCATCTTCACAGATGGGGCACGCCTTTGCTCCTTTACAAGTGTAACCCGATAAATTCCCGTACGGGGGAAATCATTTATGGTGCAGAATACCATGGCCCGCAAATTAAATTGCTCTTGCCGTACGCATCCCACACCCGGACGCCATCCCTCCACAATTTCTGGAGGTCCTCAATTAATGGTGCGAGATACACATCTATGTCATTTCCGGGTTGTCTGGGTCCTTGGATTAGTAATGACATCATTATGTACCTGCGTTTCATGCACAACCAAGGAGGAAGATTGTAGATGCATATAAGAACTGGCCAAAGTGCTGTGCTGACTGCTCATGCTTCCAAACGGACTCATTCCGTCTGTGCACCCCTAACTTAAGGTTTGTGATTCGCCACCAAATCCTTCGAAATGTCTATCAATGTTTCTCCATTGAATTGAATCAGCATGGTGTCTTAGTTTACCATCTCTTTTGCGCTCTTCTTCATGCCAACGCAACAATTTCGCATCTTTGGGATTTGCAAATAACCGTCTGAATCTCGGTATTATCGGGAAATACCACACCGCCTTAGCCGGAGGCCTTGCCTTTTTTCCTCCATCACAATCGTCAGTGTCCTGGTCCTTGCGTTTATACCGTGAAACACCGCATTTAGGACAAACATGCATGGCCTCGTACTCGCCACGGTACAATACACAATCATTCGGACTGCATGTATTTTTTCAATCTTCAAACCCATTGGACAGATCAACTTCTTCGCCTGATATTGTACAGGGTAACTCGTTGTTATCTAGGAGCATCTCTCGTAAAAGCTTTTAATAAGGACGTGAAACTCTTATCGCTCCAACCGTTGTCTGCTTTTAAGTTCAATAATTTAACACAGCTGATAATTTTGTAAATTTGGTACACCGGGGTATAACGGCTTTTTAGATTCATTAGACAGATACTGAAATTTTTTAAAATTTTTATCACTAATTTCATCTTCCACATCACGTAACATGTCCTCTAGATTCTCAGTAAAATTGTATTCTGCATTTTCATCAATCTCCACCTCATCCTCGTTGCAATCAAAGCCCAGCATTATCGAAATTTTCGACATTCTCAAAATCATCGTTGCATTCAAATTCAAAATTATCAACAGTTTCTACATTATCATCATTCTCGTCCAAAACAAAATTTCTATTGGTTCCACTACATTCCCTAATTTTCTCACCATGCATAAACCAACATGTATATTTTTTCTTAAATCCCCGACAAATCAAATGAGTTCTAATTTCTTCCGAATCCCCAAATCTTATATAATTTTACAATCTCTACAAGGACAAGATGTCGTTATCTTTTGTGTCCACTCTATAACTCTCAGCAAATTTTAGGAACTCATCAACGCGAGCCAAAGTATTCTGCACTATCACGTCGCAATTCGTACATCCAACTTCGATCCATCTGTAAATTAAAGTAAAAAAAAAATTCCAATTAAACCATATATGGTGGTCAGCATATATATGTTCCAAATTCTTGGCTTATAAAGGGCCGGTTTACAATCCTAACCCACTCTTTGAATATTATGCTCATATGGAACACATATTAGCGGGATTTAATTAGTATTTGAGAAAAATTCGGCAGCATTTCTCCTTAACTCCCCAAGTATGCGTAAAAAACCACATACTCGTAGGAGCAATAAGGAGAAATACTGTCGAACTTTCCTCAAATACTAATTAAATCCCGCTAATACGTGTTCACATCCTAAATGAGACACAATATTCAGAGAGCAGTCCCAAACGGGGGACTATCCAAAATTAATCCCTATTGGATTAATTTTGAACGGGCATGGACCTAAAAGCATCAGTAGGTCGGTTATTGGACCACAATACACTAATTATTTACATTATCTTAACAAATCAAGCACGCATGCATTAAATAATAATTGACAGAAATAATTAAGCAATATTAATCAGTAATAGAAAATTAGATAAAGAAGAGGGAAATATATATAATATGTATGACTAACCTTGGCAATAGAGAGGAGAATGCGAATTAACTTCCAAGCTATATCTCAGATCCGGCCTCGTTCCTTGTGCGCAGAAATCAGACCAATTCAATACAGAGAGAGAGAGAGAAGTATTAATTGATCAAAACGGCGCCGGAAGAAGGCCTTTTATATAGTTCCAAACCCTAAAATAACCTTTCTACACGGATGATAATCTATAAATCTGTGTAAAAAAAGCATTACGAGAGCTACACGGACTTTTACATATGTAGCCGTTTATAAAAGATAACCTTTATACACGGACATTTATATAAACAGCCGTGTGTAATATAAAAGATAAACTTTCTTCACGGACATTTAGAATTCTTTTTTTTTTCCTAATTTTTGTTTTTTTTTGGTTTAGCCTTCCATTATTTCGAGCAAGTATCTTTGTTTTCACGGATATTTAGCTATAAATCCGTGTAGAAAGACACACAGACTTTTATATAAACTGCCGTGTAAATTATTTTTCTACACTGTTAATTAAACAAAATCCGTGTACTATTTCTCGTTTCTACACGGCTCTTTATTAACGTCCGTGTAGCATTGTTTTTTTTTTTTTTTTTTGGCTGTCAGCTAGTTTTTTTCCCTATGTTTTCAGAACAAACAATTTCCAAAACAGAGGAAGACATTTAAACTAAAAATTCATGTACCCTAAATTATACAAAATTAAAGCATTACAAAAGTTGGAATAAAAAGTCATATTGTAAACTAAACATTTCCATTAAGGAGTAGAATAGGGTGGTTTTTCCTTTTGGTGCCGGTAGGGTTACAGAGGGGTGATATGAATATATGTTTTACTAAAGAGTTGAGTAAAAGTTAGATGAAGGACCTTCAAAAAAAATGGAAGAGGTCGATGAAGGACCTTCAAGCCGGATGAAGAGACGAATGAAGAGTCGGATGATCTCCGACTTCATTCGACTCTTCACCCGGCTCTGAAGGTCACATTCACCTCTTCATCCGGGTCACATTCACCTCTTCTGAAGGTCTTCACCCAACTCTTACCGGCCAACTCTTCGTCAGTTAAATTGATCGGAATAGAGAGAATTTCTCCTCTGGATCTTGCTTGCCCGAATTAGTTAGGACATGCAAGGAACTAACCAAAAGACTACTAGCTAGGTTAATGAACCAAAGTAAGGACTACTAACTAACATTAATCTAAGTAGTTTTGGTTATATGTCCTAAAACTAAACACCTTAGCAAGATATAGAGGAGAAATACAAATTAACTTCCAATATCTCAGATCCGGCCTCCAGTTATAACATCTCGAAAAAATTGGGGAAATGAAGCACTTCGCATGGGAATTCGAGATGTAGGTTATCAATTGTATCGGATCGCTCATCTGTGAGCTCCCAAAACAGTCGCTCATATCGATTAATTTTGCGATCTGAAACAATTGATAAACCTACATCTCAACCCAATTGTTAACAGTGAGAGGGGAGAGTATAAATTGATCAAAACGGCGCTGGGGAGAAGGCCTTTTATATAACAAAAAACCTAAAATATCCTTTTACACAGCTCTTTATTAAACGTCCGTGTAGCTCGCTCAAGGCTTTCTACTTGTCATTTAAACAAAAACCGTGTACAAATTCGACATTTCTACACGGCTCTTTATTAAACATCCGTGTAGCTCCTACATGTTATTAACGGTCATTTAAACATTTATCCGTGTACAATTCTTTCCTATCTTCACGGTTCTTTAATTAAGAATCGTGTAGCTCTCAAGGCTTTCTCCACGGATATTTAAACAATAAGCCGTGTACAGTCCTGGTAAACGTCCGTGTAGCTCTCTCACGTCTTTCTACATTCTTCTTTCGTAAATATCGTGTAGAAACAATACAGATATTTCAGGCATCAAAAAATTACAACTTCTACACGGTTTTTATATAAAATTGCCAAATCCGTGGTACAATGTGCCGTGTACAATGACCATTTCGTGAGTAGTGACACTAGGCCCAAACAAATAATGTATTTAAAAAGGCTAGACTCAGCCTATAACAACAGTACAAGCAGGTATCTAAGTTGCCAAGAAACAGTAATAATACCTGACTAACGTTATAATCCATCTGCGTTACAATTGCCCCTTTTAGAATATTCACCGCCTCACCCTTGTCTAGGGCATGTTTTCTGGCCCAATGTGGGAAGACCCATCCAAAGGCTCCATACCAGTCGGGAGGACCCCAAATTTTCATATGTAGTAGCCGGCTCCACTCCCTGTATTGCATATATAATTCAGTTTAAACACGAAGCAACCAGCACGCTCCTTTTTGCCATTTTCTGGCGATCATAATGATACCTAATGTGATATGTTATGTATAACAGTAACGCATCTTGCATCTTTGTATACACCACAAGGTCGGTACTTTGCACCTAACAGTCTGAACACAGGATTAAAGATAAAGAAGAATTTAAGTATCATTAGAAAAATTCATAGTAACTTGTATCAAAAAATTCATGCATGCGGGAGGTAAAAATATTCAATATAAGCTACTTCATACCATCTAATACAATCTTGCGAGAAGTCAGGAGCCCATCTAAACCATTTACAAAATTAATGACATAGTATGTGCAATTTTCATATTTATTAATTTTACTGTTGAGCTTTTTAAGAAATAAAAAAAAAAAAGTTGAATGCTATCTAAATTTTTATTTTTCTCAATATTTTGTCAGTTTTGCTCGTAACTCCTCTCTTCAATCAAATATTAATCATTCAATTAAAGAAAACTCGTGCCTAAAAAAACAAAAATCAACTATAATTATTATATCAACATTTTTAGAATTTGAAAAAAAAAATAAAAGTACCAAAGGATGATTATACCAAACACAACCGGTCACTGACAATTAAAAAAAATATAAAATAATTTAATCTTGTTAACTAATATTTGGCTACAATATATTTTCTTATTCCATTCTAATCGCTTATGTTGTCATTTTTTTAAATTGAACATAAATCATTCTAAAATGCATAGGATATTATTTTCCAATTTGTATATTATCAAATCCATCTTGAAGTACACCACGTATTGATTATATTTTTAAAATTTTACCAAAATATAGTATTAGCATAACAAAATCCGTTCGAGTTTCATAATTGTTTAGTTTAGTCTTTTTTGTAATTATCGAAATATGTTATTATATTATCCAAGTCAACTCTGGTCAAGTTTAGATTATAAATTAAAAAAACAAATAATTATCATTAAAATTTACAGTCTCAATTAATGCCTATAATACTTCGTGAGACATTTGATGTGCGGGAACATGAATATTCCGATTTCATCCACATATATCATGGGAGTATCCTTCACCATTTAAACAAATTTCATGACGGGCTGGGTATAGTGGGTCCAGCAACACTTACCAGTGAATCGAGATGGTCTACAGTTACTGTAACAAATAATATAGGGAGGGGCATTGAAATTGCTAAGAGCCTGGAGTCACTATGGATCTATGGTTACCGTCGATCAAGTGATGGAAATAACATATATCCGTGGAGATTAGTTAGCAGGTACAACAGCGCCAGTGACTTTTCCAGTCTTCCGGGTCAACATGAGTCTGTACCATTTGATGGCAAATATCCGCCTACTCTACCAAGAATAAATGTTTCAAAAGAAGCGTATTAGCATAACAAAATCCGTTCGAGTTTCATAATTGTTTAGTTCAGTCTTTTTTTGTAATTATCGAAATATGTTATTATATTATCCAAGTCAACTCTGGTCAAGTTTAGATTATAAAAAAAAAAAAACAAATAATTATCATTAAAACTTACTGTCTCAATTTGTCCGGGAAGACTTGAAAAATCATTTTTAATTGACCTAACTAATATCTTTATCATTTTTTATATTTTTCTTTTAACAACCTATCAATTTCTTCCAATGTCTTAATTAAAGTATAACATATAATAAAATAAATACTATGATACTTAGTCTTTTTTTTATTATGCATTTATTTTTCACGGCATTTTCAAAGTTAAAAGGTCTTAATTTATAAAGAAATTAAGAAAGTCTATTCTTTATGACCGTAATAATGCATGCAACATGAACTTGTTAGTCACAACAAACAGAACAGAAGTCATTCAAATTGTAACCCTATTAGTTGTAAAAGATAATAATGTATGACTATGACTCATACTCATGCATACAACACTTGTTACTAGTTAGTCACACAAAACAACACCAATTCAATTGTAAAATACCATCAAATTGCAAGAAGACAAGTGTGCAATCTTATTCGTCCAATTTGATTTAATTTGTTCACCACCATAATAGAAATAATAAAAAAAAAAACATCAGCAAACCAAGGATACATCAAAATAAAACAACCTACAAAGTATCCAATTAATCCCTCTAATTAAGACTTGGCAAAAGATTTTGTAAATATCGATCTATTTTGAGCAACATAACCGAAACCGAATGCAATTAATTGTTCTTCCCAATAATCATGAATTTTCACTACGAATCCATGATAAATTTTTGTTTTGAGATAACAGACAACGCAATATATACTATTTTGTGTACTTTGAGATTCGTGCAGAAAGGATTTAAATGGTTCAGATTTTGTACAGATTCACTCAAAGCTTGATTTTTAGAAATATACTACTTTCGTTAATTCAATGATTTCGGAAATAAATTATGTGAAATGAATAATGATCATTGTCCCTTTGGCCTTTGTTCCCACTCTCCTCTGCCGCTGCCCAGTTATATATGTTATACATAACTGTTTCTGGTTTCAATTCTGATTGACCATTAATTAGTTTGTGACAACATTGACAATCATAAAAAATAATTTATATTTCTAAAATTTGACAAATAAAATATATTTACATTTCATCGTGTATTATAAAAAATGAACAATTTTTTATATTTGTTGGACAAATAATATAAATATTGCAACATTTTATATTGTACAGCATTTGATTGAACATCGAATTATACTTAAATTATATAAAAATTAATGCACAAGTAATTTCTAAAAAACAATTTTTTTATAATTTTTTTTCTTTATTTCAAAAAAAGTTATATAATTTGAAAATTCAGTATTAAAGGGGTAGTGCTAGGCTTAGCTACTTCATGGAGTAAAACGACTTGGTGCTCCACGCCTCATTATTTTCATTTTGAAAATCCAAACGACCGATCCGAACCGCTCAAGTTGTTCTCCATATTGATATGTGCTTGGAGACCAAATTTTACATTTTTTGGAATTTTTTTACTATTTATTAAGCCACTTTGAAAATCACTGATCCGGCGGTTCAGAAATTTTTACTGTCTTTTACTGTTCATAAGGATTTTCAGATTTTCAAAGTGGCTTAATAAATAGTAAAAAAATTCCAAAAATGTAAAATTTGGTCTCCAAGTACATTTCAATATGAAGAACATGTTGGAAGGTTCGAATCGACTATTTGAACTTTGAAAATGAAGATATGACGTGAAGTACAAAGTCGTTTTACTTCATGAAGTAGCTAAGTCCATCTCAAAGGGATATTATATCAAACTTAACACTTACCATGTTTCTCTAGTCCGAAACCAAAATGACAAGATCTACTCCATGAAATTAATGATTTTTTCTATCTTAAAATGCAATAATTTTAGAGATAGTCAAGAACTAGTTTTTGATCTAGTGGCAAAAACACATGTCCTCTATTATAAGAGGTCATGGTCATAAAAAAATGAATATTTCGACCATAAAAAAACAATAATTTTTGTCTATTGAGCTGGAAATAGATGCAAACAAAATAAATGAGATTAAAATATGTCCTGGTTTTTCTTTTGTCTTCATCACGATTCTCTACTTTTTAACAATTCGAATAATTAATTAAAATTAAATTCCGTTAACAAAGTATACTCTACTTTATGGACTATACACTTCCTTGTATGCTTAAAATTATAACAATTTTCATTTACATTTTTATAAATATTAAGAATCTAATAAAACAACGTACAATGGTGCACATCGAATTTCATCTTTTTTACAAATGCAAAAAAAAAAATTATATTACAATATCTGTATTACAAAATTAATCACATAATATGCTCTAGTTTCATTTTTATTCTCTTTTACAGTAAAGTATTTTAAGGAAAAAAACATAAGTTTTCAAGGCTATTTAAATTCTGATTTACACAACATTTTATCTTCAATCAAATTTATCAATATTCTTTGCTACTCTCTTACATCAAATATTAGTTATTCAATTAAAAAGAACTTATAACTGAAAATAAAGAATAAAAATAAACTACGACAACTCAATTGTAAAATCTCATACGTTAAATACAATCATATTGTAAGAAGACAAGTGTACAATCTTCTTCGTCCAATTTGATTTTGTTCACCACCATAATAGAAAACAACGATATATAATTGTAGACATTAAAAAAAAAAAACAACAACAGCAAACAAAGAATACATCAAAATAAAACAACCTACAAAGTATACAATTAATTAATCTCTCTGAGACTAACAACCAACAATCTTCGTCTACAGGGCGGATCCACATGAGACCGGGGGAGGGGGAGGGGGTGCCCCCCTTTCGGATTTTGAGTTTTAATGAAAATCTATCGGTCCTGACTGACTTTGTCCTCTCCTGAAAATTTGTTTGCCCCCCACTGGATTTCTAATTTGTAATTCGGATTAAATTTAGGGTTAAATTAAAAATTTTCTTAAATTATGATTGGTAATTAGAATTATAAGTTAGAGTATCATAAATTATAAGTCAGAGCATTGAAAAATATAAGTTAAAGTAATTTTTTTATTGAGTACCCAATTAGTTAATAGATTTAAACCCGATTAGCTTATTTAAATATGATTCGCTATTTTTTTGCCTCCCCTCTCCGACGAAAATCCTAGGTCCACCCCTGTTCGTCTAGGTATGTTAGGTTTCTGGTTTCAACTCTGGTTGACAATGAATTAGTTTGACAACGTTGACAAATGACAACAACAAAAAATATTTTATGTTTTTAAATTTGACAAATAAAATATAATTTACATTTGATATCATATAAAAATGATGAAATTTTATATAAATTTTGCAACATTTCATATTATACAACATTTGATTGAACATTTTATTATACTTAAATTACATAAAAATTGATACACTACTAATTTCTAAAAAAATATAATTTGGAAAAAAAATCAGAATTAAAGTTATAGTGAGGCTATGGTGATATGCATATTAAGGATCAATTCGTGCTATAGATCAATATCTCATTTTTGAAAAGTTCAAATAATGGATCTGAATCGTTAAATATGATTTTCATATAAAAATGTGCAATACAAAATAAAAAATGACCTTATCTAAAAAAACATTAAAATTGGAATTCTAAAAAATATAGAACTTAATTTCCAGGTATATTTTTATAAGAAATTGATCATATATTGAGCAATTTGAATCAACTGTTACACATACCGTGTTACGTTTTACAAAGTAATGTAGCCTCATCCTTCTTCATCATTTCCGACCATCGTTTTTTTTGGTATGCATACATATTCTGATATTGATACCGTGATTGTAAAAAATAAGTTGGTTCTTGAATGACACTTGCCATTTGTCAAATTGATTTGATTAAAATAATATATATATATATTTCCAGAATCACAAACCTCAAACCAATATAAATAATTTCAGTCGGTAGAGAAAAGGAAATTAAAATGTTGTCAAAATATTAATTATTAATTACGGAGTACGGAGGGAAGGCTTTGAATTAAGTGTACATTGAGTGAGTGGCGATATCGCCTAATTGTTGAATTAATTGGTTGGCGAGATTGCGTGACGTACTGTTGTATCAATTTTAGATATGGCTATATATGACTTAATTAATTGCCTGCTGCAGTTGCATACTTGCATATATATATGACTTAATTAACACTTGACAGTACTTTCAATTTTAGATTCAACATGCATGTATACAATTGATGATCTTGGCAGCCGACAATTAATGACTTTGGCAATTACACGAGAAACACAAGAGCCAAGAGGGATAGAATAACCTTATCTCACAAATCTATTGAATCATCCCTATTGGTTACAGCATGGCAAATGGTTCCAGAAAGTACTATTTACTTGGCGCGCGTTTGCTCATGCATCACGAGCAGAAACGATAACACATGCAGTCAGTTTCGAAATCTCTCTCTCTCGATCTTCTCTATTGTACACAGCAATTAATTAAAGCACATGGTAGAATTAATTGTATGTAATTAAGCATCAACCAAGTCTACGTCAAGTGCAGTACGTATATAATTCACCTTATCAACAGATTGATCACATAGATATATAAAAGGGAAGATAACAAAAGGAGAGATTATCACAACCACATGAGACCTTTAAGATCCATGGCCGCGGTCACAACTAGTGTACCGCCAACAAGGCCAATACCGGGCAGCTACGGCTTCCCGATACTGGGCCCATTGAAGGATCGGCTTGACTACTTCTGGTTTCAGGGACCCGAGAAGTTTTTCCGGAACCGCATGGCCACTTACAAAAGCACCGTCTTTCGCGTGAACATGCCACCGACATTCCCTTTCTTCACAGGTGTCGATCCCCGTGTGGTGGCAGTGCTCGATTGCACGTCCTTCGCTGCCCTCTTTGATTCTGCACTCGTCGACAAGCGTGACGTGCTAGTAGGCGCTTACATGCCTAGCTTGTCATTTACTGGTGGAACTCGTGTGGTTGTGTATCAAGACCCATCTGAGGAGGCACATGGCCGCATCAAGTCTTTTTGTCTCGATCTACTTCGCCGCAGTGCCAGGGTTTGGGTCGATGAGTTCCTCGGCAGTCTTCGAATCATGCTGTCAACAATTGAGGGAGACCTCTCCAAGGGTAATTATATTAATGTGATAATTTCAGTAGATTAATTTAAACACACTGATTATTTGAGAATGTTTGTCAAGACACATACTCTCATCACGATGTTCTAAACTATATATATATGGATTAAGATTATGTCTCTTTTTTATCCATATAATATAATTATTGGGGGTCTTTATATATGTTTCTTTTATTTTGTAATAGGTGCCACATCATCGGACTTTATGGTTCCTCTGCAGAAGTGCTTATTCACATTTCTATCGAAAAGCATTGTCGGAGGGGACCCATCGACAGATGAAGCTATTGGAGAAAATGGTTTTGTTTTGCTAGACTCATGGCTTGCACTGCAATTGCTGCCCATTACAAACATAGGCTTCCTTCAACCGTTGGAGGAGATCTTTCTCCACTCATTTCCTTACCCCTTTTTACTCGTCAGTGGTCCATACAAGAAGCTTTACAACTTTGTGGAGAAGCAAGGAAAAGAAGTTATAGAACGGGCGACAAGCGAGTACGGCATGACAAAGGAAGAGGCGATCATTAATATACTCTTTGTGCTTGGGTTCAATGCTTTTGGTGGTTTCTCACTGTTTTTTCGGAGTTTGATAACCACAATAGGTCAGGACAAGAATGGATTGCGAGAGAAGTTACGGGGTGAGGTGAGGAGAGTGCTAAAAAGTGCAAACGGTGAGTTGGGCTTTGAAGCCGTGAAGCAGATGGAGCTAGTTAAATCGACGGTGTATGAGATCTTAAGATTGAACCCACCGGTCGAGCTTCAATATGGACGGGCAAGGAATGACTTTGTTCTAACTTCACATGATGCTACATTTCAGGTATAAAGTTGGCATCCAGTTTTTGCTCGCAAAAGTAATTACAGTATTTTCTTCAATAAAAATAAAATACTAAAATGCACCAGAAAATGTACCAGAACTAAAGAGTTACAATATATGAAAATGTTGATAACATTATATAGATTATGTACCAATGTGCTTGCTCTGTTTTTAGGTATCCAAAGGAGAGCTCCTATGTGGATACCAAAAACTGGCAATGCGTGACCCGGCAGTGTTCAAGGATCCCGAGTCATTCGTACCAACCCGTTTTATGGGGGACCAAGGGAAAGAGCTGCTCAATTATGTTTACTGGTCGAATGGGCCACAGACGAGTTCACCTTCGCCTGAGAATAAGCAGTGTGCGGCAAAGGATTATGTGGTCTGGACGGCATGCTTGTTTTTAGCAGAGTTGTTCAGAGGATATGATGATTTCGAGAGTTCCACTACTGCTATAACAAAGTTGGAGAAGGCAACAAGTTAAAGTAAATAAATTGATTATGTATAATATTATTTCGCAGAGAAATCCATCTAATAAAGAAAACCGATTTCGGTTTAATTTGATGGTAATTTAGTTAATCATCAAGTTAATTATCGTGTAATCAATTAATGGTGCAAAATGTCAGACATCTTGCTACCTACTGATGCAATAAACACTACAATTTCCTAATTAATTATTTCTCTACATTTTAATATTTTAACTCGTATATTCTGGTAGGCCATTTCAATATTTTAGCTTGTGAAGAACAGAATGCATGGCTTCTTGCGTGCTATTTTGTTTACCGATCGAACTGTGCAATGAGCTATGAAAGAGAACCGTCTGCTTAAAACTGAATAGTTGGGAATTGGGATAGGAAAAATATAGCCATAAGAACTCTTGATCGGTTTTGATCAGGCGGCTTTAGATTGAATAGGCACAATCGATCGGCCGAAACGCTAATAGGTAATAGCAGCAGATATGGGAATCCTTAATATTTTTAATAGGATAGTAATTAAGTATGGTTTTTTCTGCTATTTCTTGGTCATAATTGATGGATGAGAATTGATGGGGTTGTGTGGGGCTCCTCTCTGCTGGAACGGACAACACAATCTAAATCCGTCAATTTCAAGCATTGTCCGTTTCGATTGTTTTCACTTTTCAGCAAACAAAATGAAAATGATGCTTGGAACTTGACACATAATGGGCCAAAGGCCCAAAACTCATCTAAGCTCAGCTGATGAGCTGAATAGCTTTAATTTAATTTAATTTGGGTCCCTTACCCTTTTTAAGCCGTTAACGACGTCACGCCTCTTCCTTCACAAAACCCTAAACCAATACCAATGTCCCCTCTCCCGCCTCAACCCGCCGCCGCCACCTCCTCCACCGTGCCACGCGAAACAATCGACCGAGCTGTCAGTGCTCTCCTCAAATGGCACCGCCACCATCCACCGCCACCCTCCGACAACTTTCTACCTCATTCTCTCCCTCAAAACCACCCCTCACAACGGGCGCCACCGCTCCTTCCGCTCTCCCTCCCCAACCCTCTCTTCTCCTCCATTTGCATCTTCACTAACAACTCTGGAGTAGAAACTCAGAACCTAAACCTTCACCTTCGATCCTCTCTGTCTCCGACCTTCGGTCCCTTTATTCCTCACGCGACTCTCTTGCCTCCCTCTCCGCCTCCTTCGATTTGTTCCTTGCCGACCGAAAAATAGCCTCCCGCCTGCCTAATCTGCTTGGTGATGCGTTTTATAGCAAGAAGAAGAAGAGGAGAAGCAAGGAGCCTGTGCTGATTAATCTGGCCAACCCGGCTTGGCCGAACAGGGCTCGGGAGATTCTTGGCTCGACAGAGCTGGTGATGGAGGGAGGCCACTGCAAGGGGGTGCGGGTCGGCCGGGTTTCCATGGAGAGAAAGGAGATTGTTGAGAATGTGGCGGTGGCGGTTGAGGCTGCAGTTCAGTGTGTGCCCAAGAAATGGTATAACATAAGATCGATTCATATAAAATCAACTGAGTCGGTTGCATTGCCGATCTACAAAGAGAGTGGAGAAGAGGATGAAGATGGTGAGGTTGCTTTGGAACAGGATAAAGGATCCAAAAGGAAGGTTTTGGAGAGAAATCAGAAGGGGGAGTGTTGAAAACTGTAAAGAGAGCTAAAAGGTGAAATTATTATTTGCTCTTTGGAGCATGTTTTTTTGTTTTTTTGGAGTTTATGAACTTTTGCAGTTGTGATTTAGCTATTATGTTGTGTAATTTAGTTAAAGCTTCGAAATCGAAACATTCAATGTATCATCAAATCTTGCTAACATATTTAACCTGTAAAAATTTGAAATTTTAGAGTAATTGTAAAACGATACAACACCACAACAATGCAATAAAATATATAGAAAATAGTTTTTGATACACAACTCTTGTCTTAGAAGGTTTGTTCTAGCAACCACTCAAAAAGAAAAACTTACTTGCAAACAGCACACAAATGTTTCTGCTTTCAGCAGGCTATTAAGTAAACACTCAAAGCTACTTTTACCTTTGAGCAGCATTTGCAAGGAATCTAGTGTTCAGTTTCTTTTGTTTGTGTTATTTCAAATGGAAAAAAAGTGCAAAGCTTGAGCAACAAAACTCAAACCACACACAAATGACAGAGATGAAGGAAACATTTAGGTGAAGAGAAGCATCAGTTACAAAATTTAATATAAATTACTATTCAAAAGCCCTTGAGAGTAATGGACAGAATATGTTTGCAAAAATTGTGGATGTTTGTTGTGTCCTTGCAATTGCTGCCCTTCAGAGGCACCTGTAGCTTTGAACGTGAAATTAAAATTGGAGCTGCTGTAGTTATATGATATGGCATGATGACAGTAAGGATAATTAGTTGAATGAAGCCATGCATTGCCTTACATTATGTTATCGAGACTTAAGTGTTATCAGTTACATTGTATCTACTATCTACTGTTAATGAAGACAGAAGACTAATATTTTTGTTGCATATTAGTGTTATCTGATTGCATGTTTGGGTTTGCTAATGAAGAGTAATAAGACTGCATGTTTGTGTTAGAAGGAGATTCTTTTTCCTGCTCGAAAATCAAGGTTGTCCGATTGGGCAGTGATATTTCTACCCCATTTTATTAGCCACTGGACTGGAGTTGGAGTTAGGTGCTTTGCCAAAAGGGCTTGGATTTCTTGGGTTGGAAAACGCCCATATTCCATTCTTAGAAAAGTAAACGGCCCTACTGCATCCCCTTTTGCTAACTATCCAAAGCAGTTTAAAGAGAGATTATATTTACCAGGAAGGCAGGAAGTGTTATTTCTCTGCTTTCTTTGAGGGGAAAGTAGTGGAGACAGGAGAGTGCACGTTATAACTGTTGTGCCATTATCCAACAACAATCACTTTACTAACCTTGTCTATAATAAGGGGCTATGCAATTAAATTTTTCAAATGCCCTACCAGTATTCATCTTTCATACTCCCAAAAGAACGATGGATCACCTTCTTCTAGTTTCAATTTTGCTTCGAACATTAGCAACACCCTGTTGCTAGTAATGTAGGAAACAGAATCATCAAAGCAACTTTTCACCCAGCACTTCCATAACTGACAATTTATTAGACACAACTGGAGTTATCCATTTGACCACTACTTAATTAAGGTATACGGTTCTATTGATTCTTCCTCCTGGAGATAACTGAGACTCCTAACTACAATTTGTTTTGTACTACAGCTCATTTTCTATTTTTTATACTACAACTCATTTTCTATTTTAACTTTTAGCACAGATCAGATAGGAATACAATGTAATATCGATTAGCTATATATATATCCTGTAATCTCCTCTTTGCAGAGTTATACAATATCAATACAAAACATTTCAAATACAATGTAATAGCATTCGATTGAACCATCGGCTCGTCGTTTGATCTTGTAGATCCATTTACATCCAACAACTTGTGATTGGGGCGAGGAGAAACCAAGGTCCATGTGTTGTTGAGAGCAAGAGCATTCATTTCAATTGTCATACCATTGCGCCAGATCCTCTCCAAACTGAAGAGCCACTCTTGCCTACTGCCACTACACCTGCTACTGCACCTACACCGAATACCGCACCCAATACATCAACACACCCTACAGTCACTCGGACTCAGGACAATACTCGTCGGGTCTGTGCCTTTCCCTACTATGTCGCCTTTAATTGTCACCTCGCTTGAAATCGAGCCTACCTCCTTTACTCAAGCTAACTTCAAACCCGAACGGCGCAATGCTATGGCAATTGAAATGAATGCTCTTGCTCTCAACAATAGATGAACCCTGGTTCCTCCTCGCCCCAATCAACAAGTTGTTGAATGTAAATGGGTCTACAAGATCAAACAACGAGCTGATGGTTTGATCGAACGCTACAAGGCACGTTTGGTGGCTTATGGATTTCATGAAATTGAAGGTATTGATTACTTTAATACTTCTAGTCCCATGGTTCGACACACCACCGTTAGACTCATCTTCTCTATTGCGGTGTCATCTCATTTGCCCATTCGTCAAGTTGATGTTCACAATGTCTTTCTCAATGGTGACCCTAGCGAACAAGTCTTTATGTGCCAACCCCCGGTTTTGTTGATCCGGACCATCTCGCCTATGTGTGCCTTCTCTCTAAGGTTCTATACGGTCTCAAGCAATCTTCAAGGGTTTGGTTCTCATTACTCTCGGGTTTGTTGCTTCCAACTATGATCCCTCCCTTTTTCTTTCACATGCTTGTCGTCATAACTACTATGGTTTTGATATATTGATCACGGGAAGTGACACGTACCTCTCATGTGCACAAATGTATCACACACTGGCAACAAGTCTTTTCTCTCAAAGACCTTGGTCCTTTAAGTTACTTTTTGGGTATTGAGGTTCAAAACACTTCCCTCGAGTTGCATCTTTCACAAACCAAGTATCTCCAAGACTTTCTAACCCGAACCAATATCAAACCGCCAAACCTAGCTCTAGCCCCATGGCTGTTGCTCGACCTCCGGTTTTTGTATTTACCTTGTCTCATGGAGTGCTAAAAAGCAACCAAGTGTCTCTCACTCGAGAACTGGAGCCGAGTATCTAAGTTTGGCTATCACTTGCACCGAACTTCTTTGGCTCCAATATTTGCTTCACGAGATCCATGTCAAACTCGACTCTCCACCGACCCTTAGGTGTGACAACCTTGGTGCTACTTTTCTTGCCTCCAATCACATGTTCTATGCACGAACTAAGCATGTTGAGATTGATTGCTACTTTGTTCGTGAACACATGGTTTCTAAAGAGTTACATGTTCGCTTCTTGTGCTTCAAAGAATCAATTGGCCGATAACTGAGACTAGTTGTATTGATTACCACTTTGTATTGATTCTCCCTCTCTTGGAGATAATAGTTGTAACTGCAATTTGTTTTAAACTACAGCTCATTTTCTATTTTAACCTTTAGCACAGGTCAGATAGGAATAACAGATCAGATAGGAATACAATGTAATAGCGATTGGCTATAATATCCTGTAATCTCCACTTGCAGATTAATACAAAACATTTCATATACATTTAAAATACCTTATCATATTCCAATTATTATGCATAAACCAATTTGACCTGTTGTCGAGCAAAGCTTTCTGACTTTGATCTGATCACTTAAATCATTTATTCACATTATTACCATAAACTAATATACATGTTTTAGTACGCATCACATGGTAGATATTACATATTACCCTTGGTGCCATCCCATGAGTAGAAATAAAATTTAATCTTCAAGATTGTGCGGCTTCACTGATCTTAGTGCAATTTTCATCCACAGTTTCTCTGTTATGTGAAAAATGTGACTTGAGGCCGATCCAACACCGGTAGTAGTCTTTATCAAGACCGGGAGATTCCAGTGCCCATTTACACACACGAGGGACGAGAGACGACTCGAACATGAAAGCTAGTGTTCCCTTGATTCTAGAAGGTTCGTTAGCCTCACTTTTACTAACTGTAGCCTGTTATTGAATAATTAGATTAGAAAATCAATTGTAAGATAATAAAATAGTGATCGTGGACATAAAAGGCTTTAAAGGAATGTAGTAGATGATTTGATACTGGATAAACTTATTCAGGTTGGATGAGATAGCAGAATAACATTAATGCTTCAGACTTTTGAATTAAAAAAGACAGTAAGAGAAATTAACCTCGAATGTTTTAGTATCAGGTCCATGAGGAGTCATGCAACTATGAAGACTTGCACCACCAGGTAGAAATCCGTCTTGTTTAGCCTACAACATGAAATTTACAGAGCTTATTTGCAGAGAATATATCTGACTACGGCTATTTTAAGAGTATTTATCCAAAATTATTTACCTCATAAACTCCATGAATTAAACCCATGAATTCACTCATACAATTGCGGTGGTAGTAAGGTGGCCGAAAGGTGTTCTCTGCCACTAGCCATCTAGGTGGAAAGATCACAAAATCAAGTAGTGCGACCCCCGGTTTATCAGTTGGTGCTGTCAATACTGAAAAAGGAGCAAAAAAAATAGTAATTAAAAAGCTCAGGATATAGTAAAAAATTTCCATTTCAGGTTTTACTATTAATAACCATTCCAGTACTTCCCAATAATTGCCGAGATAATATGAAAAAATTAATCACTGTATTTATTGATGGGTCTCCATGATCAAAGAGGACAGTGTTAAATGGACAGAACTTGCTCAAATCATACTGAAGAAAGATTTAAATCGCAACAAAATAGGTTAGCATTGATTAGCACAGCTCAGTAGTAAGATATATTTACGAGATGGAGGACAGACTTCCTTGTAAGATTGTTTCTATTCAAGTATCAAAATATAGGATTGCAGTACCATATTATTCAGTTCCTATACCAAATTACCAACCAGTATGACTGGCTAGCACCTTGTACCATACCAATAGCAACTTCTGGATCTTTTCTTTTGCTTAATTTTTTTCCTTGACATTTTGCTCCACCAGTTGAACTGGATTAATAAAATTGCTTAATTGCCCAATCAAATGCTAACTGTGGTTTAGTTAGGATAAATTATACACCAGAAGATTAATGGAGAATAAAATGGATTCAGTTTCCTAGATTTCAAATCTCAAGATTAATTGGACTTTACTGCAAACATTGTTGTATTATGCTTAACCTTGCACCAGTATTTGAAATGGTGAAAACTCAAAAAGCATTGTTGATACCTTATACGGCACATAGTTCCCATGCCATGCAACCACATTAAATGGGGAGAAATCTTGTTTTGCCATGAACAGCTCTCCACCGAACTTTTGCACTATTGTGTAGTTGGGATAGGTGACATCTTCATACCAAGCTTTTGGAACTAAAAAGTCTCTTGGAGCAGCAAGTCCATTTGCGCCTAAACAAATAAATCATCCAAAAAGTACGGAAAAGGCCCAAAGAGAAGGAAGTGTAATATGAATGTCGCTATGCAAAACTAACACCTAATTCTGAATGAGGATGTTGTTACGCAAAACTAACAATAATATATAATAATAATAATGATGACAATGCAAGTTGATAAATATTCCGTACCAATTGGTCCAAGATCAGGAAGCCGATAATGAGTGCCGAATATTTCGGCAACATAACCACGGGAAGGTCCATCTGGCAGATCAATCGAGAATCGGAATCCTTGAGGAATTACAACTATTTCGCCCGGTTGAACAAACAATTTTCCGCATTCGGTTGTGATGAAGAGCTCTGGGCTTGATACAAAGTAAAAAGGAACCAAGATAATTTGCAAAAAAGTAACTATACAAAGTAAAGTTTATTACTGAAGGATAACTATACTAGCTGAGTTTGTGGACAATTGGATTGGCTATTGAATGTTACTTCTTTTTCCTATTTTTGACATACTCATCTAAATAGTGATACTCATCTAAACCCAGATTTATTAGAAAATATCGACAACATCTTATATCCAGACACAGTCAAGCAGAAAACACAAAATAAACAATTATCAAAAGACAAAAATGATAATCTACTATGGAAACTTGGAAAGGGATCAAATAGAGTAAGGAAAACTTACTTCCATGTTGAGGAACAACGAGAAATCACCATCAGCGTTGCACATGGCACGTCCCTCCATTGACTTATTAGCCACATACCTAAAACATACATAAAAGTAATCATAATAAAGTAGAGGCACTGCATCCCTGAAAGGTGGTACATCAAGAATATATATATTGAAATTTGAAATTTTGATGTGAATAGTGGTTTGTTGGCCACTTTTCTCAAAAAGAAAAAAAAAAGACAATACATGTGAATAGCATAGCCATGCCGAAGAAAAGAACTCCCGGCCCCGCAAATTGTGTACAAACCGTCAATAAAATCAGTTGGAATTTCTGAAAATTCAGCTGGCTTCCATCGCAACTGAGTTGGCGTGGCTGAGGTTGTCTGCTGATTAAATTCACTGACAATGCGCTTATTTTCAGGAATGCACGGGTAAAATGGCTCATGGGTCACAGATGGCTTTATTCGGTAGAGCCAACTATAAGTAAAAAAAATAAAAAAAAATAAGTAATTATTAAGTTAGTTACAAAGGTATATTACAACAATGGTCCCCAAATATCACCCATCTTTCAAAATGGAAAACTAACTGTATTTTAAGGACAATTTGTGTAAAATGTGTAACTTAATATCAATTATAATAGGAGGCAGGAAGTTTATGTTGGCTGGAGCTAGCTATCACTTATCCAGATTAAGCTCAATTATGTCATGATGAGTTCATCAGCTAAACAACTAGTACCATGATCGTCAATTTAACTGATTCTGGATAACCAATTGCAGGTGATCAAATTTCCGGCCCAACATATATGCAAGAATTTATAAGAAGAAGAAGAAGGACAGTACAGTATAAAGTGGAACTAAACAAACCTGCACTGATTGAGGTGGCGAGGGGAGGTGAAGGAGGTGCCAGAGAGTTGCTCGGCGTAGAGGCCAAGGGGGCAGATGAGGGGGTTGTTCTGATTACGTGGCAGCGCACCCGGGATGGCCTCTGACGAGAAGTGACCCCCAAATCCGGACAAGTATTCTACCTCTTCTTGCATCTCGTTTTCAATTTGAGTCGAGAGAAGTGCAAGTAAAGGAAATGGAAGAAATATTGCTTCTAAAATTATCAGATATAATTTCTAGAGGGGGAAATGGGATCAGATCAGATCAGATAGGCATGCACTGCTGACTGCTACATGATCCGTGAAAGAGCTGAACTCTTTTTTAGGACTGGAGTGAGAGGAATTCGTATTCCTGTAGTAACTCAAATTTTGAGTTTAGATCCACACCGTCAGATCTGTTTCGGCACGAATATTGAAGGACCTCGTGCATTCCACCTCGGTCCAGATCTATATTCAAAATTGGAGTTACTTCAGAGTCACGTCTCCAGTGAGAGTGACGAGTCAAGAGTCGAGAGTTGCAAATCCAGTTATTAACGTCATATTTTCGATTTGATCCATGAAAAACATAATTATTACTTTTATTATTGTCTTTATGGGTAATATTTCCTTATGAATTGAAAAGGGATTATTTTATTAATTGCTTATATTCAGAGACAGAGCTATATGTAAAAAGTGATGTCAATCAATCTTAATGAATTTACAAAAATTATATTTGACTTTTTTTTTTAAAAATGTGCTTCAACTATGTCTCTTTTGAAAATCTGTGCTTCAACTATGTCAAAATAAAAGTAATAATGTTGACATCGCTGATAATTTTTTTACTCTCTCGCTGCATATTATCTTTTTTTTTGATAAAAGTGGTATATACCACCGATTTCATTAAGAAACGAAACCTACAGAGTTTTAATCAGACGTGGTACCAAACCTCTGGTACCTGTCTGCCATATCACAAAAAAAAATATAACTCACATTAATCAACTAATATACAATACTTATTTAACATCGTTGTTGAGTCAACCATTCACCTGATTTCCGTATTTAAATATATTTGGAGATCAAATTTTATATTTTTTAGAATTTTACTAACGTTTTAGATAGATACAAACTTACGGTTTTCAGATGGTCCATAATTTTCTAATTTTGTAACTATCTATAAATTTTGGTTTTGAAGCAAATTTTAATGTAGAGATCACGTTGAACTGTTCAGATTAACTGTTTGAATTTTAAAACAGAGATAAGAATGTAGCGTAACAATTGGGGTACAAAATCATAAAAGAAACAAGAAAAAACTTTTGGGCATTTTAACTCTAATCATAAAAAGAAAACGAAAAAAAAAAAAAACTTTTCGGTCCTCATTCCCTTCCTATCCGAAAATTTGTTATGTTGTATGTTTCCCCGTCCGATATTTTTATTTTTACCCAAAAAAATATATATTTTAATAAAATTATCCAAGTTTTTTAAAAATTTAAATTTATACCCAAACCGTAAGAATTTCTTACGGTTTGAATTCTTTATTCAAACCGTAAGAATTTCTTACGGTTTGAATTCGGAATTCAAGCCGTAAGAAATTCTTACGGTTTGAATTTTTTTTTTTTTTTTTTTTTTGAATTCTTTTTTTTTTTTTTAAATCGTTTTTTTTGGCTATAAAAGGGTGGCATCAGAAGCTAGAAAGAGAGAGAAAGAGAGGAAAAGAGAAAAGAGAGAAAAGAGAAAGAGAGGAGGAAGAAGAAGGGAAGAGGAGGAAGAAGAAGAAGGAGAAGGAAGAGGAGGAAGAAGGAGAAGTCTGCTGAATCAGGTATTTTTTTTTTGTAACTTTTCACATACGTTCATTACTGTTCACATACGTATTTACTGTTCATATACGTATGTACTGTACATTACTGTTCACATACGTATTTACTGTACAGTACTGTTCACATACGTATTTACTGTTCATTACTGTTCACATACGTATTTACTGTACATTATTGTTCACATACGTATTTACTGTTCATTACTGTTCACATACGTATTTACTGTTCACATACGTATTTACTGTTCACGACTGTTCACATACGTATTTACTGTTTATTCCAATATTTATTGTTCATTACTGTTCATATATGAATGTACTGTTCATTTACGTATCTACTGTTCATGTACCATTCATATACGTATTTGCTGATCATGTACGTATCTACTGTTCAAGTTCATATCTGACTATTTACAACTGTTCACGATTGAAATCAGTAAACTGACAAAATAATTACCATTTTACAAATGTAGTTTATTGGACATGCCTATTGGAATTTCAATACATTTTGGAGGGAAATTCATTTTTGATGAGAATGGGGCACGTTACTCCAAACCTCCAGTAAATACGTTGGGTTGATGAAAATTTATCATTCGAGCAGTTGCAATCGCTTATTTATGGAGCGAGCGGCTACAATAGAAATCGCTGGGAATTAGAAATAATGTCCCGAGTAGTCCACGCAGGAAAGTATGTCATAATCGCATTAAGAGATGACGGGGCATTGACAGGCTTGATCGCGCAGGTTTTGAGGTCTGGCGAATCATTATTGGAAGTTTTTGCATGTAGAATTCGCGGAGAGTCAAGGGCCGGAAGTTCAGGCCAAAATTCGGTTGCAGAAATGGATCAAGCAAATAATGAACCATACATCATTTTTTCACAATGCCTGTACTAAACCCGGAACCAGAAATATACAGTAATGCACCCCAATCTCCACCTTTTGTCCCACCACGAGTACAATCTCCACCTTTTGTCCCACCTATATCTGTGTATGAAGGTCATTCATCCTTACCTGGGCCTGAACCAAATCCTCACCCCAGACCGCCACCAGTACAGGAAGATCCAAACGAGTCAGAATTTGAATTTATGAACGAGGTACAGGAGGAGAATCTGCAAACTGGGGATGAATGGGGGGAAGGAGACTGGGACATTAATGATGAAGGAGATGAAGAAGATGAAGAAGAATACACACATCCCACTGTGAGGCAAAATAGGGAGAATATGCCGTTAAGTGGCCGTTCTGAGACTCACCCGTTTGTAAACTTCAATGACACATCTGCTTTTCGAGAAGCAGATGTTTTTACTATGGTCGTCGGGTTGAATACAAGAGTGAGCTCGCAAAAGGACAATACTTCGTAAGTAAAAATCAACTGACGAAAAAGATCAGAGAGTACCATGTTGACAAGAACAAGGAGATATACACGAAGAGAAGTGACACATCCCGGCTGGAAATTAGATGCAGCACTCCGGGTTGTCGTTTCAAACTGAAGGCAAGAGCAACTAATCTGTAATATTTTTGTATAGAGAAATTATATTATCTGGAAACTAGACTTTCATATCTTTATTTCGATATAAAGAACACAAATTCCATGTAGCCCTTTTCCCTAAAATGAATTTTGAATCTGATCAAAATTATAGGACTGCTCACTGGAATTTCAGTTTTTCTGAATTCTGACCTCTGTCAATTAATCGCTAAAACTGTACTAATCTGTAATATTTTTGTATAGAGAAATTATATTATCTGGAAACTAGACTTTCATATCTTTATTTTGATATAAAGAACACAAAATTCCATGTAGCCCTTTCCCTAAAATGAATTTTGAATCTGATCAAAATTATATGACTGCTCACTGGAATTTCAGCTTTTCTGAATTCTGACCTCTGTCAATTAATCGCTAAAACTGTACCAATATGTAATATTTTTGTATAGAGAAATTATATTATCTGGAAACTAGACTTTCATACCTTTATTTTGATATAAAGAACACAAAATTCCATGTAGCCCTTTTCTCTAAAATGAATTTTGAATCTGAAAAATTATTGGATTTCTGACTGAGCACAGCAGAAAATGTGATGTCATCTGAATCTGTGGAGTCAGATATGCCACCAACAGGCACGCCCTGGATAGGCAGACCCCATAGAGCACTGACGTCCTGGAGAGTCACTGTCATCTCTCCAAAAGGTAAGTGGAACGTGTGCGTCTCGGGGCGCCATCGCTCCACTAGTCTTGAAATGAGGGACGCGTTAATGCCCTTACTCGCTGACTCTAGAATATCGACCAAATGTTGCACCCCCAAATTTTGCAAATATGGATCCATCTGCGAGTAGTACTGGAAGTCATAATGCCGGCCCCTGGCAGTTATAATTGCCTCACTCTGCGTTGGAAAAAACAAACAACATGAAAATCTAAAAATACGAAAACTCAACACAATTTAAACTTAAAGAAAAATAATTCAAGTACCTCTCTAGATGCTTCTGAGACTCGGTGCTCATCGTGAGGCATCCATAATAAAGGACTGAAATGGTCCTTGCTGTCTGCGGGAATGGGCTCATCAACCGGGTCAGCTGCGGGTGGTCTCCTATGCCGTCCCCTAGTCATCCTACGTTAATAGTTAATAGTATAATTATTAGAATGATTTTTCTAAGAATAATTTATGCATATCAGCATCTATACTTTCTATAATCATTTCTCGAGTATATTTTTTTTTGCGTGATTCTTACTGTTTATGTCATACTATAATTTTATTATCAAAGAGCTAAATTTATTTTTTCAAAATATTAATCTAAAAAATTGGACAGTAAAAAAAATTTTAGTTCAACACATTTAAGTTATGCAAAGTGCGGATCAGTTTGTACTATGAATTAATATATCTATTTTCAATGTCTTAACAGTAGATCTCAACCATTCAATATGTAAATGTATTTGTAGATCAAATTTTACAATATGTAAAAGATATGAAGAATATTGTTTCTTTGTATTTTTTTATTTAGTTTAGCATGAACTTAAATGAATAATTAATTCGTGTGAAGTTAGTTTTCATTGATAAAGATAATATATTTTTTCTTTTGGAGTAAATATACGTTATTCGAAATTTCAGATAGAGCGACGTAAATTCATAGAGTTTTGAAAATAAAATATACACTTAGATTTTATTAAAAATATTTGTATAACACCTCCCATAGTATTAGACTTGGAAATTCATTTAGTATATTTTTCGAGTTGTTTATTTATTGGCTTCCACAAAAATAATTTCAAATTATCCTCATACGTATCAGCTGTTATTTTAATTTATCCTTCTTATTATTTCATTTTGAATAAATTTTATTAGTTGCATGTCTATAAGAGTATGTTTATCCTTTTGCTTTAAATTTCTTATTTGAGTAGGTAACGCATTTAATTGCTTGCACTTGAAAAATGTGTAGGCGGTTCAGTAATATAACTAGCTAGTTAGTACGAGAAAAAACATCCTCAAGTGCTTTTTTTCAACAATAAGTGAAATATGACAACGTAAGGTCTGAAAATTGTTTTTTTTTATTGTCTAATCTAAGCATGAGTGAAATGGATAATTAATTCATGTGAAGTAAGTTTCAATTTTAGAAAAATAGATTTGATAAATATATATATTTATTGTTTGGAAGAGTGTGTGTATATATAAAATATTCGAAATTTCAGATTGAGTGACATAAAATTATAAAGTTTAAAAAATTCATTGGTATAATTTCTGTGTTGTGTATTTATAATCAAACTTAAGTTACTACATTTTATAAATTTCGAATTTGTTTGTATTTCTAAGTAGAGGCGAAATTATAAATTAAGATTGAAGGGCTGGATAATTATTATGGTGTAATTTTTTTATAAAGAGGGATAGAAGATATAACTACTTAATTTCTTTTATAAAATATAAATAACAAAATTACTAATTTTCATTGTATAGAAGTGACATAGCCATCTCTAATTACCCATTAGATCCCCTAACATCAAGCTCTAATGCAAACAGGTTTTAAATTGTACACATGCTTAGATCGAAATAAATAGTCATCTAATTCAGTTTTAAGTAGGTACTAGCAATTTTCACTTATGAACTAAGACAGAAAATTAGTAAATAAAGAATTTATAATCAAATTTATAATCAAATAAAAAATTACCCGAAATTTCAAATCGAGGAGGCGACGAGGCAGCAAGGACCACGAGCGAGAAGGGAGGCGAGGCGGTGAAGGCTGCCGGTGAAGGAGAAAGGGGTGGCAGCGGAGGGGAGAGGGAGTGGCGGCGGGGAGAGGGGGGGGTGGCGGCGGGAGAGGGGGGTGCGGCGGCAGGGGGGTGGCGGCGCCGGTCTTCGGGCGGAGGGGGCGGAGGGGGCGGAGGGGCGGAGGCGCGGAGGCGGGGGGGGGGGGGTTCTTTCCTGGTCTGGCGGAGAGACAGAGAGGGAGAGAGAGTCGCGCGGGTTTAAACCCGTTTTGAATTCTTTATTCAAACCGTAAGAATTTCTTACGGCTTGAATTCCGAATTCAAACCGTAAGAAATTCTTACGGTTTGGGTATAAATTTAAATTTTTAAAAAACTTGGATAATTTTATTAAAATATATTTTTTGGGTAAAAATAAAAATATCGGTTTCCCCGTTATCAGGTGTATATGCAAGAATTTTGTGTTTCTTTTTATATTTTTATCTAAATTTTTTGAAAGCTATCCAAATTAATTACCTACCCATGTGAATCATGTGATGGCAAATTGGCAATACATGAATGTGATCATGATTCTTTCTATTCGGGATATGACACGTCAGTAGGCCACCGAATAACATATAAAATTAAGAAGGAATGTTATCAGAAACCCAAATGATTCTGTGATCTTCAAACTTATCACGCACATGGAAATACGAATACATAAGCTAGCGACGGATGTTGAGATGAGCACAACTGCTCTCTGCCAGGCTGAGACATGTCAGACCGACCCATCAGATCAGATCAGATCAGATCCACTGGGACCAACGGAATAACAGGAACATATTATTCTGATCCAACTGTTGATCTGCCTAATATATTTCTAGAGGTTTAATTTAACAATAGGTAAATTTCATCATAGGCTACTATATTCTTTGTTATGAATTGGTTACTCAAGTTTAATTTGTCTTTCTATAATCATTGAATTTTTATTTGTTCCAATCAAGTCACAATATTATATTATCCATTCAAAATACTAACAAAATGTAAGATAACTTAGAGATGAATGAAATATTCCGTTAGTATTTGTGTGAATTAGGTAACAGAGTGATTTGATTGGAACAAATGAATTATGAAAAGTTTAATGACCATAGAGGGACAAATCAAACTGAGTGACCATTAAATCAATATCCAGTCCTAATTACACGTGACTCTCGTGACTACGTGTTGTACCGTGTCGTGACTAAATCTTCACGTGCCGTGTCAAAGTTTCAAAAGATGAACACGGCACACGAATAGTCACGACACGGGACACGCGAGTCACAGCACATAATGACATGCGTGCCGTGCCGTTTCATACAGTAACCGTGCCGTTCCGTGACAGAGCTGGCTCCGCCATGCCATTTTTCCCACTCTAACTGAATGCATTTTGTATTTGAAAAAATTATTGACTTACAACTACTATAACAGTGTTGCCATTCCTATTTCCCAGTCATTAGTCACTAGTCACCTGATCCTCTAAGAAGTGCAGGACATCTCCAATTAATCCTTACAATTGGAGAGGAGCCGAACCCGTAAAGTTACTAAAACCATCTTTATTTAATTATTAAATTAATAGGCCTTTTCATCTGTTACTGGGACAGTCGGGCTATCGGACCATTTGGTTCGATGGGCTCAGTAACTATCGGATCTGCATTAAGATGTGTGTTCCACTTCAAAATCTATGTGTCTGTTTTAATTTCTATTTGCACATATTTTAATGTAGATCGGACAATATTGAAGCTCATTAGACTAAAAAATAAGTCCAATACCTATCAGACCTACTTCATTCTGGAATGACACATGGTAATCTGTCAACAGTGGAAGCAA
>JAJGRX010000599.1:0-299896 GCA_025461125.1 Carex kokanica
ATCAATAATTCAGATTCAAAATATTTTATTTTTTTTCTAATTACACACAAAGAAATACTTTAATTTTTCTTACATCCACAAAAAATCCGGTCTGAAAAATGTTGATCCGGGTTATTTATCGCAGTTTTTCTAATAAATTAAATTATATAGTATTTCATCTATTTTCAAAAAAATATATAAAATATTTCTAATATTTCAATAAAAAATAAATTATAACATTTTCTGTTTAATTAAAAAAAATAAAAAAACATAAAAAAACATAAAATCGCAAATTAAATTCACGATTTTAGCCTAGAACCGCAAAAAAAAAAAATTCGGTTTTCTAAAACTGTAGATTTGTTCAGCAGTTTTGGAGAGGCTAAAACTGTGGATTTAATTTGCAGAAAGTTGGTCCAAAACCGTGAAATAAAATTGTGTGTGGATGGTTTGGATATTTTTTGAAATCTTATTAAACATGATATAAAATTTAAAATTTATTAGTTTTTTTTTTAGATATTAATAAAAATTTCGGACCTTTTTCCCTCCCATTGTTGGTCATTGCTGCTTACTTTACTTTCTCTCTCTTCAAAACAAAACCATGGCGGGATGCAAAGCAAAATTTGTTAAAAATGAAAAGAGAGAGTCAAAGCAGAGGACAGGAGACAGAGATCAGAGGGCAGAAATCACAAGGCTGAGGCCTGACCGCCATATGACACTTGGGCAGAAGAAAACTTTTTTATTTTTTTGTAATTTCTTCAGAAAAAAGCCAAAATAATTTGTTGCAATTTCGGCTATAAGAAGGGGTAGTCATCCTCTACAGTGACATACTCTTCAAAATTCAATTTCAGTGTTTTCCTTTTCCCTTATTTTCGCTAAAACCATGTGCAATCAAGTAACTTCCCACAACTCAAAACCAAACACAAACGAATTGGAACTCCAAGCTGCAATTCATGAACAAGTCATAAGAGAGAATGAGAGAAAAACTCTCAGAAGCCACACAATATTTGCTTGTGTGCTTCTTGGCATGACACTACTTGCTCTACTATTCCTCATCCAGTGTCTAATTTCTTAGATGTTTCCACCTTCCTCTCCCTCCCTAATCAAAGAAAAACCTTGGAATTTTGCAGCGATGTATCTCTAGGTTGCGTTGTAACTCTTATGTTGCTGTTGTTAACAACGTTGTTTTCTGATAAATTGCAGATTATTTATCCTCGGATAATGCATCACGTGCGCAATTTGGTGATGTTAACCTTCGTAATCATTATGTTTAACTACATGATCCGCAATGAGCTCGCGCATGTTACCAACTGAGAAGAGCCTCACTATTTGACTGCGCCAAAAGTAGCAACATGTTCATGATCTGGGGTAATTAGTCTCTTAGTTAGGATAAAGTTTATGTTGTTTTGTAGCTGTATTTGCTTTAGGGGAAATGTTATTTTCTTTAGTTTGGTTTTTTTTTTTTTTTTTGCTTTCTTTTTGCTAGCTTTGTTTAAGAGTAATATTTTGTGGTTTGATGCATGTTTTAGTAGATTCTGTTGAGATGTTATGAATTTTTTTTTGGTAATGTTATTAAATTTCATAGTAGATCAACCCCTCGTTGCTTGGGAGAAGAAAGTTAAAAAAAAAAAAAAAAATTTTTACTGTGAATGAACCTGTTTTTCTTTATCCATTTGTAATGGTAATTTGTTTGTAACATGTCGTAATAACTAATAATACAAATAAAAATTAGATAATATGACATTTGTGGTCAAATGCAACGTATACTAACTTTAACTTCATACAGAATTTCAGAAATCCAATTGTTGGTAGATAATATATAATGAGTGAGGCTATGGTGCTATGCATAGCACCAATGGCTAGTGTACTACGGCTCAATATGGTACTTTTTAAAATCTTAACGGTCGATCCGACCGTTCAATGTGATATCCATATGAATATGTACTTGCAAACTATATTTTATATTTTTTCGAATTTTTTTACTATTTTTTCAGATAGGTAGAAAAATCAGTGTTTTTTTGAAAATTCTGGACCATCAAAATTCTACCTATCTGAAAAAATAGTAAAAAAATTCAAAAAAATATAAAATTTAGTTTGCAAGCACATATTCATATGGTTATCACATTGAACGGTCGGATCGACCGTTAGGATTTTAAAAAGTACCATATTGAGCCGTAGTACACTAGCCATCCGTGCTATGCATAGCACCATAGCCTCACTCTTAGTTCAATGGCAACCTACAAGTGATGAACAAAACCCGTTAGTATATATTCCGAGAAGCATCATTTCGAATTGAACAAAATTATAGCACAAAATTAAGTATCAATTAATCATACACATTAAGTTATTTGTCCTCTTTATTTAAAGACATATTGGGATTTATAGTTATGGTGCTATTACAATGTACTATAAGAATATGTGAGCATTACCGAGAGGAAAATGACTATTGTCAAGAGGTAAACCAATAAAAAAAAATTATTTATGAAAGTATCACTGTTATCAACGAAAAATCTGCGAAGATACCTTTTATTATCATTACAATATTATTATTGCATATTGCAATTCAAAATATATAAGACACTATTTTTCTCTTTAAGCTCGAGACATAATTTCAGAGAAATATCTTAAAATAAGAAATTACTAAAACAAGGACTGCAAGTCTGCAACCCCTGCCCTGCCGAAAATTTTAAATATAAGACAGGCCAAAAAAAAATAACCAAAACGGCACCGATTCCTGGAAATTCCAGATTTAGCACGGCCGCAGATCCGCTGAGCGGCCCCATTTCCTGGGGACCGCAGATCCGCTGAGCGGCCCCAGAAATGGAGCCGCAGATTGGCTGAGCGGCCCCAATTTTTTTTTTTTTTGTTTTTTTATTTTTTAGAAACAATATGAATGAAATTGAACTATAAAAATTCGAATTTTGTTTTTAATAATTTTAGATTACTTCTTTTGATGTATTTGAATTTTTTTTAATTTATATTAAAACTACGCTAAATTACTTGAAATTATGTTAATTTATGCTGAATTATACTAAATTATACTAAATTACAATAATTATGTATAATTATGCTAAAATACGGTAAATTACGCTAAATTACGTATGAATAGAGCCTATTTGTGTCATCTTTCATAAATCATAAAAAATAGTAAAAAAATTCCAAAAATAATAAAAATTGGTATTCTACAAGTTCATTATATAACTAATTTATTGAGCTACGTAGATTGAACAATAGAAATGAAAATCTTAATCGAAAACTTCAACTGAAGTTTTGAGACTCTTCCCTTTGTTTTTTGGCAATTCTGAATTTGGAAATCTAGCTTTGCTAGTTCTGACGCATGCGTATTTTCACAAGCTTTTCCGAAAAGTGGTCATTTGCTGAAATCGGACACTCGAGCGCCGTTTTATAGCCGTTTGAAATTTCGTCGTCGTTTTTCGCCTTCTCAGTGAAGATATCATCCCTATTCATACGTAATTTAGCGTAATTTACCGTATTTTAGCATAATTCTACATAATTATTGTAATTTAGTATAATTTAGTATAATTCAGCATAAATTAACATAATTTCAAGTAATTTAGCGTATTTTAATATAAAATAAAAAAATTTCAAATACATCAAAAGAAGTAATCTAAAAATTATTAAAAACAAATTCGAATTTTTATGATTCAATTTCATATATATTGTCTCTAAAAAAAAAAAAATTTGGGGCCACTCAGCCGATCTACGGCCGTGCTAAATCTGGAATTTCCAAGATTTGGTGCCGTTTTGGTATTTTTTTTTTTTTTTTGGTGCTATATTTAAAAATTTCGGCCAGCCCTGCAGTCGATTTTTTTTCAGTGCCTAAAAAACGAATAAATACATACCAATTTAATTAATAAAAAATCGTATTAAGTAAATTCAACTTCTATTTTACAAGCTATTTTCACTGACAAAAAGATTGACCAATGGTAAAATCTTTTTGCAAATAATCTATTTTTAAGGACCATCACATCAACACGTACCCTACGAATTGTTGTAGAAAATACAAGTAGAATAGCTGAATTTCAAAATTAATTCTACAAACCGTCCGTTCATAATCAGAAGGTCCAAAATATTCTTACTAGGAAATGAGGTCTTAATATACGGAGTATCATATATAGTTCAATCCACTGAAAAATCTATATACCCAACTAGGTGCGGTCCTCTCTTTTAAAAGATTTTTTGCACTAATAAATTTTGTTTGGCGAGGAAATATATTACAGGCTTTTAAATAGTATTTGCATGATAGTTGGGGAACTTTTTATTCTAGGCATATAAATTTACGGTTCTAATAGTTTTTGTGCAGTCAAATAATATTGGCTATAATCATATTTTAACCGTGTATTATTTCTAGTATAAATATATAGAATAGATGTTATGATGCTTATTTCTTTACTTATGTAACAGTAACACTTGTCTTATTACTGTTTAACATCATTCATATCCTGCATGCCATTCTAATTTAGATTTGTTTAAACATAATTGATACAATTATATATGAGTGAGGCTATGGTGCTATGCATAGCACGGATGGCTAGTGTACTACGGCTCAATATGGTACTTTTTAAAATCCTAACGGTCGATCCGACCGTTCAATGTGATAAACCGTGAGACTGTAGATTTATAAATCTAAACCAGGATTAATTAAGAGTTATAATTAATCAAGTACTTATTTATTTAATGGAAGTTGGAGAAAAATAAAGTAATCAAGTTGAAGTAAAAATTTAAATAAAGTAAGTTGAAGGGAAAATAAGGTGAAATATCTTTGAAAAATTCCCCAAACGTCATGTAAATGCTATTCAAAAGACTGTAATATATTTGGTCGTAAAAAAATTATTTTAGTCCCAAAAATCTGTTACAAGATATTTTAAGCGGATTGATTGAAACTGTTACAAGTCATTAATAAAAAAGAGTGTTGAATTTGTCTTTGTTTAATTTCTCACTTCTATAATGTTATAATTGAAACTGTTTCTTCTTGTTCAGTGCCTAATTTATGTAACTTCAAGATATATATAATAAAATATACAACTGGTACATTCTATCTTCAATTCTCATAAATCATAAAGTGCACACGAGAAGGTTGAATTGATGAAGAATAAAGTTAATAATTTCTTTTATTTGTGTGCACCATTATACAAAAACAGAATGTATTATATTGTTTAACAATTTTTCGAATTAGTAAAAATTACCCACAAAAAATCTATATCAGCGTTATTTTGAGCTAACAAAGGAAAAAAAAAAACATTTCAAAACAATACTTTCCAGTGGGTTGTGTGATTTGCTGCGACCCAACTTGATGCTAACTTTTTGTATTTTTTTTTTCCTGTTAACATCACAAAAGGTTATATAGTGTGCGCCACGTACTATGTGAATTCAGATCCTCCCCGGTGCCGTAATAGAGAATCTTTTACAATTATTAGATCTGGAGGGTTTTTTTTTTTTTTGAAAGTTAGTGGCTTTAAATGCCTACTGACAATTTCATTGATTAAAAAACGTATTTACAATAGTTCAAATAACTGTAATTCCTAAATCTATTCTTTTATTCTCATAAAATCCTCTAAACTAATATAATATTTTAATCCTCTCGTAATAACTCTAGTACCTTAATCATCATTTCGCTTCACGACCGGATCCGCTTCTTCGACCGCCGCCGCGCTCCGACGATGACCGGATCTACTCACCGTCGCGCTCCAATCGAGATGTTGATCACCCTAGTACTTTAATCGCCATCTCGTTCTACGATTGGATCCGCTTCTTCAACCGCCGTCGCGCTCCAACGGCGACCGGATCTACCCCTAATTGCACTTAATCGTCAGACCCGCCTGATCTGAATCGAGAACTCACCGCCTAATTGCACTTCTTACGCATCAGACCCTCTCGCAAGCATCTGACCTTGAGGCCAACAACCCTCTCACCGCATGCATAGGAACTTGCTCTCGCTGCACGCATAGGATTGGAGTTCGGACTTTGAAGTCAGGCTCTCCCCCGCTTTCCGCCGCTCTCTTCGGACGCACAACTTCTCTCTTCTCCCGAGCGCAGCCTCTCCCTGCCACTGGAACCCAACGCTCCACCAGCTCGCCTTCCTCATTGGCTCCACCAGTTCGGACCTGCTTCGGATCGGACCAGGTGACGGGGAGGTGCGCCGCCGCACTTGGTAGTCCCCACAGCCAGTCTAGCCATTAATCGGACCTTCCTTGGTCGTACTAGAACCAAAGAAGCACTCCTCCTTTCAGTTCTCTAAGCAGATCGGACAACCTCCCTTCCGTTGATCTCTCTGAAAAATTGAAGCCCCACGAAAACTCTAGATCCGTTACAGCCAACCCCTCTGCCCTGATCAGTCGCTAAGTGCAGGGGAAGGAGGAGGGGCTGACGGCTTGGCGCGTTTTTCTTTTTTCGTCTCGCTATCGCTTTCACGCCTTGTCTCAAAGCTCAAAGCGTCTGAGAGTTAATCTTAAACTGTAAAGTGCAGGGAATCTTTACAGTATTAGAGAGGATACTTGTCCGTACTACGTACATAGTCTGTACCACTATTAAAATGAAAATTACCAGTACTATTTCCTTTGGAGCTAATTATCATGTTAACTCATTTATTTTTTATACTGTGTTGATTCTATCTATGATGTGTTGATTCTATCTATGAAGTGTTGGACAAAGATGGTACTGTTTTACGAGAGAAAAACAAAAAGATAGTATCATTGATAAGGATGAAGGGAGATGGGCTAACTTGTTCTGGGAATTAAAAATTTGTTTTAAAAATTAAAAATGGTGTTTTACTTTCTGTTTATATCTTTAATTTTAAAGTTTAAAAAGTTGATTTGAATCTTTCAACACGATATTCATATTAAAAATGTGTTTGGAGATAAAATTTTACATTTTTTTTGGATTTTTTTTACTATTTTAATAGAATTTTTGAAAATCATAGCTTTCATTAAATAAAAAATAATAAAACTTTAAAAAAATATATGATTTTTAAAAATTCTAAAAAAGTAATAAAAAATTTCCAAAAAATATAAAATTTTGTCATCAAATACATTTTAATATGAAGATCGTGTTGGAAAGTTCGAATCAACTAGTTTAACTTTGAAAAATTAAAATATGAGCGGAAAGTTAAATACCCTTTTTAATTCTCAAAACAAGTTAGCTCAGTATCATTGATAATGATAATAAATTGAAGATAAGTGGGAAATGAGGTATCTGTAACAAGTTTCTGTCAAAAGAAAATATTTGGCACAAAGATGGTACTCTGCTTTGTTATTTTTCTGCAGAGGTTTCTTCTTAGGCTGCTTCTATCATCTTGCTTACGCTGGAGCAAACCTTTCATAATTTTTGCTCTCTACCTCTGTCTCTCTCATAGGTCCAGCTTTTATCTTTCTTTCTTTTTTTGAAATCTTGTCAGCGGCTGACAAGTGTTTGGATTAATAAAAGTGTATTTACATTTTACAATCATGACCACAGGTAGGTCCAGCTTTTATCAAAGGCTGCAACCCGAATTTGATGGGGAGAGAGGGAGAGAAAACAGTGCATTAAAGAGATAGTGGGGTGTTGACGGGGGTCCGGATCCCTGAAGTAACTCAATCTTGGAGTTTTGGATCGAGACCGTCCGATTCGAATTTGTCACTCGGGATCGTTCAGAATTTGAATTCGTCGTCGGGATGTGTGCGCTCACTTCGCAGATGGATTTTCGCGGATTCAAATCGGACGGTTCCGATCTAATATCCAAAAATTGGGTTACTTCACTAGATCCGAATTCGTGTTGACGTGATGATACTAAAAATTGATTATTTGCAAATATTTCCTCAAAAAAAAAGTTTATTTGCAAATAGCCCTTTCCCATACACCATAAGATTTCTTTTTGCAAAGCAAAATATAAGGTGAATTTATGTAATACGACTGGAGCAATAGGGATGTTCAAACGTTTCAGTTTGTTCAGTTTTAACCGAACTGGATAATTTCGGTTTAAATGGATCGGTTTTCGATTCAAATAGATCGGGTTGGTTTGAAATTTTGAATTGTTTCGGTTTAAATAGATCGTTCGGTTTAGACTTTTCAAAACCGACTAAACCGAAGCCGACCGGTTTATATTGGTTTGAGCTCTAATTTTTTGGTATTATAATGATTCATTAAACTAAACTGAACCCAACCGAACCAAACTTCAATTATTGTGTATGACAATATGTTCTTTTCAGTAATAATGGTACACAAATATTTTACTTCGGTTTGAACCGAACAAACCGAAATTGTATTTCAGTTTGTTCGGTTCGTTCTTAATCAGTTGATAGGTTAAATCGGTTCGGTTCGGTTCTATATTTAAAAACCAAATAAAAGTTTGATTAGTCATTTTACTTTCGGTTTCAACTGAAGCCGACCGTTTGAAACACCTCTAGGAGCAAATGTACCGGCAAGATACATATATGTAAGATTAATGACTAAACATTAACTCACAACTGGTTGGCGTATCTTTTTCTCCAAATTTTCATATACATTTTCGAAGCAAATGTCCTGAGTGAATTTTTGTATGTTGTGAATCGCAAAAAAATTAGAGAAAGTTTTTATATTTCCAATTCTGTTTGAATATTGTGTATAATATTTCTGGCAAGATCATTTTATGTATAGTTGATCTTAATTTAGATTTTTGTTTTGTTTAGCAAAATTAATGTCTTGCTATGATAAGAACTTCAAATAGCATCATTTTTGGGTCACCATTTCAACTGAAGGAAACGAATATAATATGTGTTCATCAAAACATGTATTTTAACCATCTGCATGTGCATGCAGTTCAAAAAACCACATCAATTCAGGCTCAAACTACTATATAATTTGTAAAAATATTTAGAAAATTCCATTAAGCTGAAAAATTATCTCCAGTTCCCGATGGTTGTCCCCTGAGCTCGTAACCACAACGCCGGTCTTTGCACACCACATAAATCCGGCGGCTATCACTTCTCTTTATTCTTATTTCCTGATTCGAATGAACATGATGCTCTTTAATCTTCTTCATTAATTCATCTCTGCTTTTAAAAAATTGGTTTGCAGCCAGCTCACCCGTGTGGTCGATTCGTGGCCCATAGGAACCAATATCTGCTTCTCTAAACCGAGATACATCATTGAAGTCTGGGAACGGGTGCGTATCACTCCGCCCGGTAAGCGGCGCTGAGCCAGAGCTACTTCGAATGGGCCCTTTTCAACTGGATCATCAGAGTCCCAGTCATCTCCACTCTGCAGACGTTCACCCGGAATATCATTGATATTTTCAAAATCTGACCTAATTTCATCACATACTGGTCCTGGGAATGGTAAAGGCGCCTCATGCACGGGTCTAGGTGGGGAACAAATTTGGAGTATTGGTTGAGGTCGTGTTTCCGGGGCAAGTGGATAGTAGGTTTCTGGGTTAGTAGGTGGATATTGGGTTTCTGGGTGAGTCTGTGGATAGTAGGTTGCTGGATGTGTAGGTTCATAGTAGGTTTGTGAATGTGTTGGAGGAACGACGGGAGTTTCCATTGCAACTGAGTATTGGCTGGAACTTCCAACCCCTGCCTCTTTCGGAACTCTTCTAACATAGATCTCTATTACAAAATCTTCGTTGGCCTTAAAATACCCACACAACCCTCTCCAGGTATTTTCATTTGCAATTTTCGCAAGTGAATATTTCCGGGTATTTCCATTACAAACTTGGGTCCCCAATTCAAGGTTGCACCTTTCTGGATTATAACGGGTGTAATCGAAAATTATGACTTTCAAGTCCAAAAGAAATATATTATCGTTAACCATAACTGAAGCAATTGGTTCTTTGTTGTAATAAGGCCCGTCTGTATTATTTTCAAGTTTACCACCACAGTGTATTGAAATCAATGGCATTGTAATCAAGCTACATTTCGAAAGTGATAATCATTTGTCAGGTTACTAATTTACACAGTTACTGAATAAAAAAAAATTTAAAATTAATGAATTACTTACAATTAATTAATTAAAATTAAGTATAATTATTTAAAGTTAATTAATTATAATTAATTAACTATAGTTAATTAACTATAATCAATTTTAATTAATTAATATTATTTAATTAATTAAAATTAATTATTTAATTAAAATTAATTAATTAAAGATTAAAAAATAATTAAAAAATAATTAATTAAAAAATATTAAAAATATTAAAAATTAAATTAAAAAAAATGAAAATACCTTTGCTTTGCTTTGCAGCTGCTGCGTCTTCGGTTGAGAGAAGTTCTGAGCGAGAGGGCTGTATTAATAGGCTGTAAAAAGGGGAAAACCGAAAAAAAGCACGGGGCCGGCCATTTAATGGCCGGTTGGGCGGTTAAATCAGGACCATCTATTAAATGGCCGGTTGGACGGATTAATCTGGACCGACCATTAAATGACCGGTTGAGATATTTTTAAAATTTTTCGGCAACCGTGGATATTTTTATTAATCTGTAATTAACTTGGGGTATTTTTAAAAATGTCGGTCTCAACGGCCGTTTTGGATGTTCTTATTTATTACTGCTTTCTTGGTTTTCACCTGTCACTTTTATTCAAGGACTACCACAATTACTGTTCTTTCTTTTCTTTTTTTAAAAATAAAAAATGGGCTTACTTGTTATTATGTTCATATTTAAAAAACAGATGGGCTTACTTCTTTCTGATTTTTTTTTTAAATAAAACTAATTTTAACGATTTTAACCGAATGAGTATAGAGAAGAGAAGTTGGATTTTATAACAAAACAGCTCAACCGAAACAAGGGATCAGTGGAAGGAGAAATGCATTAGCTCCGCTGATTTTGCAGATCGGTATAGCAAACACGTTACTCCCTCCACCGAGGCAAGAGATCGGTGAAACTATTTTAAATAAAATCCAACTTCTCTGTGCTTGTTCCGTTAAAATTAGTTCTTTTAAAAAAAAATTCCCTTCTTTCTCCTACCTTTCCTTCGTTATTGTTATTTTCTAACAAAGGACAGTTAAAAAAAAATAAGTGAAAGAAGAAATAGAATAATAAAAATGAGAGAAGGAAATGAATTTGTTCACTAATACAATACAGCTGGAACGAAAATGAAAGAACAAGTATCCTTTCCAATATGTGCAAAAAATTCTCTTCACTTTACGGTTTGAGATTTACTCTCAACCGCTTTGAGATTCGGGCTAACACAGGGCAGTATTATTAGGCTTTAAGATTCGTGCAAAGTTAAAAAGAACAGTCTGGATCCACTATAGCTTTCTTTCATTTAATGAAACCATCATTATAGCTTTCTTTGCTTTCTCTGGGTGTTGATATTAACACAATAACTTTTGATTTTAACACAACAACTTTTGATTTTGAACTTTATGGACAGTTTGCCCCGATTTTTTTATTAATACCCTAAAAAAAATACAAAATATCAAATCTGCCCTCGATTTTTTTATAAAAAAAAATGCCCTAACCACCCCATGGGGGGGTCCACTTTGCCAACCAAACTGCCTCATAGGGGGGCGGTCAGCTATGCATACTGAATCGCCCCACAGTGGGGCGGTTTGGTTTTTTTTTTTTAAGATTTTGAGAGACAATATGAATGAAATTTAACAATAAAAATTCGAATTTTGTTTTTAATATTTGTTAGATTACTTATTTTGATGTATAATTAGCATATTTATACTAAAATATGCTAAATTACCTGAAATTAAGATAAAATTATTAGCATATCTAGAAAGGAACTATATTTGGGATAATGGTTCTTGTCAAATCAAATTCTCTCAATTTTAGAATGAAATTGAATATAATTGAAATTTTTCCATACCACACGGACTGTTTCTTGTTTGAATATACAAAATGAAAGATACTCAATATTAGAATGCTGTTATTGTCAACTTAAATTTATAGTCGCATGCGAATACTAAACATCAGATCAGTAATTTTGATACAAGTTCTGACTTTTACCATTCTGCATACGACACTGTCACTAACCGCAAACGGGTCGTTGTGTGTCTACCGATGACAAAAAACTTTAACTCAATTTTTGAGACACTAAATGACATTTTTTTGCAATTCTGATTTCGTCGGCTCCTTCGAGTGACCCCAAGGACGCCATTGCCCTCGTCTCGTCCCAAGCTTTCCAAATTGGGGTCGTACGCGCAAATCCGAGTTTCCTAGCCAAAGTTATAGTTGTTTAAAGTTTTTTAAAAAACAACGATGCTTTCGTGCAAAAACACCGATGATGCACCAATTCTTTATGCGCGGCTTGTCGATGGTAGAAGTGCATCGATGTTTCATTACAAAAACATCAGCGACGCATCGATGACTTAAAGTTTCGTTAGCCTTAGCATCAATGTTTTTGCAATGAAACATCGATGCTTCGTTAGCCTTAGCATTGGCAATTAAGCAGGGTAGTGTGGAAAAAACATCGGTGCGTCGCTGATGTTTTTGTAATGAAACATCGATGCACTTCTGCCGTCGACAAGCCGTGCATAAAGCATTGGTGAATTATTGGTGTTTTTGCACGAAAGCATCCTTGTTTTTAAAAAAAACTTTAAACGGCCATAACTTTGGTTAGGAAACTCGGATTTGCGCGTACGATCCCAATTCAGAAAGCTTGGAATGAGACGGGGGCAATGGCGGCCTCGGGGTCACCCCAGGGAGCCGACGAAATTAGAATTGCAAAAAAAACGTCATTTAGTGCCTTAAAAATTGAGTTAAAGTTTTTTATCATCGGTAGACACAACGACCCGTTTGTGTCTAGTAACAGTGTCGTATGCAGAATGGTAAAAGTCAGAACTTGTATCAAAATTACTGATATGATGTTTAGTGTTCGCATGCGGCTATGAATTTAAGTTGACAATAACCAGCATCCTATTATTGAGTATCTTTCATTTTGTATGTTCAAACAAGAAACAGTTCGTGTGATATGAAAAAATTCCAATTATATTCAATTTCATTCTAAAATTGAGAGAATTTGATTTGACAAGAACCAATATCCCAAATCTAGTTCCTTTCTAGATATGCTAATAATTTTATCTTAATTTCAAGTAATTTAGCATATTTTAGTATAAATATGCTAATTATATATCAAAATAAGTAATCTAACAAATATTAAAAACAAAATTCGAATTTTTATTGTTAAATTTCATTCATATTGTCTCTCAAAATCTTAAAAAAAAAAAACCAAACCGCCCCCCTGTGGGGCGGTTCAGTATGCATAGCTGACCGCGCCCCTATGGAGCGGTTTGGTTGGCAAAGTGGACCCCCCCATGGGGCAGTTCAGTATGCATAGCTGACCGCGCCCCTATGGAGCAGTTTGGTTGGCAAAGTGGACCCCCCCCATGGGGCGGTTCAGTATGCGTAGCTGACCGCGCCCCTATGGAGCAGTTTGATTGGCAAAGTGGACCCCCCCATGGGGCGATTAGGGCATTAAAAAAAAAAATCGAGGGCAGATTTGATATTTTGTATTTTTTTTAGGGTATTAATAAAAAAATCGACAATTTGCCCCTCTATACATAGTTCTTTCAACTGTCATTTTAATTCTCCGGAAATTATGCAATCTCTTACTATAATGATCATTTATCAGGAGTCCGGCTAATATGCTTTTAGTAGCATTTCGGTTGAAATGCTTCCAATTCAAAATCCATCTGATCAGCTTCAAATGAAAAATCCAAACCGTTAGATGTGATCTCTATATTAAAATCTGCTTGGAGACCAAATTTTACATTTTTTGAATTTTTTTTGCTATTTATTAAGCCACTTTGAAAATTGCTGAGCACATGGTCCATAATTTGGTTGCACTGTTTTTACTATTCACCCGGATCAGCAATTTTCAAAGTGGCTTAATAAATAGTGAAAAAACTCCAAAAAATGTAAAATTTGGTCTTCAAGCAGATTTTAATATAGATTGAACATCTAACGGTTTGGATCGACTGTTTGGACTTTGAAAATCCGAAAATGACTTGGAAGCATTTCGGCCGAAATGCTACTAAAAGCATATTAGTCGGACTCCATTTATTAGTTACTATATGTTCTTCATGATTAGATCTGTATGTAATTTGAAAGAACAATAGCAAAAGAAAAATCAAAGCATCTCTAGTTGTACACATCAATGATTTTACCTTTTGTAAATATTTATTTCGATCTTTTGTTGTTTGAATATTTGTAGTTGGTATAGGAAATATAAAAAAATTTACAATTTTATCATTTTGTTTAACATATTCAACATAATTAGTTTATTCTTACTATGTTATTAGAGCATGTACAAAACTAAAATAACATCACTTGAAAAGAAAACAGCAATAAAAGCATATGATTATTATGCTCAGCAAATCTTATGCTTTTATTGTAGTTTTTTTTTCAAGAGGTATTATTTTGAATTTTTATATGCTTTAATAATATAGTAAGAATAAAATTATAAATTACGTTCTTTCTTCTAGTTATACTTGTCAAATTTGGAAAAAATGAAACATTCCCAATAAGTTTTTAAAGATTTTACTAGACGTTTTAGTAATGAAAACAAAATAAATAATTAATGATCATTAATATAAAGAAAGTGCATCCTAAAAAAGATATGGCATCTTCAGAGAAGTTAAGCAAGAATAAATTTTTCGACATAAGTAAAAAGTTTGAAATTGTTGTGTTAATGAAAAAGTTGATTGTGTCAGTATCATCATCCCTTTCTCTCCCCTTGTTTCGTTGGTATGACTTAAAATATAATTTAATAAAAAAACTATAATATGAATCAGAAAAAAATACTGATTCGATGTAAAAATAATTTGTCTTGAACCAAACAAATTTCTTTTCAATAATTCAGCACAATCTCATCAGTAGATAGCGGATCATTTCCTCTTAATTTTTACATTACAATTTCGAAAAAAATATCTTAATTGAACCTTCTATGTTTGGAAAAGAAATATAGAGTTATTTATAGTTCATGATTTTATCTAAAATTGCGTAGAATATTTTCTTACATGATGATTTTATTTATAGTTGATTTTAAGATTTTTGGTTTTCGTTGGATATGACTGATAATAAATTTATTTTTTTATGATAAGAGGTCAAAATTAGATGTTAGACATCATTTTTTTTGGCAACCTCTAATATTTCGAAACATTTGTTACAAAAGAAAAATCCGTACCGTCTAATATTCTTGTGTAGACAGGGGCGAACCTATAAAGGCCCAGGGTAGGCAAGTGTCTACTCCTGGATTTAATTTTTTTTAGATCCAGTGTATTTTTATTTTTGTGTCTATCTCTGGTCCAATACTGTGCCTACCCCTGACTCAGAATAACAGATTTGCTGCTCTAATTTATTCATTGGTCCAGTCCGCTGCTTGGATTAATTCATTGTGCCTACCCCTGATCAAATTCCTGAATCTGCCCCTGTGTGCAGATGATGAAGAAACTAAAAAACAACAAAGCATATTAGAACATAATTTGAGCAACATTATTTTATGTCAACAAGTTTGAGAACAGATTATAAAATTTCTTAGATATTTTTGGCAACATAAAGTAGAAGAGTCGTGTAAAAGTATATTATTATAACTTATGGACATAACAGACGAAAAGATAAATTGTATAATAATATTTGAGAAATAGAAAATTATCAGTTTTATACAACATTTTTTTTAGGGCAAACTCGTAGGTATATTGCATTATTGAAAAAAAAATGTCTAAATAAAATTACATTGCCATAAAAGGAAAATAACTCTAGAAGAATTCTAGCAAATTAATCTAAAATAGTAAAGACCTCTAAATATCCTCTACTTCCAGATTGCAAAAAGTGAAAAATGTAGGATCAATTGGTAAATTTTCTCTATAACTCTCTGACTACCCTATCTCCATTTACCAGCAGCTGCAAAACCTCGCTCTGTACGACTACCACCGTACCACAAGACCTTTAAACCCTAATTTAATCGGATTTGATTTAAATCAAAGGAATTAAATCACATTCATAGTTATAGTAACTGTACATCGGATTTCAATGCGCAGATTTGAGTGATGACATGGAAAAATAATGAAAAGAAAGGAAAATAATAAATGACTGTAAAGATGCCTCTTCTATAAAACCTTTTGCCCTCTTCTCCATCTCTGAGACACAATATCAGAGAGCAGGAATAAACTTCTGCTGTAAAACGAGAGGTACTGCTACTGCTACTGCTACTGCTACAGTGCCATATCTTCTTCCAAATTCAATGAACTCTTCATTTCCTTCACCTCTTTCTCAAAACCCAACAATGGAGCATGCTCAAAGAGACGCTGACAAAGAAGTGAAAGCACTTCGTCGAGAAAATATAAAATTGCTCATAGCGATTTGCTTCCCGGCTTTGCTTGCGGAACGCCTTGTCCAGCCTCCGAACAAATTCGGGTACTTCTGTGGTGGTGTGTCTATTTGTTGTCTTTTAACACTTTTGTTAACATTCGTAACAACCTGTTTTTCTAATTGTCCCCGGAAACATACTCACGTGCACAATGTTCTGATATTCACCCTTTTGGTCGTTACGGTGAACGCCACCATTGCAATGATCTCCCGGTTCTTCCGCATCTGACCGAGCAAGCGGTCACGGACAGTCTTAATTATTCTGGTTTTTTTTTTTTTTTCTAGTTTGCATGGTACTTTTTTTTTTAGTTTTCTTTTGACTAGTTGTTGTTTTAGGGTAGTATTTTGTAATTTTATGTTTTAGTAGATTTTATGGAGATTATGAACTTTTGTTGGTAATGTATGTTTTTTTTTATGAAATTAAAAATTATCTTTTGGCCCCTCCTTTTATATACCCTGTCACAAATATGGTGTGTACTCAGAAAAACTTCGATTTATAAGATTGGACAAATAATGGTTTTAACTCCATATATATGCTTTACATATTGCTATTCGTAATTAATTACCTAAACTTGATAAATTTTGTTTTGGAATAGTTTATTTGTGATCTTGTCACAAATATGGACTTTAAACCATGAGGTGAGAACCCTCAAATTTAGAAAATCTTCCAACATGATCCAAAAGGGATTTGCTCGTATTTGATTTAAATCAAACGAATCAAATCACATGTCATAGCTAATAATGCATTCTATTTTTTTTACTGTGCAGACCTGACATAGGAAAAAAAATAAGAAAAATAAAAGAAAGGAAAAAAAAAGTAATGCTTTGCGTACAATAAAGACCGATGAGTACAGCCTGAAAAATAAAACGATGGTGTACGGAATTTTTTAATCTGTAGCAATTATTAAAAGAACAAATATTTTTTTCCCCGGCTCCTGTCCCCCATTCATCTCCCAATCATTAATTATCCAGGAGATCACAACTTCAAGCACAAAAAGACAGAAGAAAATGCATATCAATCATTAATTATGTGGGAGACCGTTAATTAACTGGGGAGACCGCTTATATTTGAAATTTTTTACAATTGACGCGCACAAATATTCATATATAATACATAAAGTATACATATATAATACACCAAGTATTCATATCTAAGATATCAAGTATTTAAAAAAAAACTGGATACATCACTCACCCATATTTTACACGTTTTTAGAAGTGGTTTTTTTTTTCTCCGTTCACTCTAACCAATATTTCTGACAATCTGTGAAGAATTTTGCGAATCTAAAATCACAAACGTCTTCTCTTTCAAATGAGATCCATGATGAAGTACTTTTGAGTTATCTGTCGCGCAAGTATTCATATCTCGTAAAATTATTTATATCTCGTCGTGCAAGTATTCATACCATGTCGAGCAAGTATTCATACCTCATCGAACAAGTATTCATATCTAAGATATCAAGTATTTCAGAAAATGAGTGAATGATGTGTCCAGTTTTTTATTTGTGAAATACTGATGTGGTATGAATACTTGCTCGATGAGGTATGAATACTTGAATGACAAAATATGAATACTTGTGCAACGGACAACTCGAAAGTATGTCATCATGGATCTCATTTGAAAGAGAAAATTATGTAGAAGACGTTCGTGATTTTAGATTTGCAAAATTCCTCACAGATTGTCAGAAATATTGGTTAGAGTGAATGGAGAAAAAAAAACCACCTCTAAAAACTTGTAAAAGATGGGTGAGTGATGTGTCCATTTTTTTTAAAAAATATTTGATATCTTAGATATGAATACTTGATGTATTATATATAAAAACTTGCACTCGCCGCGATAATGACGCGTTTTGTTTTGCCTTGTAGTGCTGAAATTTGTGCTCCCCTCTTAATTAGCGGTCAACAAAGGCAGTTATTGACCGGGGGATGAATGGGGGATAGGAGCCGAGGATAGTTAGTCGGTCCCTTATTAAAATTAGGCGTACGAAAATAGAAAGAGTGTATCAGAAAGATTTAACTCATTGAGTCCGATTCAAATATTATGGAGCTGACTTAATAATTCAGATCCATGTTTTTTTTTATTTGAGTTTGGATCTAGAATGTCCGATTAGAGGAGAATCGAGCTCTGGTCCATGTATGATCTCAGAAAAATATAATATTTGAATCTGGATCATTGAGTCAGATTTATATATTTTGGATCGGACTCAATGAGTTAGATCTTTCTATATTTGTTAGAAACGAGACACTCTTTCTATTTCCGTACGTCTGAATTTAATAATTTCTATGAATAAAAAATTTCCATGGTGTACAGTGCATACTACACGACAAAATGATGGTTAGAATCACAAAAAAAGTTGGAAATTTCTTCTACAAAAAGAGGCAGTCATCCGCTCCAAAAATTTCTTCTACAAATAGAACATAATATTTAAATTGTCCGGAGCAAATATTGTAGCTAGGTGAAATATGATAATTGAATGGCGTATCATTTCCTCTAAATTTTCCAATTAAAATTTGGATATAAATGTCCTAATTAATTTTTTTATGGTTGGAAAAAAAATTAGTGGTCTTTGATTGTTCTAGCTTTTGTTTTATATAAATTTTGTAGAATACTTTCTAGCTTGATGATTTTATTTATAGTTTAGTTTCAGTCTTTTGTTTTTCGTCAGTTACTATTCTTGTTTAGAAAAATTAATGTATATTACGGTAAGAAGTTGAAATAGTATCATTTTTGGGCCACCATTTCATCAAAGCATGTAATTCAACCATCTGCGTGTGTATGTTATTAAAATAAAGTAATAAAAACATAGATACAAGCTCAAACTTTAATTAGTTGTGTAGGAACAAAATATTTATGAATAATTATTTCAGTACCCACGCTACAGTACCCGCACTGTATCAGCACTATACGCGCTACAGTACGCGCATTGTACGCGCACTATACGCGCTACAGTACCCGCACTGTTATTTTAGGAAAATTCATATATCATATGTAGTTCATTATATAGGTATAAATACTTGCCCTATTTGAGCTATATACTTCATAGTGTTACTATTAAAATTTGTAAAACAAAATTACAGTTTTGGAATAGTTGCGGTTCCCACAAGCAGTTATGACAGTTTAGGTGTGGGTACAGTGCGGTTACTGTAGCGCGGGTACTCATATCAGCTTCCAATAAGGTATGAGAATTGATCATACTATCAGAGTTAATTGAAAGAATAATTATTTCAGTACCCACGCTACAGTACCCGCACTGTTATTTTAGGAAAATTCATATATCATATGTAGTTCATTGTATAGGTATAAATACTTGCCCTATTTGAGCTATATACTTTACAGTGTTACTATTAAAATTTGTAAAACAAAATTACAGTTTTGGAACAGTTGCGGTCCCCACATGCCATTTGAGTGGTCCCCTAATGCGGGTACAACACGAGAATTTTTCAAGAAAAGGTGCGGGTACAGTTATTTTAGGAAAATTCATATATCATATGTAGTTCATTGTATAGGTATAAATACTTGCTCTGTTTGAGCTATATACTTCACAGTGTTACTATTAAAATTTGTAAAACAAAATTACTGGAACAGTTGCGGTCCCCGCATGCCGTTTGAGTGGTCCCCTAATGCGGGTACAACACGAGAATTATTCAAGAAAAGGTGCAGGTACACTTATTTTAGGAAAATTCATATATCATATGTAGTTCATTGTATAGGTATAAATACTTGCGCTGTTTGAGCTATATACTTCACAGTATCAAAATTTGTAAAACAAAATTACAGTTGCGATCCCCACATGCCATTTGAGTGGTCCCCTAATGCGGGTACAACATGAGAATTTTTCAAAAAAAGGTGCGGGTACAGTTATTTTAGGAAAATTCATATATCAGATGTAGTTCACTGTATAGGTATAAATACTTGCCCTGTTTGAGCTATATACTTCACAGTATTACTATTAAATTTGTAAAACAAAATTACAATTTTGGAATAGTTGCGGTCCACACAAGCAGTTATGGCAGTTTAGGTGTGGGTACAGTGCGGGTACTGTAGCGTGGGTACTCATATCAGCTTCCTAATTGAAAACGTATAATCTAATTATTTGGAAATTGTGTTCGAGATTTGTAGATGTTCTTTAATGAAGCTGTTTGCTCCATGGCCTTGTTAATTAAAACAGACAAAGACAGACTTAACTTTTGATGGTGATGTTAATAAGCTTCCTCCTTTCCTTCTCAATGCTTCTTTTTTCAGTAAAGAAAAAATAATAAATTTGAGTCAAAGCTCAACGGTCGTTTTGGAGGTTCTTATTTATTAGTGCTATCATGGTTTTCACCTTTCCCTTTTATACAAGGACTAACAATTATTTTCTTCAAAAAACTGCATGTATCCTCCGTAAAAAAGATCTTCGTAATAAATAATTTAAAATAAAGAGTTCATAGAAAAGGACATTCACACACACTTTTAGAAACGATAGGTATTAGAATTTTTATAGTATGAAAAAATGAGAGCATGTTAAATTCGGAGCTTTAATTTATTGGATGACAAATGCACAGCTATTGCGTAAATAGCACAATTTTTTTTTTTAAGAAATTGCTATCATTTTGCAGTTTTTGGTTAAAAGAATTATAACGGATAATCTATTAATATTACACTGGCCAAAATGAGTAACTCATCTTGAAAATTCAAAATATACTAGTCAATATTTTAAAAATAAATACTCAAACTTTCAATATCATGATTGTCTACTAATTTATTTTTCAAATTTTCTATCTCATGTCCCTCATAGTGTAGAGTCCGGCTACTATACCACTAGTGTCATTTGAATCTAAATAACACCACATCATGAGCCATATGATATGCTTTAATATCCGTGCATGATATCCTTTTGATCCAGTGCTACATTATGCACGGATATTAAAGCATATCAGATGGCTCATGATGTGGTGTTATTTAGATTCAAATGACACTAGTGGTATAGTAGCCGGACTCCATAGTGTAATACTAACCTCTGCAAATTTGAAGTGCGCAATCAAATAAGTGATTCTAATCGTTGTTTCATTACATTATTATGAACATTCAAAAGAAACGGTAAAAAAAAAGTGTAGTGCAACATTTGTTGTAAAGTAAATACAACTAATGTTTAGTTTTTCTCATTTTGTTTCCTTTTCAGCCAAAAATATTCTTCATACATTTTAGTGGGTATATTAAAAAAAATTACAAATTAAATCTGCAAAGATTTGAAAAGGAGATCTTGATTAGACATTTATGGTATGAATTTGCCAAAATGTTATGTAGGCATTTAAACTCTGAAACGTTCTATATCACGCGCAACGAAGGTTGAATTGATGATGAATAAGTTTAATAATTTTTTTATTTTCAAGAAATTTCGTAAAACTGTTTTGCAAGTGAGATGATATATTATATTAATTATGTTATATTAATATATCATTTTGTTAATTAATTCATATTTTGTAATGTACAATAATAATGTAGGTAGACTCCTACTGTGTTCTATCTTTTTTCTTCCAGCTAATTATAAAATTGTGACTTCCAAGTGATATGATGTATTATATTAATTATATTATATTCCTATATCATTTTACATATTCCTTTGTTAATGCATATTTCTTAATGTTCAATACTAGTGAAGGTAGACTCCAACTGTATTCTATGTTTTTCTTCCAACAAATAAAACTGTGCCGTGCATGGCGTATATTTAATTTACTGTTAATATCACGAATAACTAATCCAAACGTACGTGTTCGGTACCATAGCTTAAGGCTCCTTAGCCTCCTTAAGGTCTTAAGCGGGCCGAACACCTATGCCTTAGACGGGCTTAAGCCTCCTCCTTAAGCCGAATTTTAAGCTTGATATTTCGCTTCCTTAGCGCTAAGGAGCTGAGGTTTAACAATACTCAGCTTAATCCACTTGAGTTGTTGCCAAACATCAACTCCTTAGTGAAGATTAAATTGTTAAGCTTCAACCTCTTAAGCCATGGTGCCGAACATGACCGATTTACCAATTAAGGTAATTACGTATAATGTGAAGCATATCTAGTTAAAACCAATATTTTTCCAATAATATATATCGAACAAAAGTTAATGATGAGAAAAATATAGGCAGAAAGATAACTTTTCTTGAAATTATGTAAAATTGATCAAACAATTTAATGAAAAAAAAACATATATCACCAAAAAAAGTTCATAACAGCACCATAAAATATACTAAAACATAAAATTACAAAATATTACCCTAAACAACATGGTAACAAAAGAAAACTACAAAAAGATCCAAACTAAAGAAACAACATTTCTTTTATAGCACAAGGTGAGACTAATCCATCAAAATTCAATCAGTGTTTATTTTCTTTTACATTATTTTTTTCTCATTTCTTTTCTATGTCAGATGTCCTGTGTGTCGGAAACAAATCTGTCGTGATTCTTTGGAATTTTTCTTTATAAACCATAATTAATTTTTTTTTATGAAACCAACGGTCATGTTCGGCAAAGCAGCTTAGAGTCCTACATCTTAAGAATTTAAGCTACGCTAAGGAAGGCTTGTTCGGCACTAAGAAAGTGGAAAGGGCTTTCTTTTGGGTGCTAAGGAGGTAGATTTGCTAAGCCGCACAGATGGCCTCCTAAAGAAAATGACTAAGGAGATCCTTAAGGAGTTGTGTTAATCTTAGCTAAGGAGAGTCTGTTCGGCAGAATTAGAGTGGATTAAGGAGTAAAGGAGGTTAAAGGAGGGCAGCCGAACATGTGCAACATGATTAATTTTTTTTTTACAAAAACAATAAGAACCGAAATGCCATTTCGGTCCGTTATTTAATTATTTTATTCTGGACCAAAAAGGCATTTCGGTCCGTTATTTATTTATTTTATTCCGGACCGAAAAGGCATTTCAGTCTAGTCTCTTTTTTGAATTTTCTGTGGTACTGGTTTCACAAGTTTTCATATGAGCCGCTACAGAAAATAAAAAAAAGAGACCGGACCGAAATAAAAAAAATGACGGACCGAAATATCATTTCTGTTCTTATAATTTTTGTAAAAAAAAAAATAATCACGTTGGTTTCGTAAAAATATATTTTTTTAATTATGACACTTCAGCAAAACAGGTTTTCAGCGACCGGTCCAATCGCCGGTCGCTGAAGACCCAAAAAAGAAATTAGTTAAAATAAAATAAAAAGTATCGGAGACGAGACTTTCAGCGACCGGCGCAAAGATCTTTCTGCGACCGGTTTGGCCCGGTCGCTGAATAGATTCCCTGAAAAACCACGCGCCAACTCTCTGACTCGCGCGTTTAGGTTTACAAAAAAAAAGCGCTGTGCCAAATCTCTCCGCCCGATCGACCCCCGACCCCGCCGACCGACTCCCGGCGCCCGACCCCCGCCGCGCCATCAGGACTGCCTTGCCGCCCGACGCCCGCCGCGCCATCAGGGACTGCCTCGCCGCCCAACTCTCGCCGCGCCAACACTGCCTCGCCGCCCGACCCCGCCGCGCCAACTCTGCCTCGCCGCCCGACCCCCGCCCAACTCTCGCTGTACGGCTCTGACAAGCTCGCTGCACGGCTGGCTCTCGAGAGGTATGTAGTTTTGAACCGAAAAATAACATAATTTTAGATTACTTCGATCAGAATTCGGGTTGAAGCGGGGCCTTTTTATAGTTGCTGCTAGTAGAAGACTAAAGTTAGTGGTTAACTAGTGCTATAATCTGTAGAAATCTTCAAAAAATGTATGCATCTTTTTTCTGGTAAGAAGAGTGGTTTCCAGTAAGGCGGTATCTATGAGGCTTATGCATTTCTTGGGTAATATTAACAATAAATTAATCCAAGAACAAATGTAAAGGTACTAAATAACATTGTTATCTGTATTGCATTTAACAGAAATTTAGTTAGATTTCATACATTGGGTATTAGTCCATTATGTTATTTTATTTATTTTTCCCTAAGGCCATATCTTTGCCTTGATGTATATTAAGTTGAGATATCCAAAGAGTCTGATAAATCAAATTGGTTTCTTTGTTACTGTGAATTTAAAATTAATAGGTAATCCAAGTTGGATAAAATGCAAGTTCTGGTTGTTTCAAGAGAAACATAATTATCAGGCAAACAATTGAACTCATTGCTACAGTTACAAATTAATGTTGATCTTAGAAAGGCTATAAAATTCTGAGTGTAATTTATGCCTTTGAACTTTTTTACACAATTTCTTTGGAGTTAGATTCTGTAAGATCAACATTCTGATTTCTGTCATCGATTGTAAGATCAAAAAAATTTCTGTCATGAATCTGAGTTGGTAACTGGTCCCATACATCAATGATTTTGAATCTCTTGTTAGCAAACTTATTGTACCATTTGATGCATTAATTTTGAAATATTAGCAAACTTATTGTACCATTTGATGCATTGATTTTGAATCTCTTGTTCTTATACAAAACAAACTCAAAATTTTGAAATTTTTTATGCTTGCTCACTTGTGCATAGAACAACATCAATGAAATTTGTACATAAAACCAAAGGTGAATTTAACTTCAAGAACCTTAGTTGTACTTGAGCGCAGTTAACTTCATCAATTTGTATTTTGAAGGAATTTGAAGTCCCTAAAAGTAAAATTAATTGAAATAAATATTTCTGTTTTCTTGTTATACTGTACAGGTGTAGTGACCATGCTCCAGAGGATGTCTCAAAGGCACTAAGCAAGACACTTGAAAACTTACAACTGGAATACATTGACCTCTATTTGGTATTTAATTCTAATTTTTTTTTTAATGTCATAGTCACTAGAATATATATTTTTTTTTCTTTTCGTAATGTCGTGAATCCCGGCTGATCTTCTCTTTGTACCATAATTTATTCATTAAACCATTAGATCAGAGGCAACCTATTACCCCCTCCTCTGCCCCTAAAAAAAAAAATACCACATTGTTATTTTATATATATTACTTAAACAGTGCCATAGTTGACTTGAAATTAATTTGTATCAAGTTATGTCTAAACTGTATTTCAAGTACTTGTAAAGCATAAACATTGCACAGTAGACTCCATAGAAGAAACAATTTTTTTATTCACATATTCTCTTATAGTGAGGGACCACACCACACATAGTTAAAAACCACATAGATATTCTTTATTTTTCTATTAAGTTTTACAATTAATATATAAGATGCTTCTCATGATTTGAAATTTACATATGAGAAAATAAAAAATGAGTAGTTCGAATGGTAAGCAAGGCATAACCTTAAGTTTGATGTCATTAAATTTCAGTTTGCTATTAATATTTAATGTCATATTTCATTGAAATGTCAAAATAGTAAGCAAGGCATAACCTTAAGTTTATTTTTGACCTCGTGTGCATTTTTTTTTATGTAGAACTAATCAAGGCAAGGCAAGGCAAGGCAAGGGAAGCGTCATCTCTCTCTCTCTATCTCTGGTACGTTTAAATTCATAGCTTATGTAGATGCCGCTTGTATGGCTGTATACAAGTCCTGTTGCATGGATGATGCAACACTTGATTGTGATTTCTTGATTTGATTGTGAATTTCTTCCATGACTTGCTTTAGAGGGTCCGTTATCAATTGATGATATCTGGAGGGTCTAAAGTATAGATCTGGATTTTTTGTTTGTTTGAGTCAAAATGTTAGTGAGAATGCTAAAGTAATAGAATTTGTTATTCTTTTAAATTGAAATTATGTAAATATTGTTATTACAGAAATTATGTGGATATTGTTAATTTGAATTTTTTAAATAAAATTTTCTCTAGTATATTGTTAGTTAGAGTATATTATCTTATTTGATTTTTTTCCAATAATAACTTATTGGTTCTTATTGATTTTTAGATTAAACCCACTGAACTCACAAAACCCCACCATCAAACATGAAACTCTGATGAATGATTAACATAGTAAATTGGATAAACAATCCCAATGAAGCCCAACCAACCCGACCCATTTATTACAAAGATTGCAGATCCAAATAGCTCGGGTCAGTTCTGGCTATTCGATGGATTGTAATTTCTGTAATTGTTTTTAATTTCGATGCAACTTTTTAAAGTAAAAAAAATTCATACAGATAGGGAATTTTACTATGCCATTCTAAAAATTTAAAATCTTTGTCATATATGTCTACCATGTGCTTCTCATGATAGGTACTCTAAAATGAATAATTTCTATTTTGCACTTCAATTAGAACACCTGCTAAGCATATCTTTGCTGTTAATCTAGATTTTTCATATGATGGTATACCACAATTTGTGATGCTTGAATGTTAAAAAAATTGACAAAAGACAGATGGTTTCTCTGTTTACTTTTAATTAGAAAAACTATTTATTTAACGTATCATTTTTTTTCCAAATTATTTGTGAAGTTAATTGTTTTTTATCATCTCAACTCTAGATATGGCACCGAGTAGAAAGGGAAAGGGGAAGGAAACAGCGGGATCAGAAGCAGAGAGTAGTCAGAAACACGTTCGTGGTAGGAATGCATACATTGCGCAGCCGGCAGATCCACAGTATCGACCAGTGCTTAGGATGACGGGATACAGGTAGTATTCAATTTTGGTCTATGTTGTAATTATGTATTAATTGTAGTGATTGTAATAATAATTTCTATTTGCAGAACTTTTGATGCAGGGCATCCAGAACATACTGAGAAAGTCAATAAAGTTATTTCACAGATAGTACGTAACCATTATCCTGGCCCATTCGCCAGATACACTGATTTCCCCGAGGACATCCTATCCGGTATCAAGGCAGAGTTTTGGTGAGAAAAATTTTCTTGTACAAAACCTCTAATAATTACTTCTTCTTTTTTAAAGCTAACAAATGATATTAATTTTTAACTATGCATTGCATAAATACTACCAGTTTGCGGAGGAGGTGGATGAAAACGGGGCCTGGGACACTTTCAGGAAGATAGCTAACAAACAGTTAAACAAGGCCAAGACAGCAGCGAGAAAGTCGTATGGAGATTCAATCCTCTCGTGGAAGGAGCATTCGGCGCCTCACCCGCACGAGTTGATCACTCCCAGCATCTGGCCCGGAGTCGTGGATTATTGGTGCAGCGACACATTTGCAAATCGGAGCCAGCGGAATAAAATCAATAGGGCCGCAACTGGAGAAAGTTCAGGTGCCATGACTGGCTTTGTGAACATGCTTGTTCACAAACAACGCTTCGTAAGTTGTTCTTCATTAAGTTAATCAATTTAGGGATTCAATCGAATCGAATCGAACTAATCTTGATAATCTTTTTTTTTAAATTGAAATTGTCTTTCAAATTCTTAACAGGAGAAGGAACACGGGCGCTTGGTCCGATGAGCTGTTCAAGCCGACCCATACGAGCAAGAAGACAGGTCAATTTATTTCCGCTAAGGTTGAAAGGGCACAGGTAATATAACATAAGAGTTGTTTTATAAAATTCATTATTTGTTGTACAAAACATTATTGCTATATTTTACAAAATTTGCAGGAAAATTATGAGAGAGCTATGGTTCAGAAGTATGGAGAGGACAGAAACATATGACCTCCTTATGACGACGCCGTCTGGTACTCTGCAGCAGTTGATGATCAGAATGCTCACGGCGATAACTACGGCCTCAGTGCTCTAGGTAAAATAAATTTCTCCTGAAATTTTAAATTTATTTTTAAAATCTGTAAGATAATACTAATTATCTTATTTTTAATGTTTCAGCCAAGACGAGGGCCATGGTTCGTGATGGTGGGTCCAGCAGTGCTTCGTCACGTTCTTCACAGTCATTTTCTTTTGTGCCTCCACGCCTCAGACAGGAGGATATCGATGCGATATCTTCTCAAGTATTGACATCTATCATGCCCCATATCAGTGGGCAGATCACCGAGCAGATCACCTTAGCTATCAGAGCTGCTCAGGTACGAATTTCGGTATGTTCTAATTGTGAACCCTAAACCCTAAATCCTAATTGTCTAAACAACTGACACGTTTACTTTCTTATAACCTCACAGGGAGGTTCGAGCTCGCACCATGCCTCTATGCCCGATGACTGCGATGATGGGGATGATGGAGATGATGGGGATGATGGGGAGGAGCGTTGGTCGGATATCGGCGGAGATGGTACTGATTAGATGTTTAGATTATACTGTCACTCTTTATGTTTAGATATTTTCGCGTGATGATATATTGTTATTGTTTATATTTAGATATTTTCTCGTGATGATATATTGTTATTGTTTATGTTTAGATATTTTCTTGTGATGATATATTGTTTATATTTAGATATTGTTTCTATGTCTATATTGTTGTTCATTTTATGTTGTATGTATCGAACGATGTTTATGTTGTATGTTGGTACGTGTGGTACCAAATATATTAAATGGGGGAAAAGTAAATAACGAATAAAACCTATAAACCTGACAGACGAGTATCAGCGGCCGGTATCTTTGGTCTCTGATGCACGTCAGCAAAACCCAATAGCGACAAAAAAAATTGGTCGCTGAATCGTCATCAGCGACCGGTAATGATTATCAACGACCGGGATGTTGGTCTCTGATGTCTTTGCATGACGTCAGCAAAAAACAACAGCGACCAATAAAATTTAGTCGCTGAAAAGGAATCAGCGACCGGGTGACGTCTTTCAGCGACCGGTGACGTCATCAGGAGAGCATCAGCGACCATGTTTTCAGCGACCGGTGAATCAGCGACCGAATTTAGTCATCAGCGATCGGCGGGGACTATCAGCGACCGGCGCTTTGACTTTCAGCGACCGGAACCCCGGTCGATGGTCCGTTCTGCTGTAGTGTGATTTAAAAAAGAAATTCGATTCTTTGAGAATATCACAGCAGATTTATTTCCCCTATGTGTCCAATGATTCGTTCAATCAAATCCCTTGTACGTCATGAAAAAAAGATTTTCTAGCTTTGACCAGATTCCAACTTAATGGTTTAAAGAATTGATAATTTACTATTGAGATTTTCATGTGCGATGAGCACACCTCCAAAAAACTATTATATTGACTTTGAACTACGAATCTAAACCGTTGAAATCTATGTACTTCGTGAGTGATGCATGTACATACAAAAATTTTAAAGTTTCGAATTCATTTAGTACATGGTCAAGTGGTAAAAAAAATGATGAAAAATGAATACATAAAACAATTTAAAATATAACTTATAAAATGTTCAGTGTTTTGACCGCTTGATCATATGCTAAATAAATTTGAAACTTTAAAATTTTTGCATGTACATGCATCACTCACGAAGTACATGGATTTTAATGGTTTGGATTCATAGTTCGAAGTCAATCCGATAGCCGTTTGGAGGTGTGTTCACCAACTCCTCTTGATAAGCACATCACACCCTAGTTTTGCTCTAAATAATTATACAAGTTTTCTTTCCGTTAACTATATTCATAAATTATGATAATTTATTTTACACGATTCTTGTACTTTATGTAGCAAAAAGGAATCTATAAAATTGATAAATTGTTTCCAATTTTTCTTGGCACATTAGAGCCTGATACAAATTAATGTTGCTCAAAGTATATTCTAATAGGCTTTGTTGTTTTTTAAGTTTTTGTTCATGACTTGCATAAAAACAATATGTCATTTTACACGATTCTAATTTTTTAGGAAAATATGTCATTTTGTATGATATTTTTTTTTGTTCTCTTATAATATATCTCCATTACAATGCACGAACACAATATAGAAATATCATCTTTGCGCAATGATTTACATACAGAAAACAATTGCGGCGGAGATTATATATGCGTATAAATCTTATTGGAAGTGCCTGTTATATCATTTTTTTTTTGGAAGTGCATTGATTAAGTTAACATGGAAAAAGTGACTGTTATATATGCGTATAAATCTTATTGTATATTATTTTTTGTGACAACAATTAAATTTAGAAACAGTCAACCAAAGATAAACAGAAAATGTCACCTATATAATTATATAAACCAACAAACAACAACAAAAACTGTTGCGGCTCCCAAAAACAATTGCGGCGCCGCAACAAGGTAACTAGTTTGTATCGAAATTGTAATATAAAAATTAAGATGAAATGTTCCAAATATACCGATGATATTTTGCTCGTGTCGGCGTATTTGTTTGTATATGATTGATTATTCTTTTGTGCATAAAATTTTACTTGTAAAATATCAAAGATTCAAACCCCCAGTTTAATGATGTTTTTGTGAAATAAAAGAAAGTAAATGATGTGACCGCCTAGGCACCTGCTCAATTTTTTTTTCTTTTACAGTCCTTCGCTAGAAAATAATATTAAAAAAAATAAAGAGAGATGAATTTTACCGTCATTCGCTAGAAAATAACATTAAAGTAATATTAAAAGTTAAATTGGTTCTTGCTCAATGCGGTGAAAGGTAACTTTTCATGAAGCCACATAATTGATCAGACAATCTAATGAGAAAAAAAAAATTTACCAACAAAAGTTGATAACATCTTCATACAATAAACTAAACTAAATCATAAAATTAAAAACTACTAACCTAAAACAACAGCAAACTAAAAGAAAACTAAAAATGAACCAAACTAGATAAAAAGAAAAAAAAACAGCATTTCTCTTAAATCCTAATTAAAACAACAGCTACAAAAAAAAAAAAAAACCAAGAAAAAGAAAAAGAAAACCAGAATAAGGCTGCCGGAGACCGCTTACTGGGTCAGATCGATGCGTGAGCTCAGTGCGATGATCATGTTGACGACAATGAGCACAGCCGTGAACCTGAGAATATTGCGCACCTCAAGATGAATCCGGGGGTTGTTAGAAAACCAGTTTGTTAACACCATTGATGCAATTATTAGCATACAACCGAAACTGACACTACTGCAAAAACCCTTCAATTTGTTGGGAAACTGGAGAATTCGTTCCACGACGAGTACCATGAAAAATAGAAACATAGCAAACATTTGATTTTCATGGGGATCCACAATTACTTGTTGGATTGCGTTGTCTGCATATTGGTTGTCAACCATGGTTTTATGAAAATTAGGTAAAAAGGAAATGAAGAAGAGATTAAATTTGAACTTCGAAGAAGATGGCACTGTAGCTTGATATATAGCAGCAGTTTCGAATGGTTTTTTGTTTTGTTTGAAGAAGACGTTCCACGCCTGATGACTGATGCATTCTGATTCTCTGTCCTCTGACGTCCTGTTTTCTGTCTTTCTTTGATTCTCCGTTATTTTGTTTTTAAGTGGAGTAGGTAGTTTTATGCGGATTTGAAATCAAAGTAAACCAAGAAGAGGGGAAAAGGTGAATTCGTATTCTCTGCGGAGTTATTTCCTGCGGAGTCGTGCGGAGTTTTTAATCTGGTCCGTTTGTTTTGATCGGACGGATCAGATTAGATCTTGCTCGAATTGAAAAAAAAAACAAAATTCCACTGCCCCGATAAGATCTGATCTGGTCCGTCCGATCAAAACGAACAAATCAGATTAAAAGCTTCGCACGACTCCGCAGGGGATAACTCCGCAGAGGATACTGGTCCGCGATCAGGAGGCTTGAACAGGAGAGATAAATTGGACTGGTTTAAATAAATTTGAGGAAGTAGAAATATATGGGCTGCAGAATTTTATAAACGAGTTGGGCTATATCAGGTCTTTATTTGCTAGATATAAATATTTACTTAATTTCAATATATTATTGCCCACTAATTGATGTAATTATTATGATGAAATTATAATTCAATCCTACTAAAATTTATTTGCACAAATAAAATAGTCTTATTCAACTAAATTAAAGAAATATAACTAATAGTGGTGGAACGTTACACTTTGCCTATTCTTGTTAGAAAATACGCTAGTTTCTCAATGCTTTTTTTGTGAAGGCTATAATTAGTTTCTGTATTCTTTTTTCGAAAGCTATAATTAGTATGTTATCAGCCATTTTCGAAGTTTATAATTAGTTCCTCTCCCTCTTCTCTCTCGTCAAGACTTTCTTGCAAGACCAAGATTGTCGCTCTCTCTGTCTCTCTCTGCGCCTGTATTGAAAAGGTACAGTCTTTTTTTCCCTCTTTACTTGATATTATGCTAAATTTCATGGTGCCCCAGAAGCATATATTTTGCTTCAGTTGTGTCTAGGAATCCTGTTCCAATTTTTAAATTTCATTGTCATCTGAATTTTTGTTTGGTTCATTCATTAGTATTCACAGAGGTTTTTTCATTAATAAAAGCTGGGTCTTTTTAGAGCCTAAGTACGTGCCAACCCCCCCTCCTTTTAAATCTTATGATTATCTTATTCCATTTTGTATTTAACAAAGTTGCAATCGTTTTAATAATTAGCTGTAGGATTGCCAAGTCCAACTATTTGCCTCTCAAATATCTTAGAGGTAGCTTTAACCGAAAAGTGCTGAATTATGCCTAAATATTTTTCTTATCATCAAATTCAAGGGTATCTAATGTTAATTTCAAGAATAAATTTAGATGTATACTATAAGGGAAGCTGTGAGATGTCTACCCTACATGTTGCCGGGTTTTGGGTTTCACCCGACGGATCAACAACTGATAAGTCATTATCTGAAGAGGAAGGCACATGACGAACGTATCGAGTTTGATATTATCCCACTGATTGATATTTACATGCACGAACCATGGGATTTACCTGGTATGTGATTTTTGGATCTCAGTTCCCTATTACTTCTTTTACTGTGTGGGACCTGATTCAATTAGGGATGAGATAGTATATATCTTATTAGACCTTACTTCAGAGAACTAGAAGTGAGGCTAATATTTTCAAACCTGACCACCTTGTATTTATTGTTAGACCTTACTTCAGCCCAAATTTATCCATATGCTAAATACTTATACCCTAATGAACCAACAAAAATATTTATTGTGCCACTTAACCGGTGATGTTTCTGACTTGTGAGCTATTAAATTTTGTGACTGTGCCATAATAGTACCATAATTGCTCTTCTTTGTTGTAAACCACCATTAATTTGGTTCTAGCAAAATGCAACGTGGCTCCAAATGACTCAAAATGGCACTTCTTCACGCCTGGACATGGAAAATATCAAAATGGGTCTTATCCTAATCGAGATACAAAATTGGGATATTGGAGAGCCATACAGAGCAAATACAATATCAAGCACGATAATAAAGTTATAGGCACCAAGCAAACCCTAGCTTTTTATGAAGGCCAGCATCCCACTGGAAGAGGGACAGAATGGGTAATGCATGAGTATTATCTGCATGAAAATGAATGCAAAGATGCCCCTGAGTTGAAGGTAATTTTGATATACAAGTCTTAATTAGCTTTTGGACGAGAAATTGGGTTTTTGTATCCCTAAAGTGTAATTAATTATCACTTGATGTTTTGTGATCAATTTTCTTTTGAAATATGTATTTCATTTTCTATGCCGATATGTACTTTTTGCCAAAATTAACCACAACATTTCGCAAGAAATTAAGTATTAATTAGTACCCGTATGTTGAAACTGAAGTATCCATATCTTTTGTGGTATTTTTTTTTTTGGAATAGAATGCCTTATTTAACTTTAATTCATCCTACACACAGGATCGCTTTGCTCTTTGCCTAGTCACTAAAACAGAAGAACCAGAACATTCGAATGCAGATGCATCGGCCCCTGAAGAGGTATTACTTAATTATCTAGAGCTAACAAATGGCATGGCCAAACCTGTGATGTACAGCAACATGTAAAGTGTGTCATCCTAGCCTAGTCTACATCTATATATGCTGATGGTTAGTACTTGAATAGAGCTCGCGCGGTGGTATTTCTTAGAACCAATCTTAAACTCGAATTGATCACTTTTCTATTTTCATTTTCTATAATTAGTTGTAGCTTTTAATACGGATAATGAGAATATATTTAGTCCAATTTGAATGTGAACCTTTTGTTGTACGGTTGTAAAGCTAAATGCTATATACCTTTAACTTTCTAATTTGACAAATCTATAATAGAAGTGATCATGTGGTAATTCCAACACTATTTTAGGAATCTAAAATTAGAAAATGATAATTTTCGTATCCATAAATGGATATTATAAAATATTGAATACAAAATTATCATAATTGTTGCATCCATATCGAATTGAATCTGTCACTACTACAAAAAAGACTAATCACCAACGCCTAATCATATACATGGAACCGAGAAATTCACATAAAAATAATGTGTAATGTAAAAAAGGCGTGCACGTGAAAATAAACTCCAACATACTCACACGGCCAATTAAAGTAAAATTTGTGTACGAAAAGTACCAACATTTATGCACGGTTTAAGCAACCGTGTACGATTTTAATTAAACAATCGTACACAGTTCTACACTACTACGTACGTACGGAAATGAGATATCCTAACGTGCATTTTCTAACGGTTGAAACCAATCTTTATCTAAAGCCGATAGACTTAAGGTGTTGTGGCAAGTTAATAAATAAGTTGAATATTATTCTATCGGTCAGTGGTATTGTACCGATAGAAATTACTTGACATATTATAGCGGTATTGTTATCCTAACCGATAGAATATTCTAATGATCTTATCATATTAGTTCATACATTAGTACCGATGCAAGGCAGGCCAATTTGTTCTGTTGGTTGTGCTTTGAATAGTTAGAATGTAAAGACTTAATTTCGTGCCACTTCACTAGAGGTCTTTAATTTTCACATAGCTCAAGTCTAATAAGATTAAATTTCTCTCATCTTTCTCTTCTTCCTCTTTATTTCTCTACTCCCTTTGTTAGGGTAAGTAGACGCTCTATTTCCCCTTGACTATTGCACCTCTTTCTTTCTCTCTTCTAGCTTCACTTTTGACTTAGACAATGAAGTTTGAATACATAAGCAATTTGTCCGACCCAGTAGTTCTCATAATCTTAGGGCTGCTCGTGACCAAGGAGGTGATGCAGATGTACGTGTTGCCCAAGAGGTGGAGCAACCTGTGGAACTTTTTAATATTCCTCAATATCAATGCGAGGGATTCTCAAACACAAACTCTCATGGAGAGGATGACTATTTTACTCTAGAAGATTGCAAATGTTAAACTTTTGGAGTTAAATTTCAAGTGTGGTTTGCGCCTAGTATGCACCTCATATCTTCTTTACTATTGCACATGGTGTGCTAATTTGCAATGCCTGACATTATTCTGACACTGTAATGACAATGTAAAAATTCACAAGAATTTTCACACTATCCTCGGCAATGGCGCCAAAAAGCTTGATAGGTTAAATCATAGCTAATAATATTTATAATCCTAATTGTCTACTTTACAATCGATTCACAAGCGTAGAATCTATCGTATAGTATAGATCGGGACGTTGACCCATAGATGAGATATCTATTTTGAAGTAGGAAACTCCGTTTTCAGCGTTCGACCACTTTTAAAAAAACTTATGAAGATGAGATATCTATTTTGAAGTAATCAAAGATTTATCTTTATGGGGTGGTCGGCACAGTCAGAATTGCAAAAAAATATCGTTTAGAGCCTTGAAAATGTAACTGATGTTTCTAATTAATAACAGTAAGTTATAAAACTGATTTCAAATGAAAAAAAGTACCTTCATTACGCCAACGAGTAGCAATGCCACACTATTTCAAAACTATCAACCATTTTAGTAAACTTTTTCATGCATTTTAATCTGGACATTAAAAAATAGTAATGTTGAACCGTAAAAACAAAAATATAGTAATGCTGATAGCTAGCACGTATTTTTAAAATAATCAACACTTGTCTAAGAAAGTTTCATATTTAATTTTTTTTTATTCTAAAATCGACACATTAACTATAAATGGTGCATTTAAATTCGCAGAATGCAAACTAAACAATTACAGAATTAATATTTGCTGCTTTCGACTTATATATTAATTATCGAAATCACCTCGTGAATACATACTTCGCACCTGAATAAGTCTAACTTGACTTGTAGAGTAATTCACACACTTGGCTATTAATTTTTTTATAATGCTGTGAAAAAATTAAGATGGACGATTAATTGAAATAAACAGACCGAATTTATATAATAATATAAGTATCTGAATTTTAAATCAGTCGATTCGATTCGGTTGTTTTAAATCAACGGTCGTGATTATAATCAACAGATCCGGACTCCAACATAAATCACCAAACGGACCCCGTCTAAAGATTGTATATTATATTGCACGTCTGAAGTCTATTCTTGAGTTCCTTCTTTCCAACGGACCCAAACATAAATCTCTCAAGACTTGCTCACAAGACCAAGTTCTCTCCCTCTCTTATCTCTCTGCACGCAGTTATTGGGATGGAGGCAAGGTGACTGGAAGCAAATTCTTGACTCTCCCACTGTAGCAAGAAAAAGGTATAGTTTATGCAAGCAAATTTACGATTCAGTTCTTTATATTTCTTTTTATCCTCTTTTATATCTTCTTGAATGTCCCACTGTACCTCTTCTTACATCAATATTCACAGAGACCTTGTTGCATAGTATCATTTTCCTTTCAAATCTTGATTATCTTGTTATCTTAGTTGCACTTCTGGGGATTTAACAATCCTTTTTTTTTTAAATATAGATGTACACTCTAAGGGAAACTGTGAGATCTATACCCCAATTTCTGCCAGGGTTCGAATTCCACCCCACCGATCAACAACTAATAAGCTATTACCTCAAGAAGAAGTGTCAAAGCTACAGTGTCGAGCCAGATATGATCCCAGTGATCGATATCTACCAAAATAATCCATGGACTTTACCAGGTATGTAATCCCAGCTGAAAATTTCTCGGGATATCTGATTTACTTACAATAATTACTCTCATGTTTTGGAATCCTACATGTATTTGCTTGTAGATAAATGTGGCATGCAAACAAGTTATAACACATGGCACTTCTTCGTGCCCCAGGCACACTCTGATCGAGCAACAGAAACTGGTCATTGGGAACTGTCCAGTGAACGGGAGATCAAGCAGGATAATAGAGTGGTAGGCAACAAGAAAACTTACAGTTTTTTTTATTGGCAAGGTGTACAAACAGAGTGGGTTGTAGATGAATATCATTTGCAAGAGGATGAGTACATTAGGGCACGTGAGAACAACCTGGATTGCTTTATCCTTTGCCGTATTTCAAAGAGTGAACAACCAGACGAAGAAGTGCAGCAGAATGAAGAAGTTTTACCAGAAGAAGAAGTACACCAGAATGAAGAAGTCTTACCAGAAGAAGTGCTGCACCAGAATGAAGAAGTATTACTAGAAGATCTTGAGCAGTCAGAAAATGATGTAAACAATGACAACGCAAGTAACTATAATTATCAGCCACAGGAGGATGTCAGAAATTGGGTAGACCAGCTTACTGACCAAAATTTCGACCCAAATGAAGTTCTTTGAAAGGAGTTAGTAGATTAGGGTATACACATTTAGTCACTCATTTTTACCAGACTACTTTTTTATATGTGTTAGTCGATTTTAGACTACAGGTTCTTTTTTCTAATTATGTCGATATTAGCTTGTAATGAACTGCTCTTTGTAGGATAATTAAAGTGATCCTATCTACTTCATCTTGGGAATTTGAAGGAATGATTTCATCGTGTGTACTATTAGACTTCTAGAGATACTTGTAATTTTCTTTTGAATGAACAGATTATTAATTATAATGCTTGATATTAGTTCTGTCTAATTTTTTGTCATCAATATTTGTATTTAATTTCATTTTCTATTGCTTTTGTATCTGGACTAATAAGAATGCTGCTGGAACAGTGAAGTATATATGCTTGGCTATATGATATGAGTTACTTGGCGCAGTTTCAAATGCTTTCAATATATCAGGTTTTGAAAACGATCTATGGTATACCTGAGGCGTTATTATACCTATCTTATCGGCTTTACAGCCTATAGGTTATATGAGCAAAGCTTCCTTTCTGCATTGGCCCTATGTGCTCTCTTCTTTTTACCTAGGAATGTTTCTTCGAAATAACTGTCTTAATGGGAATGAATTGTAAATTAAAAAGAAGTTGCGTCAGCAGTTTTCGCTACCTTATGTTCATGTTTTGTCTTTCTCTACAACATACGTCAAATTTTAGTTCCGAAATCTCATATAGTCTTGTAATTTCTTTCGTCTATCTTTTAAGTTTTCAGGAATCTGTGGTTGTCTGCTTGAACGTTTTCCATCTGAAAAAATAACATATTAGAAAAATAATTAATGACAGAAAGTTTCGCTCTTATATATTGAGTCACAATTTTCTTTTTTTTTCTTTTTTTGAAAATGCTGACTGTGGCTGTCAGTTATAGTTCATACAAAAAATAAAAAGAAAGAAAATACATCAAAGATACTACCAACTAACAATAGAACAAAATTAAGTTACAATTTTGTATCCATAGTTTGGCTTCTTGCAGCGCGCACTCTTCAATCATCTTGAGTGGTGTTTCCTTGCCCTCAAAAATCTTCTTATTTCGGTGCTTCCAAATTGACCAGCAAGTTGAGATGAAGTGTACCGACTACTGCTTTTTTCCCATACTAGAGTTGGTTGCGTTAAGAGCAGATTTGTTCCAAGTATCAACCACTGTATTCGTTGCCAATAAGAGACGAACCCCCTATGATAGTGGCCATGTTGGGAAATCATAATGGCCAAACAATTACGCCTTATCTAGAATCAAACAATTACATCTCATCTAGGGTCAAGCACTTACACCCCGGGGAAAGAGAAACAGTTTCCCACCTTAACCTAAGAACTGTCCTATGCCAAAGCCGACTCATAAAACATAAATCTTAAGTGCGGGACATAATACCTGATTCCATGGATGTTTCCATGGAGTAACTCGATCCTTTGAGAGATCACCAACCATCTCCGTGAGCGCGAGACTAGACTCTAATGACAAGAAGTCATTCTTGTTGTTTTGCCGTATAGTCGTAGGAATAAGTCTTCCAAGACAGCAAGATATGGCCCTTGAGAAATCATCTTCAAATTTTCTAATAGATTTCTCTTCTCTATTCTTTGATAGTGGGAGAAGAAGAGAAGACACATGCACAGAACTGTGTTTTTCTAAAGAGAAAAACGTATGTCCAGTTTTTGTATTTTTCTATGTTATCTTGTGCCTTGAGGACTAATCCTTACATATAGTAACATATCTGGTTATCTGCCAACTTGAAAAAGGTATTTTTGTGTGACTGCATCAAAAACCGTGCTATTGCATCAAAATTCGTGCGACCGCATTAATATTCGTGTGACCCACACAATCCTCTTAAATGACAATTTTCTAAATTGTAAATATCAGAATCAGTCCATCAATGATTTGATCTTTGCCAAAACTATTCTACACATTTATGGACCACATCCTAATAAATATATTGATTGTCTATTACCTTATTTGATCACTTTAATTGAAAACCATATATGACAGAAAACAATCCATAATTAGATTACATATATGCTCAATGTTGACATTAAATCCAATGAGGTTGGCAATAAATCCAACAATCTCCCACTTGAGCAATATATTATGACTTTTTAATTATGCATTGTGTTTCTTATGTGCGCATATTTCTTTACTATCTTCCTTATATATTCTCAAACCAATTCGGTTCATCAACTATATCAGCAAAGGACTAAAGTGTCATTCGTTGCATTTATTCGCAACTAAACCCTCAATAATTACATCACAAATACAGCTAAATGACATGAATCATGATATGGATGTGTAGCATAGAAATTGCATGCAATTGTGATATTCACATGCATATTTCTAACTTGGTCTCCTACTAAAATCTTGAAACTGAATTTCATAAATTAACTGAATTAGAGGTCAAACATAAACGAGAAACAAAATGTCAAAACTTCATAATATATATAACACTTGTTACATGTCTCTTTTAGAAGTTTTTTTCTTCTCTAGTTGTATTTCATCTTCTACTGATTGTCTTTCATCTAGTTGTATTTTGTGTTCTATTAGTTATATTTTATTTTCTTCTAGTTGTAATTTCACCATGTACTACTTGTCTTTGATGTTGTATTGGTTGACTTTCACGTTCTACTAGTTGTCTTTCATCTACTAATGGTTGTATTTCATCTTCTTCTAGCTGTCTTTCATCTTTTACTAATCGTCTTTCATATTGTACTTGTTGTCTTCAATGTTCTTCTAGTTGTCTTTCATTTTCTACTGGTTGTCTTTCATGTTCTATTAGTTGTTTTTCATCTTGTTCTGATTGTCTTTCATCTTGTTCTAATTATCTTTCATGTTCTACTGGTTTTCTTTCATCTTGTTGTCTTTCATGTTCATGTTGTACTAGTTGTGTTTCATGTTCTTGCGTCATTCATGTTCTAAGTACTGGTTGTCTTTTAATGTTCTATTGGTTGTATTTCGTTTTCTTCTGGTTATTTTTCATCTTCCTCTAGTAGTCTTTCATATTGTATTAGTTATCTTTCACGTTCTACTAGTTGTCTTCCATCTTTTTCTGGTTATCTTTCATATTGTACTAGTTGTATTTCATGTTCTACTAGTTCATTTTCTTCTAGTTGTCTTTCATGTTGTACTGGTTGAGTTTTCCGTTCTACTAGTTGTTTTTCATCTACTATTGGTTTTATTTCATCTTCTTCTAGTTGTATTTCATCTTGTTATGGTCACCTTTCATGTTGTACTTGTTGTCTTTAATGTTCTTCTAGTTGTCTTTCATCTTGTTCTGGTCACCTTTCATGTTGTACTTGTTGTCTTTAATATTTTTCTAGTTGTCTTTCATTTTCTACTGGTTGTCCTTCATCTTGTTCTGGTTGTATTTCATCTTGTACTGGTTTCTTTCATGTTCTACTGGTTTGTTTCATGTTCTACACGTTGTCATTCATCTACTACTGGTTGTATTTCGTCTTCTTCTAGTTGTCTTTCATCTGACAATTGTTGTCTTTCATGTTCTACTGCTAGTCTTTCATCTTCTTCTAATTGAATTTTTTCATCCTATAGATGTATTTCATTATCTTCTAGTTTATCTTTCATCTTTTACAGGTCGTCTTTCATTTTCTACTGGTTGTCTTTCATCATGTAGTAGTCGTCTTTCATGTTGTACTGGTGGACTTTCACGTTATATTGATTGTCTTTCATTTACTACTGGTTGTATTTCATCTTTTTTTGGTTGTCTTTCATCTTATACTGGTCGTCTTTCATGTTGTACTTGTTGTCTTTCATCTTCTTCTGGTTGTCTTTCATCTTGTAATGGTCGTCTTTCATGTTACACTTATTGTCTTTCATCTTCCTCGGGTTGTCTTTCATCTTCTTCTGATCATCTTTCATGCGGAAGATGTAGTGAAAAGGCCTGACTCGGTCCATTTCCACTGCCAGCCATTGTTCCATTTGGTTGAGCATCGAAGGAGTGGTAGTAAGTAAACCAGGTCATTTAGGAAGAATGATTGATCCTGGTTAGAAACTAGATGGGAGTTGGGGGTAATGCCATACAATGTTCGAACCGTGGTTGCCCATAATCTATTAGAGTTATTTGTGATATATAGTCCATAGCCACTTTGCCAGGAGGGCTTCGTTCTGAGTCTGAAGGTTTATAATTCCCAGACCTCCATTTTCCTTTAGAGTACACACCTTTTCCCAGTTCACCAAACAATTGATGCCTTTGCAGATGTCATTTCCCTTCCACAAGAAATTCCTTCTCATTTTATCAATATGTCTGATTACCCCAACTGGTATCTACAACACCTGTTTGAAATGTAGGGGCATTGCCGGTAGCACCTCCTTGACGAGAGTTACTCTACCTCCATAAGACAAAAAATTAGATGTCCAACCTTCCATCGTGGATTGGACCACACCAAGTAGGGTGTGGTAATGGATTTTCCGTGGCTGTTTGATGGTGAGGGGGAGGCCCAAATATTTGATGGGCAGCTGAGTGTCTCGAAATTTTTTAAGAAGCTTAAAATACACAATTACTATAAATGCACACTTAACTACTGCATAATACATTTAACGTAATTTCAGATTATATATTTTTATGAGCTTGACTGATTCTGTTTAGACCTAATTGTCTTTGTTGTGGCTAATTAGATTAGAAGAAAGATGAGAATTTGTTTTCTCTTAAAAAAATTTGCACACCCTAGAATCAGGAATATTTTTTCAGAAATTCCTACACTTGTTTAGTTCATTCTTTTCCTTAGAAATGTTATTTAATTATTTAACTAGATAACATGATTATCGAGAAATGTGGGCTTCCAATTCTAAATTTGGAGGAAGGCGAGGTTGGAGATAATGAGAAAGAGAAAAAGAATGTTGTAGGTAGGGTGGGAAAAATGGTACGGCAGAGCCGGCTCCGTTACGGAACTGTACGGTAACGACACGGCACGCGTGTCGGTTACGTGCCATGAACATTCGCATGTCGTGACCAATTGTTGGCAAATAAGACACGGCACGGAAATTGCCTTGGTCACGGCACATCACGGCATGAAACACGGAACGACACGGCACGGGGCACGCGAGTCACGGAACGGTAGACACGGAAGACACGCCAGTCGCGGCAGTCACGAGGCAATACAATAACATGCCTTCCTATAAGGTATAATTTTATTTTAATTAAAATATTTACATTTAAATTTCAATTAAAACATTTGAATTTTAAAGAATCGTTTCATATTTTTTTAAAACGTTAAATGTGATCAAACGTGACTAACGGACGTTTGGTCACGACACAACTTAGTCACGGCACGCGAGTCACAGCGTGACTCGCGTGCCGTGACCACTCTTCGTAATTTTTTTCACGGCACGGCACGTGAAAAATTTACTTGATCACGGCACGTGACCAAAGTCACGGCGTGTTAGTCACGGCACAGCACGGCACGTGAAAAATTTATTTGATCATGGCATATGACCAAAGTCACGGCGTGTTAGTCACGGCACGTTTTTCCCACTCTAGTTGTAGGTGATGAGCTTGAGGAAGTTGATATTGTTGGAGGTGACAACTTCTGTCGAAATTTTTTTAGTTACCACAGTATAAAATCAAAATTAAATGATTACTACCTAGCTCAAGCTATTTTCAATCCTACCACCCATGCGGACCCAGTTCGCGCACTAAAATGGGTTGGTGTGCGAACTGGGTTGGCGCACCAACTGGTGCGCAGACTGGATTAGAGCACCAACTGTTCCGAAATTTTTACTGCTCTTCAGTGCGTTTCACCCCGTTTGAGCACCAATTTTGGTGCGCCAACTCAGTCTGCGCACCACTCCAATTTGGTGCACGAACTGGATCTGCATGGGTAGTAGGATTGAAAATAACTTGGACCGGATGGTAATTATTTAATTTCTATTTTTTTACTGTGGTAACTAAAAAAATTTCGGCAACTTCTGCTCTACATTTAAATACTAACAGACAAATAAAAATATTTGTTAGATATATTAAAACTGAATCACATATCAGAAAACATAATTACTAGCAGGACATATATATATTAAACATACATAGTATCGAGATATAACAATAAATTACGTTCTCCTCAGCATGATCTTCATATGAAAATGTGTTTGGATACCGAATTTTACATTTTTTAGATGAAGTATTTCATTACCTTTTATTTTTGTAAAATTATCAGACTGGCTTATTATATTAGATGTATTCTCAAATTAGATTTTTTTTTCATTTCATCTAATTATATTTGATTAGTACTTCTATGTCCTCCCGTGAGAAATGGAAAGTATGTGTAAGTTTGGAATAACAATAATAATTTGTTAAACCGTACTTACTTTGCTGGTCTTAATTAATTTATTAATTTAGGAATGGTTTTGTTAACCACTTCTACAAAATTGCTTATTGTCATGAATTATATAAGCTTCCATTGTGTGGTTACCAGGAGCTGCCACACAATATTGAGAAATTAAGAAAATAATACCTGAGCTTCAATATGCATGGCCTTAGTTAAATTTGCAATCTTCACTGAAACTTAAAAGGAAAACCATGAGGGATCCATAAAAGTAGTATCACACATTCACACAAGGCTCGCCAAAATCTGTCAATGTTGGGCTTTGGAATGTCGAATTATTTCTGAGGCAGATATCATGCGCTTGTTGGGCCTACATTGGTTCAGGCCATTTCAACTTTTGATCACGGACCCAAATGAAAGTCAAGTCATGTCGTGTCCTGTCCTGTCGTGTAGCCTACCAAAACCAGCGATCCCTTGGCCAACTCGTCATTGTTTCTGATCAGGTAATTAAATAAGAAAAGGAAGAAACCAAATTAGACTGGCTGTTCGGGCATCCGATTGCAGCACAAATGTTGTTCGATCTTAAAAGTGTGTGCTCCGTCTTAAAAGTGATTGCTGGTTTACTGCTACTGATACCAAAACTGTTTGCACTTGAAAATTGATAGTGACTAGTGTTAGCTGGTTTGCTACTACTGATACCAAAGCTGTTTGCACTTAAAGTGTTCGACGAAAATCCCAAGTGACTAATGTTAGCTGGTCTACTCTGTAAAGTACATGGAAGTTTGCTTTTGCAAAGGCCCTTCAGCTGGAGAGAGAATTTGAGAAACTGACCACCATAGGCGTGCGAGATCCGAGCAAACCTGGATCTGCGTGCATACTACCCCGAGGACTTCTATCATTTAATCATTTTCCCCTCAACTCAGTCAACTACCTGACAACCCAAAGATGTCTCTTGCGTTTTTCAAACTGGCACAACCCAAGTTCAATCAACCACAAAAGGTATTGTAACCTGGATCTTAAATTGTTTCTTTTTTTTATTATTTAAGGGGTAAATCTTATAGCTTCACATATATAGAGTAGAACTAGGGTGCTCCTAAGCTCACCAAGCTCTTCGTGAGCGCGACTCTAAAACCTATCGAATTGATTTCAAACGACATTTCCAAACCATTAGATGTTCAATCTATATTAAAATGTACTTGGAGACCAAATTTTACATTTTTTGAAATTTTTTTACTATTTATTAAGATGGTTTGAAAATCGCTGTTTTTATTAAAATTCTGCACCATTGGAAAACAGCGATTTTCAAACCATCTTAATAAATAGTAAAAAAATTCCAAAAAATGTAAAATTTGGTCTCCAAGCACATTTTAATATAGATTGAACATCTAACGGTTTGGAAATGTCATTTGAAGTCAATTCGATAGGTTTTAGAGTCGCGCTCACGAAAGAGCTTGGTGAGCTTAGGAGCACCCTAGTTCTACTCCACATATATATATATATATAGACTCGGTACCAACTTGCTTCTGTAAAATATGCTCAAGTATTGCATTAATGTATAGAGTAAGTGAATAACACTTCCTTAATTCAAAGTTGTACATACACAAACCAAAGTAAAATTAGCGAACTACATCAACAGGGTCATTTCATTTAGGCACAAACACAAGCATTTTATAGCAATATATTCACACAATTAAAAACATTAAAATAGAAAAACCCAAAGAAAAAACACAAATACAAATGGAAAACTAATTTGGATATATAAGCACATTTATTACACTACAATTACCACTATAATGCCTCTCATTTCATGTCTCAAACATCATTGTTTCCCATATCGCTTGAATGTAGATGTTGCCAAGACGAACAACAGGACCGAGAACACCACAAAGCATCCAACCACAAAAACCAAACTCAATGAACAAGTACAACCGCCACTTCTCCCTATGATTCACATGCCTTGATTTGTTGTTGTTGTCAGCACATGTCACATTGTCGAATCAGTTGTTCTCTAGTGGTGGACCATACAGATATGGGTTGCCAATGTAGATGTACGGGACACCTAGTGTATGCATCTGATGCCCGGTTGGTATACTTCCAGATAGGTTATTGTAAGAAAGGTCGATTATTTTTAAAGAATTTATATCAGAGATGCTTTGTGGGATTGTTCCTGACAGATTATTCAAGTAGGTCAAGAGAGTGAAGAGATCTCATCTTCCCGATTTCTGCCGGGATCTCTCCTATCAAGTGGTTGTGAGATAAGTTCATATTAACTAATCCTATCAGAGCTATTATGTTCCTCGGTATCTTTCCTGTTAGATAGTTATTTGATAAATCAATACTTGTCGGGAAATCTAGATACGAAGACTCAAACTCGAGATAGAGATCCTCTGTTCTCTCGATCAAAGGATCTGAGGGTACAACTGCATCGTATTTCAATGAACTCATACCACTAAAGCTACCCAAATTTTCTGGGAGTGGCCCTGAGAGATTGTTGTCAACAAGATCTAAAACACGAAGTTTGTTAAGCATTGCCAATTTTGAGGGGATCTTATCCAAAAATAATTGGAACGCATCCTTAGATACATCAATTTATTCAAGTTCTCACCTATCCATTGTGGTATTTCTCCATGTAAATTGTTCTCACTAAGATCAAGATAAACTAATCCTCTGCAAAATTGCAATGAAAAAGGAAACTCTCCTGTTAAACTATTATTGTATAGATAAATCTTCTATAGGAAATTTGAACAATTAAGGCCCTGTTCGGCTGCTGAATTTTAGTTGGGAATTGGATGGGTTCGAGCCAAATGAGTTTTTTATCCCATTTGGCGTTCGGCAGCAAAATTTTGAACCGAAATTTCTCATGGAAATAACCCATCAAATTCCAATTTAGTGCAAATATTCAGGGATCAAAAACATTTTCTCAGACCTCATGTTTTTGTTCCCACTTACACTCTCTCCATTCTCTTTCAACTAATTTTAGACTTTTTAATGATTTTGTCGTTATCTCTCTTCCTAAACTTCTTTATAACAGATATATAAATAGCTCTCTTTTTGTAAATATTTTTAAATGTTTATTTTTAGTAATGTTTCATCTATTTGATATTATTATTTAATCATTTTTATTTAATTGTATTATTATAATTTTATTAATAAATATAATTGTATAATTTTAAAAAATTAAACAAAATGGAAATTTTTTATTAATCACCACAATGATCAATTTGTTAGTTTAATTTTAAATAATTTTTTGGTGATTTAATTAAGAAAAATGAAAATATTGTTATGTTATTGTCTTAATTGATTTAATTTAATTTAATTAATAATTATTTTATTGATATCAAGTATTTTAGAAAGAAAATATATGTTCTGCTAACTATTCCCATAATACAACCGAACACTCACTCAGTATATTCCCATAATTATTCCCGTGCATACTTATGAGTATGGGTTCCCGCAAATAAAAAAATGAGTTTCCGAACCCATCAAATCCTATCCCGCACAATCCCGTGACAAACGAACAGACCCTAAGGGAGCTCAGTGTCGCACCAGAGGGGTTATTATTTACACAATATATTGCTTGGGTGTTAATCGCTGTAGAGCTACAGTAACCCCTCCATCCAAAATTAGATATATAAATAAATGGGGGAATTTCATGTATACCCCTCAAAAACTTCAAAATTACGTATTTCTCCCTCTAAAGTTTGAAATTACGTATTCCCCCCTCTAAACTTTAAATACTCACAAATTTACCCGTTTTATTGTTTTTTATATTAATACTCATTCTAAATTTATAAAAGACCCATTTTACCCTTTATTAAAAACATATAAATCCCATCAGACTCAAATTTGAATCTGAACAGTTCATCTATTGTCCGAACTGCTTTTAGATCTGTGCGCGCAAGATTTGCACAAATCTTGATGCAAATACACACGCATATTGAAGCAACATGCACAGATTTTAATGCGATGTGCACGGATCGGACGATAGAGAAACTCCTCATACTTAAATTTGACTTTGATGGGCTTTTATATGTTTTTAATAAAGGGTAAAATGGGTATTTTAAAATTTTAGAATGAGTTTTAATATAAAAGACAATAAAATCGGTAAATTTTTGAATTTTTGAAATTTGAAGGGGGGAATACGTAATTTCAAAGTTTAGAGGAGAAAATATGTAATTTGAAGTTTTTGAGGGGTATACGTGAAATTCCCCCTAAATAAATTAGTGAGAAAGTCATGCGGTGTTGAGAACAACACCATATTTGTCCCATTTATTGTGACACTTTCCGTTGGGCAATTTATGTATCAAAGTCAAAGTCCATGTGACATTTCAGGTTCTAGAATTTCGTAATGAGATTTAGTGTATATTAGAGCATCTACATCCTGAAACTCTTAGAGTTTCTAATCTGATGTGGCAGTTGCTAAACCAGTTTTAGGGATGTAGATGAATTTCTTATTTAGCAACTTTGCTCAATAATTTCTTAATAAGAAATCGTTTATAAACTGTGACGTGGCGAAATGATTCGCTGATATTCATTTCTCTTGCAAATATATCTTAATAAGAAATTTTATAACCTGTGACGTGGCAATTAGGAAACTCTAATTTTAGTTTCAAGGATGTGGAGGCTTAAAAATTAAGAGAGGTTTAATTTCTAAAAAACAGTTAACAGTTATTTAGAAACTCTAATAGTTTCAGGAATGTAGATGCTCTTATCAGGTATTATATTTATTAAAATGATTAGATTTGTGACCGAAAGAGTTAAAATTTCAACGGTTCGAAATTAACGAATTTTATCAATATTGTCAACATAATTAACCATTGTCAAATGATATGTTTTCTTCAAAAAAATGTTTATAAGTCCTTGAAATAATACAGGTATAAATTATCTACTATTCATTAAATACATAAAGTTCGGAAACAGTAATAATTGTATAAGAGAAACTCACAAAAAATAATTTATTTTTTATATTTATTCAGAGATACGCTAAAAAGCAATACGAATATTTGAAAACCCTATCAAGCTACCAAAGTGAATAATACAAAAATCCTCTTTAAGGTATTCACACTGCAAGAGCCACAAAAGATCATAGATTTTGTTTGAGGCTCCCTCATTAATGGTCAAAGATTTTGCTTTTTAATAAACGCCAAGCCTCTTACTTCTTATTTTCATTTTTAATTTAGCAAGTCTCTTATCTTGGAACTTTATGCGGAGACTAGGTTATAATTCCTGTATGACTGTATGTTATCTTGCTATCATGTATCTTTCGTCTCTTACCAAACAGCCATCTCAATTTATGAAAAGGAAAGAGCTAGAGTGGTAAAAACGTAACGTGTCGTCTTGTGTCGTGATTAAAATATTATAATTTTGGTCTCGTGTCGTGCCGTACCGTGATCAAAATATTGAAAATGGCTACAGCACGCGAATGGTTACGGCACGTGAGTCACGTCATGCCCAAACGTACCGTGTCCAAAGACTGGTCACGTTTGGTCACGTTTAACTATTGTTTTCATAATTTAGGTTAGTTTATTCAAAATTCACCATTTGATTAAGATCTACCGGTACTAATTACACGTGACTCGCGTGACCATGTGCCATATCGTGTCGTGACTAGATATTTCGCGTGACATGACGTGTAGTGTCAAATTTTCAAAAGATGGCCACGGTATGCAAATGATCACGGCATGTAATAGTCACACGTGTCATGCCATTTCGTGCTATAACCATGCCGTTCTGTGATGGAACCGACTCCGCTGTGCCATTTTTCCCACTCGAGAAAGAGCTGTCAAAATTTATTACAAGAGTACACAGACTTTCTCTTTGTTAAATTTGGGCACTTCCTCTCACAGCGCTAAAAGATAACTAACAAAAAATTACCTCTTAATTCGCAACTACTAACTATGAGGTGTACCGATTTAGCCAAGTTGAAATATTAGCAAGAAATGTAAGAACTTCGAGATATATTTTGACATTAGTAAATTTTGAACAACGTTGTAGATAGATATTAATAGTGTAAACATTATACATTGTATAAGGTTTACAAAGCATTAATCTTTTTTTCTTTTTCTTTTTGCAAAGTTAAACGCCCGTAGACTTCCATTCCCTAAAAACCTTCTATCAGCTGCTCACTGGAAAAATTACATTCATCTAGGGCCTGTTCGGCAACGACATTTCCCTTGGAATTTCTTAGAAAAATTGACTTTATAGGTAGTATTACCAATGTACTGTTCGGGAGCATGGTTAAAATACCTATTCTCAAAATCCCAAGGGCCCTTTTCCTATTTGTTATGTTGTTGCTTGTGGGAAAATAACCACCACCTCCAACTTCCGTTTTTTTTCCCAAAAGCTGGAGCTTACAAAGTTCTATATTTTTACTTTTCCAAATGTTTAGTTTAATATTTTACTTGCAATAATTATGATATCTATGTGATATACATATGCTATGTGAAATCTGTTACACCAAAAAGGTATAGTACAGAGTTTCAGTACAGTAAACTGTACTTTTTAACCTTAAACACACTTTTCGGTTCAGACTGCAAGTATACAATCCTATCGAGCAGTATATTATCGGGTATCGATCACAGGGACGGTTCAGATTTAATCTAGAATTTCACCTAAATTAAATAAAGACTAGAAGTTGGAAAAGGTTGGTTTTGGTTTCTAAAATTCCTAACAGTTCAATGACAATAATAAAATGCAAGAAGTAAATAAACTTGGTTTAAATCAGATATAAAAGGCGTTTCCAGGGTTATGACTTTATCTCAGTTTTGCCTCGAGGTGCCCGGTCCGTGTAGTGTCCTACACGGGCCGTGTCAGTGTACACAGGCCGTATACTGTCGTACACGGTCCGTGTGGCCCTCGAGTGAATGCAGCAGTTATTGTTTTCCTTGTGTTGTTCCTTTGTGTAGGGTTCTACTGACCAGACCTAATGTTCCTAAACCTCAACTGTCGTCTGTTGGTTCATTAACTTGGTATGGAATTGCAATATATGCCCTCGTCGGGTTCTAGACCTCAAATGTCGTATATTGGTCTGAATTACCTAGTTGCTTGGTTGGAATACTAAAGGTAACCTCATTCCGTCGATATGAGGAAATGTTCACCTGTCGGTTACTACTTGGTTTCACCTTTCGAATCACTAATCCTACCTCATGTACTTAGTTTGGTTAAGAGATTATAAGGGCCAAAGTACCTTCTAGATGTGATCATTCATCTAGTGGTAAACCAATAAAAATCAAATAACTTACACTAAGCAATTAAAATCAATCACAATCAAGCAAACACAAATTTCAACAAAAGAATTCAATAACTAACATACAAAACAAAACATTCGATTACATCACAACCCTAGAAACTAAGAAATCTACTCAGACATGGTTCTAAAACAAATAAAAGAAGTAAAAAGAAGATTAGCCATGACAAAACCCGAAGAATAAAGAAGATCCGTCGAAAACTTGCGTCTTTCGCTTCTCAACTTCGTCTCCAAGCTTAGCCGTCAAGACCAAACCCTAGAAATTGCTTCTCTGCTCCAGAATGACCTCTCTGGTGCAAGAAATCTCGCTTATATAGTTGTTTTGCCGACCTTCCATTCCTTAGCTTTCTTTCCAAATTCTGGATTTGTTTCCAAAATTGCTTGACACGGCCCGTGTGGAATTCTACACGGACCGTGTGCCTGTGTTCTTCATGCGGTCGAGTCAGCGGTCTTCATGCGGTCGTGTCATCGGTCGAGTCGAGATTGACACGGCCCGTGTGGAATGTTACACGGACCGTGTAGAGACTTCTAAATTCCAGATTTCTTCTTGATTTCGCCCGATTCCTGCAGAATAAGAATAACTTGCAGCAGTACCACATTCTATATATATTCAATGAATTATAACCGAATTTATAGATTAAAACACAGGTTTTTGGTACGATTTTAAGGTCAAAATATAGATATGAATACGAGATATCAAATTCCCCCAAGCTAAAATCTTGCTTGTCCTCAAGCAAAAATCCTAACTTAGGTAAAGGGCTGGCCTAATGATTACCTAAATGCAAAAGTAAATTCTAATGCGAACAGTTTACGTGATCTTGCTATTGTTAAAAATCTTCGAGAGTCCTTTTGAATAACAATTTGGATTTCTTTGACAAATTTTGATTCACCCCACTAATCAACTAATCAAATGTCATAATTTGAGATGTTCTAATGTTTGCTAAAACTAATTGTTCGAATTGATTGATCTTTCATTCTTACATCAAACTTTTGCCCTCATTTGTGGTGATTTTGCTTTTTACCCCCCCAAGCTTGGAACAAGCTTAGGTTAGAAAGTTGAAGACTTCGCGTGTTGACATATGCATAAGTTTTAATTATGGTTTTTCTCGAGCTCAAAGGCATCCATTAGGATTGTGCCAGTACTCATTGTTTTCTTTCTAAGTGTGGGAGACGAGCTCAAAGGCGCCCTGTAGGACTTATTGCCAGTACTCTTATTTTCTCCATCTTTTCGTCTGTTTTAAGTATTTTGCATATATCATGAATACACACATCCAATGGTATTCTTTCATACCAACGGATATCCCAATCTTTCGTTTATTGAAAACCCCAGTTCTTTGTTTTAAAAGGCACAGTTTGGTTTCAAAATGATTTCTCAATTCAATTTGACTTTCGTTCTTTCAAATGTTCGAATTATCCCATCCTATGCAATTCTTTGATCGACTTATGGGGTTATTTCTAACTTCTCAAAGTCATCATAATTGTAACTCAAAATTTCTCTCAAAGGTTCCTAATTCTAGCAATTCACGCAAATATATCGCCTAAAAGTGCAATAAAAAGTAAACATGACCTAGAAATAAAAGAAAAAAGTAAACATGAACTAAATGATAAAGTTCTCCCCCCCAAGCTAAGTCCGAGCATTGTCCTCAATGCTTCAAGACAGATATAAGATAAAAGCTGGGGAAAAGAAAGCAAACCTGATCAGTGGTCAGCAGGATCATCAAGGCGCCAGTAGCGCATCTCAGCCTCGATCGCCTCAATCCGCCCGCCATAGTCTGTCACCTGCTGCTGAATGTCGCGGAGAAGAACACCGTGCTCGCGCTGAGTGGTGCACATGCCATGCATGAGGCGGTACACATCCTGAATGGTAGGATCAGCAATGGGCGAGCCGGTCTCAGCAGGGAAAGGGATGTGGGGAGGGTGTGAGGAGCCAGGCGCATCAGTCATCGGCACATCATCATCAGGAGGAGGTGGTGGTGATGCCGGAGCAGCTGGTAGGGGCGCAGTGAAAAGCCATGTGGAGCGGTCCTCGAATGAGAGAGGGGCCGAGAAGGGCATCAGGTACTGAGTGCGGCCATCCGGCATGCGCCAGAGATAGCGAGTGCTGCCGCCAGAGCTCCTCTGAATCCTGATGAAGGTCGCCAATCGAAAGGCGTCGGCGTCCAGAGTGCGTGGGCCTCTACAGAGCGTGTCTCCATCAGTGGAGAGCCTCAGTCTCTCGGCAATGTGGGTGACATAGGCACCCATAGTGATAGCACCCCCCGTCCTCGTGGAGCGCTGAAGACCAAGCCAGTGGTGGATCATGATGAGCATCAGATCGGGCCGCTCTATCTCCGCGTCTGGGCGGAGCATGTGATCCAGAAGCTGGAGGTCCTCAATGTTGGCACGGGAGACTGTCTCTCCACGTGCAAAGATAGTGACGGCAAGAGCGCGCTGGATGCAGCGCAAGACTGGGTGGGCGATGTTGAGGCCCTTGAACTCCTTGTTGTGAATGGCCCCAGGTGTCATGCCAGAAATTAGATTCCAGAAGTGGTCTTTGTCGAGACCTACTCGGAAATGGAGGGAATCGGTCTGGGGGTCCGAGTGGAAGCCAAACCACCGACGAAGCTGAGGGAGCCAGAGACGGTGAGTCTGGTAACGGAGCTGGAACTTGATGTAGTGATCGCCCTGTCGATCCGTCTTGAGTTGGAGAGAAGAGAGGAATTCGTGCGTGAGCAACTCATAGGCATTATGGTCAATGGCCCAGAAGGCAGGGGTAATCCCAATCCTGCCGGTGAGAAAGAGGAACGGCGTCTCGATGCCGAAAGCGCGAAGGGCGTCGAAGTCAACCCGGCGAGTGTTCTCGAACTTGCGCAACCGCAAAGTATCGAAATGTGTGAACATACGGCGGGTGGGGAGAGGGAAGTAGTCATCCTGGTACTCCTCTGCTCGATCAGTGTACTCCCCAGAGAGGCGGTCGGACTTGTCAGAGATGTAATCGGAGTCCTCAGGGGAAGAAGAGTGGCGAGAGAGAGGACCTTGTGGTAAGGAGACAGAGGGAGGTGGAGAAGGTGGGCGCGCAGGTGGTGGTGTCTGGGCACTGAGAGCCTGCTGCCGACGCTCCTGGGCGTACTTCGAGCGGCGTTCGCGATGCATGATGTCCTCTGGTTAGGGCTGACACGGGCCGTGTAGATTATGACCCGGGTCGTGTGAGATTACACGGACCGTGTAAGATTTGGTGCGGGCCGTGTAGGATCTAGGGTTTCGGTGGAATGACAGAGGAGGAAAAGGAAGAGAGAGCGAGAGAAGGAGGTCACGGCCAGGTATGGTGCACAGGTGACCGGAGAGGAAGTAAGGAGAGGAAGAAAAACTGAAAGAGGAGAGAAAGAGAAACTTACCTGAACGAAGGAGACCCGTGGTGCGGTGGTGGCGCACGGTGGTAGGTGGAGAAATCGCCGGCCGAGAGGAAGAAGAGAGGAGGTGGAGAGGGTGAGAATGGCGGCTACACGGCGGCGCGCTGAGGTCGGCTCGGTCCGAGAGAGAGGTCGGGTGCACTGTGGGAAGAGGTGGAGTGCCCGTGTGGATAGAGGGGTATTTAACAGAAACGAAAGGGCGTAACTGATGCGGAGCGGACGCGACTTTCCATATGCGTCGTTTGGCGGTTACACGGGCCGTGTAGAGGTCTGTACGGGCCGTGTGGTATCACCCTCTGGTATTGTACGGGCCGTGTAGGAGTCTGCACGGGCCGTGTGAAGGGATCCTGGCCGTGTAGAAATCGCAGGGGTCGTGCGGTCTCACTCTCCTGATGTTGTACGGGCCGTGTTATATGCTGTGCGGCCCGTGTGAGATGCTCTCCTTGGAACTTCCTAAATGCAAATTAATGGAAAACAAAAATGCATGCAAATAACAGTATGATGCAGAAAGACAAAAATTTAAAACTGCAAGAAATTTAAAAAGGGCTTGGGTTGCCTCCCAAGAAGCGCTTGTTTTAGGTCTCGAGCTTGACCACCTGCTTTAAGTTTCTGCTGGAGCGGGATCAGAGAGATCTTGATCGAACCGCTCGGTCTGGGGATGGTCAGCAATGTAGTGTTTGAGACGCTGACCATTGACTTTGAAAGTCTTGCGCTCGTGATTTCCAATCTCAATCACACCGAATGGGTACACTTTCTTCACATGGAATGGGCCTGACCATCTTGACTTCAGCTTACCTGGAAACAGTCGCAATCTAGAATTAAATAGGAGTACAAGATCACCTACCTTGAATTCGCGAGGCGCAATGCGCTGGTCATGAACTCGCTTGGTTCGCTCCTTATAGATTCTGGCATTCTCGTAAGCATGCAGACGTGTTTCCTCCAACTCGTGTAGATCAAGGATGCGCTTCTCGCCAGCTGCGAGCATGTCCATGTTGATGGTGCGCGTGGCCCAGAAGGCTTTGTGTTCGATCTCCACAGGTAAGTGGCAGGGCTTGCCATACACTAGCTTGAACGGACTCATTCCAATCGGTGTTTTGAAAGCAGTGCGGTACGCCCAGAGTGCGTCATTGAGCTTTAGCGACCAATCCTTTCGGGTCCGTGCCACCGTCTTTTCCAAGATGGACTTGATTTCCCTGTTAGAAATTTCAGCTTGTCCATTATATTGAGGGTGATAGGAAGTTGTTACCTTGTGTGTCACCCCATGACGGCTGAGAAGGCTGTCAAATTGTCGATTGACGAAGTGCTTGCCTCCATCACTGATGACTGCTCGTGGCACTCCAAAGCGCGGGAAGATGATGTCAGTGAACAGCTTCTTGACGGCGTTTGAGTCGGCCTTGCGACATGCCACTGCCTCGACCCATTTGGATACATAATCCACTGCAACCAGAATATACTCATTCCCACATGAAGATGGGAACGGTCCCATGAAATCAATACCCCACACATCAAAAAGTTCGACCTCGAGAATAGAGTTGAGAGGCATCTCGTTGCGCTTAGTGATATTTCCGGTCCGTTGACACTTGTCGCATGCCAAGACAAAGGTCCTTGCATCCCTGAAAATAGAAGGCCAAAAGAAACCAGATTGCAATACCTTGGTGGCTGTCTTTGAGAAGGAAGCGTGCCCTCCATAAGCAGATGAGTGGCAATGCTCGAGAATGGAGTGTGTCTCCTCGTACGGTACGCATCGGCGGAAGATACCATCAACACCTACTTTGAAAAGAAAAGGTTCATCCCAAAAGTAATACCTGGCATCTGAGCGGAGCTTCTTCCTCTGCTGGTAAGTCATAGAAGCGGGATGTACTCCAGAAGCAAGGAAGTTGGCGATGTCTGCATACCATGGGGCTGATTGGGCGGCTACACGGTCCGTGTGTCCGGTCGTGTGGCCTTGGTGTTGCACTGTACGGGCCGAGTGAAATCTGGTACGGTCCGTATGGCTTTGGTGTGGCAGTACACGGGCCGTGTAAGGTCTTGTACGGTCCGTGTCAAGGTAAGTCAGGACAGAAGCTGAGAAGAGCTGTTCATCAGGGAACGAATCATTGATTGGCAATTGGACAGAGTCATCATCTCCCCAACGAAGTCGAGATAGATGGTCTGCTACAGTGTTTTCGACTCCTTTCTTGTCCCTTATTTCGATATCAAATTCCTGCAAAAGAAGAACCCATCTAATCAGACGAGGTTTTGCATCTTGTTTGCAGTACCTGAGTGCGGCATGGTCTGTGTAGACGATTATCTTCGAACCAACCAAGTAGGAGCGGAACTTGTCGAGAGCGAACACAATGGCTAGAAGCTCCTTCTCGGTTGTTGTGTAGTTCATTTGGGCTGGGTCAAGCACTTTGCTTGCATAGTAGATAGCGCACGGCTTCTTTTCTTTCTTCTGCCCTAGAACTGCTCCTACAGCATAATCTCTTGCATCGCACATCAGTTCGAATGGAAGGGACCAGTCGGGGGGTTGCAAGATAGGTGCCGAAATGAGAGCTTCCTTCAAACTACAAAAGGACTTAACACAATCATCAGTAAAATCAAAATCAGAATCTTTAATGAGTAGATTGGTTAGTGGTTTAGCAATTTTAGAAAAATCCTTAATGAAGCGGCGATAGAATCCTGCATGACCTAGAAAGCTGCGAACGTCCCTAACACAAGTTGGGATCGCAAGCTTTTCAATGACTTCAATCTTTGCCTTGTCAACTTCAATACCCTTAGAAGTCACAACATGTCCTAGAACTACACCTTCTTGGACCATGAAGTGACACTTCTCCCAGTTCAAAATCAAATTGACTTCTTCACATCTCTGCAAAATCTTACAAAGATTAGTCAAACAAGAGTCAAAACAAGCACCATATACAGAAAAGTCATCCATAAAGATTTCAACCTCATTTTCAATAAAGTCAGAAAAGATGGCCATCATGGCCCTTTGAAAGGTTGCTGGTGCATTACAAAGACCAAAAGGCATCCTACGATATGCGTATGTACCATATGGACAGGTAAAAGTGGTCTTTTCTTGGTCTTGTGGGTGGATGGGTATCTGAAAGAAACCAGAATAACCATCTAGATAACAAAAATAAGAGTGATTAGCAAGCCTTTCTAGGAGTTGGTCGACAAATGGCAATGGAAAATGGTCCTTGCGTGTGGCAGCATTAAGTTTTCTGTAGTCAATGCACATCCTGTAGCCACTGACGACACGCGTTTGGATCAGTTCATTCTTCTCATTCTTCACCACTGTCGCTCCTCCTTTCTTTGGCACCACATGGATAGGACTCACCCACTTGCTATCAGAAATCGGGTAGATAATACCTGCATCAAGTAATTTTAAAATTTCTTTCTTTACTACCTCTTTCAAGTTCGGGTTGAGCCGTCGCTGGTGTTCAACAGAGGGCTTGTGATCATCTTCTAGTAAAATCCGGTGCGAGCAGATAGAGGGGCTGATTCCCTTTAGGTCCTTGATTGAATACCCGATTGCGCCTTGGTGATCTTTCAGTTTCTCCAAGAGTTTGGCGGTCTGATCGGGGTTTAATCCTGCATTTACAATCACTGGATAGGATTTATCTGGACCTAAGAACTCATACCTGAGGTTGGATGGAAGAGGTTTGAGTTCAGGAGTTGGCTTCTCTGCCTGGGTCGTTGCACGGTCCGTGTCAGATGCATGCGGTCCGTGTACGGCCCTCGTGTCAGCCTTGTCCGACCCGAGTGCCTTGTCCTCCAGCTTGTCAGGTTCTTCTGCACGGTCCGTGTAAGATCTGTCCGGGCCGTGTCCATGTTCTTCTGGTATGTCATCATGAGCATCTGCTGCACAAATTGATTCCAACTCGCCTTTTTCAACCTGCAACTCAGATAGAAAGTCAGAATGATACCTTAGCGAGTTGTTGACTTGTTCGAGAAAGTAGTCGTCGGCCAAATCCGTTAAGCACTCTTCGACTGCATCTATTCGGAAGCAAGATTCGTTCGGCGAAGGGTACTTCATGGCTCGATCGATCTGGAATCGCACCTTCTCCTCTCCAATGTTCAAGGTCAGTGTCCCTTTGAAAACATCGATTATCGCACCTGCGGTTCTTAGAAAAGGTCGTCCCAGAATAATGGGGACTTCCTTATCTTCTTCCATTTCCATAACAACAAAATCAGCAGGTACATAAAATTTACCAACCTGAACCGGTACATCCTCCACTATGCCAAGTGGTAGTCTTACCGAGGAGTCTGCTAGCTGCAAAGTCATTCGTGTAGGTCGGAGCTCTCCAACACCCATTCGATCAAAGATGGTGCGTGGCATGAGACTCACGCTAGCTCCTAAGTCGCATAGAGCCTTCTTGATCGTCGCTTTCCCTATAGTGCAAGGGATAGAAAACTTACCAGGGTCTTCCAGTTTGGGTGGTAGCTCGCTTCTCAGAATGGCACTGCACTGTTCTGTTAGTTTCACCGTCTCGTGCCCTCCCAAGCTTCGTTTGTTGGAAAGAATGTCTTTGAGGAACTTGGCGTAGGTGGGCATTTGAGTCAGAGCCTCGGTGAATGGAATAGTGATGTGCAGTTGCTTGAGAACATCTATGAATTTGGAGAATTGCTCGTTCAATTTGGTTTCAGCTAGCCTCTGAGGGAACGGTACAGGTGGCCGGTATGGTGGTGGTTTCTCAGCTCCTGTCTTTTTCTGGCCCTCAGGTTCTCTTTGTACGGGCCGTGTGGATTCTGTACGGTCCGTGTGAACAGTTATCTCCGTGTTTCCTGTTGGTCGTGTGAACTTTGCACGGTCTGGATGATCAGTTTTCTCAGAGGATGGAGTTTGCACGGGCCGTGTGGAATCTGTACGGTCCGTGTCATTGGCAGGAGAATTGGTGGAGTTGTCCGGTCGTGTGAGATCGACTCGGTCAGGATTCTGCACGGGCCGTGTGAGATTTGCACGGGCCGTGTCAGCTGAGATTTGGTTGGGCATGGCAGGTCCTTCATACTGGGTCCCACTTCTCAGTGTCACCGCCTTAGCTTCCCCTCTGGGGTTTACCTCAGGTTGGCTAGGTAGTCTTCCTGGTGGTGTAAGGTTAGAGTTGACTTGGTGACTGATTTGCTCGATCAACTTGTTCTGAGCAGCCAGTTGAGCATTCATTTGAGCGTTCATGGTTTGCATTTGCTCAAACATCATCTGGTTCATTTTACCTTGCTCATGCATGAAGTCATTATATGGCTTAGGTGGACCGGATTGAGCTACTCGGTTGTTTGAGTTGTTGAAAGAGGCATTTTGGTAGAAGTTCCGGTTGTTGTTACTACCAGAGGGATTGTTGAAGGAGTTGTTGAAAGAGGGATTTGGAGCATTGTTGTATGGCGCAGAGTTGTTCTGTTTCCACTTCCAGTTTTGTTGTTCAACCGGGTCCTTGGAGTAGGATCGGTTGAAAGGAGGTTTTGGAAAGTAGGATGGTTCATTGTTGAGAGAGTTGACTTGCTCGGTGTCTTCATCCCTTTGCGCTAGTGGACATTGCTCGTAAGCGTGGCCTTCATCTCCACACATCACACATGGTTGTGGTTGCTGATTGACTGCCTTCACACTCATCTTGTCGAAGGCTTTCTGCATAGCATCAAGCTTGGCGGTTAGAGCAGTGATTTGATCAACCTCAAATCGGCCGCCTCCTCCAGCACGAGTGTTGTCGCGGCCGGACCATTGTTGGTTTTGAGCCATGTTGTCAATCAAATTCATGGTTTCAAGGGGTTCCCTTGACATAAGTGCTCCACCTGCAACAGCATCAATAGAGGTGCGAGTACTATCAGTTAAACCATCATAAAATGTCTGAATTAACAACCAATCTGGTATACCATGGTGTGGACAAGAGTATTGCAATTCCCTAAACCTTTCCCATGCCTCATTCAATGGTTCATCAGGTCTTTGTTTAAAACTGGTTAACTGGGTCCTAACCTTAGCAGTTCTTTTGTGAGGGAAAAATCTAGTGAGAAACAGTTTAGACAATTCCCTCCAAGTGGTTACCGAATCCCTTGGTAAAGACCCTAACCATTTCTTGGCTTTATCCCTAAGAGTAAAAGGGAATAGTGCAAGTTTAATGTAATCAGCAGTTGCGCCATTGGTTTTAATGGTTGTGCAACACTCAAGAAATGTTTGGAGATGAGCATGTGGATCCTCATGATCCAAGCCATGAAAGGTGTTCTGTTGGACTATGTTGACAACTCCCGGATTGAAGTTCGGTTGTTGTCCCACAATTCGCGGCAGTCTGATGGCTCCCCTCACATCTCCAGCGCGTGGTACATTGAATTCGCGCAAGGTTCTTGGCACAAAGTCGGCCATGTCATCATCAGAGAGGCCATCAACCTCGTCATCTTCCCTGTCTTGTCCGTTGTTGCTCATCTCTCCTCTGCTGGGATTTTCGGAGTGTACGGACCGTGTATCGTCTGCACGGGCCGTGTGCAGAGGTGGTTGAGCAGGATCAGCTGTGTCTGTGTCGGGAAGCGGTCCTTTACTCCTCAGATTGTAGTCTCCCTTGGGTGGAGGTAAGGATGCCAGTTTTTCTGAAAGAGAGAGAAAAATAAAAGAAAAGGATACAAGTTAAAATCTAGATTAAATAAAGTAAGCAAAAATCCAGAAAATAAATGATGCCGTCCCCGGCAACGGCGCCAAAAACTTGTTACACCAAAAAGGTATAGTACAGAGTTTCAGTACAGTAAACTGTACTTTTTAACCTTAAACACACTTTTCGGTTCAGACTGCAAGTATACAATCCTATCGAGCAGTATATTATCGGGTATCGATCACAGGGACGGTTCAGATTTAATCTAGAATTTCACCTAAATTAAATAAAGACTAGAAGTTGGAAAAGGTTGGTTTTGGTTTCTAAAATTCCTAACAGTTCAATGACAATAATAAAATGCAAGAAGTAAATAAACTTGGTTTAAATCAGATATAAAAGGCGTTTCCAGGGTTATGACTTTATCTCAGTTTTGCCTCGAGGTGCCCGGTCCGTGTAGTGTCCTACACGGGCCGTGTCAGTGTACACAGGCCGTATACTGTCGTACACGGTCCGTGTGGCCCTCGAGTGAATGCAGCAGTTATTGTTTTCCTTGTGTTGTTCCTTTGTGTAGGGTTCTACTGACCAGACCTAATGTTCCTAAACCTCAACTGTCGTCTGTTGGTTCATTAACTTGGTATGGAATTGCAATATATGCCCTCGTCGGGTTCTAGACCTCAACTGTCGTATATTGGTCTGAATTACCTAGTTGCTTGGTTGGAATACTAAAGGTAACCTCATTCCGTCGATATGAGGAAATGTTCACCTGTCGGTTACTACTTGGTTTCACCTTTCGGATCACTAATCCTACCTCATGTACTTAGTTTGGTTAAGAGATTATAAGGGCCAAAGTACCTTCTAGATGTGATCATTCATCTAGTGGTAAACCAACAAAAATCAAATAACTTACACTAAGCAATTAAAATCAATCACAATCAAGCAAACACAAATTTCAACAAAAGAATTCAATAACTAACATACAAAACAAAACATTCGATTACATCACAACCCTAGAAACTAAGAAATCTACTCAGACATGGTTCTAAAACAAATAAAAGAAGTAAAAAGAAGATTAGCCATGACAAAACCCGAAGAATAAAGAAGATCCGTCGAAAACTTGCGTCTTTCGCTTCTCAACTTCGTCTCCAAGCTTAGCCGTCAAGACCAAACCCTAGAAATTGCTTCTCTGCTCCAGAATGACCTCTCTGGTGCAAGAAATCTCGCTTATATAGTTGTTTTGCCGACCTTCCATTCCTTAGCTTTCTTTCCAAATTCTGGATTTGTTTCCAAAATTGCTTGACACGGCCCGTGTGGAATTCTACACGGACCGTGTGCATGTGTTCTTCATGCAGTCGAGTCAGCGGTCTTCATGCGGTCGTGTCATCGGTCGAGTCGAGATTGACACGGCCCGTGTGGAATGTTACACGGACCGTGTAGAGACTTCTAAATTCCAGATTTCTTCTCGATTTCGCCCGATTCCTGCAGAATAAGAATAACTTGCAGCAGTACCACATTCTATATATATTCAATGAATTATAACCGAATTTATAGATTAAAACACAGGTTTTTGGTACGATTTTAAGGTCAAAATATAGATATGAATACGAGATATCAAAATCTATATAATATTTATATGAAATCGATATGTGATGTTTATATTTTACTTGCAATAATTTTAAAATTGAGATAGAGTATATTTTGCTCATTAATTAAAAGATATAGTCAACTTGTTTAATTAATTAAAAGAAGGATTACTCATCAATGCTCGTTTAATTAATTTAACTAAAATTAACTTGCACAATCAAGCACTCAATTACACAAACACAATTTAATAATACAAAAGCTAAAATTAATTAAACAAGCACAATTTAATAATACAAGAAATTATTAAACAAGCATAATTAAACTAGCAACACTTAATTTTAATAAATTAAGCTAATTTTAAGTTAAGTTTCTATTCTGACGTCTAACATAATCATCCCACATAAGCTTAGCAATTTCATCTTCTAGAATCTGATATATATAATTATATTAATCATAATCAGCAAGGTTCTAAATAGCGTTTATAGCGTCGTAGCGGGAAGGCTAAAAAAAAAGCTATAGCGAATAGCGTCGCTATAGCGGAAGCTATTCCAAATAGCATTTTTTTTTTACATTTCGTATATTCAATATTTGTACTAAATATCAACATTATCTAAAGTCTCATAGAACAATAAATAACACCAAAGTAATTAAGAAATTATAATATTCATATTGAACCCGTACAAAGTCCAAATTGCAGTTCAAAATATCCATAGTAATATCATAAACTATCGATTTTTCCTATTAAAAATATCTTAAGCATCATGATTCATGACATAATCTTTTTTTTTTCTATTCAAATTTTAATTTCGGTTTGGACTTTTTTTCTATTCAAATTTCAATTTATATTCCCAATTTCAAATTGATTTATCTGTAGCAAGTAGCAACAAATTCAATTTCGGTTTGAGATTTTTTTTATCTTTATTTAAAACCCATATAAATTGCTTAAAAAAAAAACCCATATTATATAGCGCAAATAGCGGACCGCTATAGCGGCCGTAGCGCAAATAGCGCATTTTGATGTTATAGCGTAGCGTTTGGGGTCCAAAAACGCTATAGCGCGCTATTTAGAACACTGATAATCAGTGATTAGTATTAATACACTTAATATAGTTTAATTGTAGTATTACATCTTATATAAAAATAAAAACAAATTAACATCCTAACAAATTTCCCATGCATTTGCCGAACACCTATATTCTAAAATTTCTCATAAGTTAAATAACTTTGGTTTTGACAAATTAAAATTCTCATTCTCATATTAAAAATTCTCATTCCCACAAATTTCTCATGTTGCAGAACAAGCCCTTGTCCAAAGGCCAAAAAGGAAAGGTGTGCAGTGAAATATCCCATTTCTTTTGAGTTCCCCTTTTTGCCAGGTTGTCAGCAATGGCATTCACCTTCTTGGGACATATTTGCATTTAAACCTTTGTGCTTTCTTGAACCATTTCCACACCTCAAAGACTTCACGGAAGGCTCTCTAGTCTACCTGCATTGGCGATTGTGAGGCCATAACAGACTCAGCAATTGTTTGGTTATCAGTTTCAAAGAAACATTCCGCTATTCCTAATTCCATGATAAACTTCACCCTCTGCATGGATTGGACTACATACATTAGCTCCTTTGGATCTAGCTGTCAGTAGAGATGACCCTTCCCAAACCACAAAACCCAAGCCTCCATTCCAATTTGCTATCTAGGAACCATCTACTTGGCAGCGAAAATGCGTAGCTTTGTCAGCATTGAGGTTCTGCTGAGTAAGACCTCATGATATATGAAATTGTTAAATTTAGATCAAATTGAGTCCATAATTAGCTCGTGTTAAAAAATAAAAAATATTATTTATTTAATAGTGATCACCGATACTTTAAAAATATTTATTCAATTTAATAAGAATTATTTAATTAAGAGTTTAAGTGAACAAATACGAAGAATTATAGAAGGGGGTTATTAACATAAAATAACTGTTTGTGATGAACTAGTGATTTAAGTATCAAAATAAACCAAATGTTAATAGTTAAAAATAAAAGCATTATCTACTAATTGCAAATTATAATTTCCAATACTTATAAACTTAGAGTATGTTTTTGTATTTTACAAAATAGTAGGGTTAAAATGCATTATTAGTTTTGTGCTCCAATCATGCTCCACATTATATTCTCTATTTTCAAAATTCGAATAGTCAATCTGAACTGCTCAACGTGATCTTCATATTAAAATGTGTTTGGAGATTAAATTTTATATTTTTGAATTTTTCTTACTATTTTTTAGATAGATACAAAATCATTATTTTGGACAAAGGTTTAAATAGCATTTATCGCGTCATAGCGGAACGACTGAAAAAACAACACTATACCCATATAGCGCCCATAGCGTCATAGCTTTTATGGTCCGAAAATGCTATAGCGTATAGCGCCGCTATAGAGCGCTATTTAGAACCTTGATTTTGGATGATTCAGAATCTTCTAAAAACAATGATTTTGTACCTATCTAAAAAAAATAGTAAAAAACTTCAAGCACATTTTAACATGAAGATTATGTTGAGCGGTTCAGATTAACTGTTCGGATTTTGAAAACAAATATAAAAATGCGGAGCATGATTGAAGCACAAAACTAATGATGTTTTATTACATTTGCATTTACCAATCACCCTTTTTGCAATATCAAATCATTTTTAAAATAGTTGATATATTTTAATATTTATAATTACTATTTTTAATTTTACATTCAATTATAGACTTGCAAATATAACATAAGACAAATTTACCTTAATTAATAATTAGTTATAAATCTTAACAAACAATATATACACGTCTCGGAAAAATATTAGTCGAAGAAAGCTGTTTGGTGTTCCATTAGAAATTCAAGATTACAAGCCTTATCAACCCAATCCCTCCCGCCTCCACTCTTTTCCCTCCCTTTTTTTTTTTTTTTTCTTTTCTCTCTCCGCCGTCTCTTCACACGCTACAATCAAACCCTAACCCTAACCCTACCTCTAATCTGTCGCTCTCTTTCTCGAAAGAATAATCTTTATTCGATTTTTTTTCCGAGTTCTTTCTTATTAAACATTTCCTCCCCTCCGGTGGTCTCCTCCTCGCAAGAGGAATTTTCGCAGGTTTGCATTAATTTAATTTTAGACTTCAACGCTTACCTGCTATAAATTGTCATAATTTTAGCTGTTTCTTGTCATCACACAAAAATTAGTCAGATATCAATTCGGCCTTCTTCAAATCTCATTTAGAAACAATTTTTGTACGATTTTTGTTCTGAATTTAGCATCTATCACAAAATGAGAACCCCCATGGCATGCACACAAACCCTAAGCAACCCTCTCCCTTCATCTCCCCACCTTCTACCTCACAAACCTGACTCAGTCCAACTAACACAAGAAGAGATGAAACGGGTCGCGGCTTACCGGGCCGCTGACATGGTGGGGTCTGGCATGGTAGTGGGTCTCGGCACTGGTTCAACCGCTGCTCATTTCATAGACCGACTCGCGGAGTTAATGCTTAACGGGTCTCTATCGGGCATAATTGGAATACCAACATCCAAACAAACCGAGAAACATGCGATCAAGGCCGGTATACCGTTATCCACCCTCGATTCACATCCAATTGTGGATATATCAATTGACGGTGCAGATGAGGTTGACCCGAAATATAATTTGGTGAAGGGAAGAGGTGGGTCTCTTTTTAGGGAAAAAATGATTGAGGGGGCTAGTCGTAAATTTGTGGTAATAGTAGATGAGACCAAAATGGTTGGATGTCTGGGTGGTAGCGGTTTATCTGTACCGGTCGAGATAGTTCCATTTAGTTGGAATTATACCCTGTTGAAAATTCAGAAATTGTTTGAAAATGAAATTGGATTTAGTGCGAGGCTTAGAGTTGATCAGGATAATAAACCTTTCAAGACAGATAATGAGAATTACATCATAGAAATGTTTTTTGAGAAAGGAGTGAGTGGTGATTTGAATGAGGTAAGTGATAGGTTGCTTAGACTCACTGGGGTAATTGAACACGGCATGTTTCTTGACATTGCAACAAATGTTGTTATGGCAAAGAAAGATGGATCGCTTGTGATTTTGAACAAGTAAGGGAGAGAGGAGAGAAATTGGGGAATAATGGGTTTTGTGGGTTTTATCTCTCTGGTAGTGGCAATAATATATATTTCTTTTCGGATGGTTTTTGTTTCATTTTTTAAATCCTGAAGGGGAAATTTTGTGTATCAATGATGTTGTAATGGCACTAATAGGTGCTGTTTATAACTGTCTAATATAGGAAGTGTTCCTCATCTTATTTTTTTATTTTATTTAAATATTATTTATTCTATCTGTTTGTTTGGTTTCTATTGGGTTTTTTGTATCCATTTCATGTTATATTGTGATTCTATTATACTTGTATTAATTATAAAGGAAACTATTGTAGTTTTAAGGAATACAGGTAATATGACTGTGCTTGAAATTTTAGTAAAGAGGAAGGAGAACCATGCTATCTAGTACTGGTATTTGGCCCGTACCTACTGTTATGTGATAGGTCGGTATTGGTACCAACTGATGAGGTGCAAAGGTGGCTGGTACCTCAATCCTCTTTCCTATTCATATACAAATATAGAAGTAAAGGGTAATAATATTTGGAAACTTTTAAATGACAGAATATACACCGGTTCAACTTTGGTTTATGAAAAGAAGTGCTTGGTTTTTCAAATGCTTAACCAGTCCCATGCCATTTTCTTAGAATTTTATCTCATGATCTTTCTGATCTGGGTCTTTCTCTCCAAATCTAAGAAAGGGATACAGCAGTTGCTTTGAAAACCTACCCCGGTATTCAAGTTCTTGTTGGTGTTTATTTTTTGTAATGGCGGTTAATTTTAGTGGATTCTCAGTAGCCTCTACTGAGTTTTCACAAAAAAATAAAATTTAGTGGATTCATTGGAGATGTTAAATGGACTAATCAGTGCAATTTTGTCATAATAGTAGCCAATTTTTTTGTTGTCTTCAAAAATAATTCTGGTTATTTATTGGTAAATGGTATCTGGTAAATTATTTCTCCAAATTTATGTATTCTATTGTCTCGGTTCTAATAATGCGTTATCAGTACAAAATATAGCTATGATATGCAAGCATATACATAAGCCAGACAAATGAACTGGTACCATGCCACTTGGTACTGGTACATTGGTACTGTCAAAGGCAATCTCCTAAAACTGTCCCGTATAAACAAATAATAACCTGATTTGCCACTTGCCTTGGTACGGTACATTGGTACTGTGCCACTTGCCTTGGTACTACTGTACTAGTACATGAATTCGGATCCAGTAAAGTAACTTAACTTTTGAGTTTTAGATCTGGACTCCTAGTACATTGGAGCACGCTTGAACGAGAGAGATGAGCCTCTATCTCTATGGCAATAAATTTAATTTCTGGACTAAGAGTAAGCCATCAAATATGCTGCTTGTTTTAGTTATTTTACGTTTTTTCTTTTCGGATAAAGTTTGTTTCTGACAATATTTTTGTTTAGTTCATAGACAAAATTACATTCGTATATCCTATAAATACTTGATATATTATTTGGTAAAATATTTTACATGAATTGTTATGTATATTTTTAGTTGTTAAATGTCTCATAATTGCATGAATAGTTGAGTACGTAGCATATTTTTTTTTCTTTAACTCGTTAATTGTGTAATTTGTTTCTAGATATCACGAAAGTTATTAGAAAGAAACATTTTTTTTTGTTTGCAAAACCTATTCCAAATTGGCACAAATTTGATAAATGAATCAGGAAAAAAAAATTGTGATTACAATATACTGGAATTTAAAGCAGACGGCATTATCCTTTTCTTCTAATGTGTTTCTATTCTTAGCAAGTTTAAATTTTCTTCAAAAGTTTATTGAACTTTTAAAAGCGATAAATCAAGTCGGCGTAAATAATATATTCATCTTCGTAAAGTTAATGGGTCATATCACAATGGCAACATCCCACATGTGTGTACCTATCATATAAAGTACTTTTGTTGCATAATCATACGAGTTTACTTAATCAATTAATTACCCAAGAATATAATGTCACCACAAATTATCTTAGGTGACACTTTTCCACAAACTACAAGTGTTCCTTTTTCATATAAAAAGTTTTCCTTTTTCTTTTATATGATGTACCTTGATTTGAGTCATAGGCTACAAGTTACGCCATGATTTGAGTCATAGGCTATGTTGTACTGTGGCTAAATCAAATTTGGACCTTGTTTCTCAAGCCATGACCACGCGTGTCGTGTCTAAACGTGATTGGTCACGCTTGTTAAGTTTGGTCACATTTAACTATTTTTTTTCGTAATTTGAGTTTATTCAAAATTCAACGTTCGATCAAGATCTAACAGTTCTAATCATTCATAACTTACGTGGCCATGTGTTGTATTGTGCCGTAATCAAACCAATTCGCGTGTCGTGTCATGCCGGTCAATTTTCCATTTTAACATAACAAGTTTTAGTAAAACTTAACATAAAAGTGTGCTATCGGTTAAAACATGAACATATAGAAGCAATGTTATCAGACCAGACATTGACCCGGTAAAATATCAGGTCAACGGTTCACTAGTCGAACCGGTCAATCGGTCGGACCGTTGATTTTTTAATACTTATGTATTTATGAGATAAATTTCTATTATAAATATAAATATGTTTTTATTTAGTGAAAATCACACATGCATTTAATATAATAATTATAAATTTATAGATTTATTATAAGTTTATCCCTCAAAATATAATAAAACTACTTATTTTAACAACAAATGACAAAATATTTTTTTTAGGATAGAAAATATAGCATCCCACCATTTTAAATTTTTATATGATAAGTTTAATAAAATTATAAAGATATGTGAATTTAGGGTTTTTCAGTACCAAATTTCATAAAAGTATATATAATAAAATAATAACAATTATTGTGTCAAGATGTGTATATACACATCATCATCATCATCATTATCATTATTATATGTATATGAATAATTGTGCTCTATAACATACTTGATTGACTCTTTAATAATATCTAAACCACATAGGTTTTCTCTACAAAATATATGGGATAAAAATTAAAAAGTACTGATTTATGCTGACTTATGATTAATAGTCACTCCTGTTAACCTCTCTAGAAGAGACATGTGACTTTATAGGTATGTTATTTTTTTTTTCTCGTCATGTGTAAAAAAGACAAATAGAGCATGCTAAAAGGTGATTTTTTTTTTCTGAGAGAGCATCTATAATGGTGATTGTTTTTAAATTGCATATCTGATGTGTTAATTGCTAATATAATTGCTAGGATGTACCACAGTTTCTAAATTAGTAAATTTGCTTTAAAAGAAAATGTTTTCTTAATGACACGCTGGTTAATTAATTTATTAAAATTGAGGTTCAATTGGTTAAAAAGCAATTGCTGGGATGGAGGGAATAAGAAATTAAAATTAACTTTAATTTCTAATGTCTAGTTGGCAGCAGTAATTAATTTCTAATGAATTTCTGAGTTCGAGATGCTCTAAGACTGGTTTGCGGTTTATGAGAAAAATCCAATTAATTAATTTTTTTTTCGGTTCAACTACCAACCAATTGGTCCAGTCCGGTTATGATAATATTCCATGTATCTATCACAATATAAAGTACTTTTGATACGCGTTTGCTTAGTGAATTACCCAAGAATATATAGCCACCACAAATTATCTTAGGTAACGCTTTTCCACAAGCTAAAAGTTCCTTTTTTAATTTTATATGATGTACTTGCATGATATACCTTACCTGACCAGATCCAAAGAATATGAATTAGGTTAGTAGTGATTCCGGGATTTGGTCGTTTGCCCAATAACATATAGCTAATGGGTTTTTGCAAAATGGCATTTTTGTGTAGGTCACATGTAATGCACTAATCTTTCAGGAGTTGATGGAGTTGATAATGAAGGATTCACTTTTTTTTTTGATGAATATTGCTTGGGGTTCCAAAAGAGGATCTGACTCTGTTGCTTTTCTTAGAAAAAAACAGTCTTGTTTTTCTGATCTCAATTATTCAAATTTTTTTATTCGCATATCTAGATAAATAAATTTTTTCATGCACAAATCTCAACAAATTTGAATGGTTGAGATCAGAAAAGCAGAACCATACTTTTCTCCAAGAAAAGCAGTAAAGTCCGTTCCTCCAAAAGATGAGCTGTGATGATAATAAAAGAGTGTTGGCGATACAATATTTAAGTTTTAAGTCCTCATAAAATATTACCATTAATTTTATTTTTAAACTTGATTATGCTTTCGTATTTTGGTAATTTTAGGGTTCATAAAATTTTTGTGGCGCATTTAACTTATATTTTTGTAAGATATTGTTCAAACTAAAAAAAGAAATTTATAAATTTATCATCAATCATCAATCATTTAAATACGATATGTATTACAATTTAAGCCAATTCGATCGAAGGCTAATTAAACAACCTTGAAATTGGCAAAACATTGTACATGCCATATTATAATGATGATAAAAGCATTTATAAATTTCTTTTTAGTTTGAATAATAGTTTTATAAATATCAAACGGCAGTAGCACATAATTAAAATGTACGTAAGAAATCATTTATATTTATGCAAAGGTTTAAATCAGATTCATCACATTTATTTATAAGCATTACTATCTTGAGGAGGGTTCAAAGCCTCTATTTTTCATGCCTCCACTATGCCTTCATTTTTAAAAACTTTAATAACTCAAAATTTAAAACTTAAAAGTGAAAATAAAACCGTTGGATATGATCTGTATTATTTTATCTATGCACTTGTAAAAAATTATGACATTTCAATTTTGTTTTGGTTATCATCAAGAGCTTGTAAAAAACGTACTAATGTGGATAATTCTTAGACGTTGATTTTTCAAGTTATTGATTCACATAAAAACAACATCAAAATGTGATAATTTTTTATGAGCACATAGATAAAATGATGTAGATCATATCCAACGGTTTTATTTTGACTTTTAAAGTTTTAAATTTTGAGTTATTAAAGTTTTTAAAAATGGAGGCATGGTGGAGGCACAAAAAATAGAGGTATTTGAACCCTCCTCAACTATCTTTCACCTACAATTTTGGAAACTCCTCGACCTTGTAGCGACAAATTATCAACACATGGTTATTTGTTATATGACGATTTTTATGTTGCCTTCTTAAATATTGTTAGATTTCAAAGCATCAGCACTCAATTGTATTATGTTTCTTAAAAGCAAGAAAGAGAGATGTTGAGAATCATTAGGAGTATTTTCGTCAAAAGTTCCTCCACTAAATAAAACAAGCCACATTATTCTTCGTTTTTATTCATACTTAATAGAAATTCATATAATATTCACGTTTAATTTTTATTTGACAAAAGAAAATTTTATATATAGTTTGTTATAGATTGTGAATACTGAATAATGATAATTAAAGACCTAAAAGCTTCGAGCAATAAAAATCACTTCTAAAAAGAAAATTGCTTATGCTTACATTATGGTGTGTTCTTTGGGGTACTCAAAAGATTTTACTATGATAGCAAATAGTGATGTCATTTTCGACCGTATCTCAGATGGCCGATCTTTGTTAGCTTTATTTGTGTAATGGAAGTAGGTTGCCTTTGTAGATAACTAAAAAGGTTGGTGGGTGCATCAAAAAGTGCTTTATTTTATCTGACTTGTTAATTCACCTATCTTGCCAATTTTATTTTAGAAAAATGCAAGATAACTGTCAATTTCCTCGTTTTCCATATACGAAAATTAAGTTCTCAATGAAACACATTAGTTTTTGAATCAATGCAAAAAAAAGTTAATCCAAAAGTTTTACAAAAAAAATATATTTGCACTTTATTCTAAAAAAAAGTAAAAGATATTGACATGCGTCATTAGGGGTGTTCAGCCGGTCGGTTCGGGTCAAACCGAACTTTTTTTGCCGAACTATTTTGAAAACCCAACCGAACCGACCGAATTAAAATTCCAAACCGATCTAAAACCGAACCAATTAAACCGATTTAAACTTCGATTTGTTCGGTTGAACCGAATAAAAACATTGCAAGTTACAAATAAATATTTCAAAACCGGTTGGTTCGGTTCAAACCGATTTGGAGATCCCAAAACCGAACTGAACCATTTAAACTGAACTTCTTCAAAAACTAAACCGAACCAAACTATTTAAACCGAACAACCGATCCAATTAAACCAAAATTTGTCAGTTCGGTTTAAAACCGAATAAACCGATCCATTTGAACACCCCTGTGCGTCATCTTGCCGACAAGCTGAACCTTTTTTTATGAGATATGAAAAAGAATTTGAATAAAGAACAAGTTGGTTAAGTAGTCATTTGATTTTTATCAATGTTCAATAGCTGTCAGCCATCACATACTTATTACCTATCATAATAACAAGGGCTTCGAATGAATTTTATATTATAGCTGAATTTTTTTTTTCCAATACTGTGTACATAAATTATTTTGAATTTAATGAATTATATGAACAGTATGTTGTACACGAACATTTTGTTTGTTTCGTAAACAAATCAATAAATTTGTCAAATATTTTGCACCAATAAGGAATTATTTTCAAATTATATCAGTGTTATACATGAATCGCAAATTTTAAACTTTGTCAAATTATTCTATAGTCACAAACTTGTTAGTTGTTACTTGTTATAGTAACATAATTCGCGCATAATTTGCGTATAATTTATTTTTTGACATTTGCGAACTGAACACCGAATAAAATGTAAATCACGAATTTTTGACTCTGCCGAACCGAACCTGAAATATTCATTTGTCAATATGCTTGTTAGTTACTACATTACTCAATGCAATAGAAATGGCTGCATCAAAAGCGTCACAACAAATCTCGAATAAAATTACCGGAAAAGCATTTGCACAATTTGCACAATTTGCACATACTCTGATAGCGCTTCCCGCCTAATTACATGACTAAAATGCCCCTTAAAATTTCCCCAATATAACGGTGGTAGCAATCAGCCTATCACTCTCAAATCTCAATTCCACCGAATCCAAACTTTGACTAGCGGCTGAGAACAAACAAATTAACTAACTATAATGGCTATCTCGATAATATTTTCTCTTTAATGGGCCATTAATAAAATCCTGATCCGTTATCTACCAAAAAGGGATTCGCTAAGCTACGCAGTACGCACCCCTGCCGAAAGATTCGCCGCTCCTAAACGCACTCAAGGTCGTACTACTTTTTGACTCGGTGGGATCCACACGCCACATTCCGACGGGAACAACGCGATAGATTGTGCCACGTAATGCGTTGGGAATTGTAATAGAATATCCATGTGCGATATTTATTTCCTGGACTCGGACGAGATTTGTTATTTGCGGATCTAGAGCTTTAATCACGCAATAAAAGCGACGTGCCGTTATTTGAAAAGTTCGATGCACTTGGTGTATCAGTAGTGCAAAGACCCTGAAGCACTGCAGTCTTTCAAGTACATTAATTGCATACAGGAATGCAATATGCTAACCCTGATCGAATATGGAGCGTCTGTATTCATTTTTATTTTTTTTGAAGAGTAAGGCTTACACGGTATGCGCTATGGATAACATAAAGTCTTCTGTGTTACGGTCTCAAAAACTTATTGTATAAAATTATACTTCAATATAAGTAACTCAGTAAATTAGTTCTATAATGAACTTGTAGAATATCAATTTTACTATTTTTTATTTTTATTTTTTATAATTTATAAAAGATGGTAACAAATGATTAAAATATTGATAATTTTCTTTTATTTTTAAGTTATTTTTGTCATTTTTCATAAATCATAAAAAATGATAAAAAAAATAATAGTAAAAAGTTCATTATATTAATAAAACCAAATTACCGAGCTACTTAAATTGAAGTTTGAAGTTTATACGATAGATTTTTGAAACCGTAGCACGAAAGACTTTATGTTATCCATAGCACCTAAGCCTTACTCTTTTTTTTAACATAAATACATATAGTATATGAATCGGATAATAAGCTAATAGAAATCAGAGATACAATGAATACAAATATAATTCACATATTAAAACAAAATTTGTTCTTTTTTCAAATAATGCGTTAACTTTACTGTATTACAAAGTAATATTTACAGTGCTAACATCTATAAATAAATATTACTATTACAAATAAGCTAATACCCATATCATGTACCATGATGGTAACAACATAACAAGACTTTTGTTAATTGTCAATAAATATCTTTGCTCATTCTTGAAAAATACGAGTACGAATAATTAGCTATACTATCCGCTTTTAAAATTTTAAATCATTTTCTTATGTGTATTTGTAAAAATTCAGATCCAATTAATTCATTTTCATCTCCAAATGAAGACACTCGAATGAACTAATTTTCTGCAATTATGCAAATTAATCATTCAAAGCTATTGCATAGGTACAGTAGGGTAGGCAAAACCGGATTCGGGTTCAAAATTAACGGGTTCGAAATTCAAACCTATTCAATAATTCAATCAAACTATCAAAGTTCAAACCTATTCAATCAAAGATTCAAAGTGGCGAACTGAACTGATACAGGCGGGCAGCGACTAGTACAGCCGTACAGGCGTCAGGACTCAAGCGGGCACAGTGGCGAACAGTGGCAGAGCAGCAGAGAGCCGGAGAGGCGAAGACGACAGTCACGGTCCCTACTCAGCTACTCCCCTTTCTATTTCACTAACGGCACCGCGCGGCCAGTGGGATAGTCGTTCTTTTTTTTCTTTTCTCGCGTCGCGTATAATGGCTCTGGCGGAGAGGCATTCTTTTTTTCTTTTTTTCACGTGATTTGCGTCGCTCACTCTGGCTCTGGCCTTCGGCTCAAGCGACTAGCGGCCCATATATTTTTTTCAACTAGGTTATGTGTTGGGTTTTGAGGCTACCCAATGCCATTAGGCTTAAGTTGCGCAAAAACCGTAAAACAAAAATTTTACTTCTAACTTAAGCCAAGGATTAAAGAGGTATGTCAGAAAGAGTATCGAACGTTCCTGTTTCCGTCTTTCACTTGACAAGCCCCTTTAATCCTTTACAGATCTACTCCTTGATTAATTTCTAAAAAATTAAATCTATTTAACAATTAAATAAATTAATATAATATTTATACCTCGTTTCCAAATTCTGATTGGAATGAAGACCGATTCGTCTCGGAGCACCAAACATCTGATGCCTCTATCAGTTATCCACCAGGACTAACCAGAGAGCGATTTATTTCTTTTGCCAGAAATACCATAAGCCGCGGACTTTGGCAAAAACACTATTTACCGAGAAAAGATGAAATAACAATATTCACGACCCGCAGTTATTCCGATTCACTAAATAGGCAAACAAAAATACCACAACTTTCACAAATATATTATTTTCCAATCCCGTAAACGAAACCGAGAAAGAGAGAAAATTAGATTGTCGATCGATCAGATCGATTCGATATCAAGTAAATTAGTAATTTTATCTCTACCCCTACCCCTCTATTTATAGAAAATGGTTATGGCCCAAAAATACCCTCATAGTTCGGTGCTACAGTGTTTTCAAGTGCATTTATAAAAATACCCTTGGCCCCATATGAATTGAATTGATTTGGGCTTTGACTTTGGGCTTTTTAATTTAATTAAAGCTTTAATTCTAATGGGCTTTAGGCCCAAAATACTAATCCATAATTAACATTTAAAATCTATTTCATATCCATATAATTATTCAGAACAATTATATTTGTCTCGGTTTTTTCTTTCGGTAACTTTTATACAACGTGTCGTGCACGTTTATAAATTAACCATTGTTTCTGCTTGTCATCTTATTATGACATTTATAATTCAATTATATCACGTATAATTAATTATAACCATCTTATTATTAATCATAATCAATTTATAATTAATCAATAAGATTCTCCAATTAACTCCTATATAGTGTGACCCGATAGGATCTGTGTTATGTTGGTAAATAGAATTAAAACTGTTTTAACTTCTACAAATCATAGGAGGCACCTGGCAGAATGTACTATGACCATCCAATTACACAGATGATGTTGTACTGTACAATATCATGATTCAGTAAACTATTTACTCGTGTTAATTCTTTCGTCTCATAGCTATCAGATCAATTTCAAGGTAGGTGTGTGTCATCCTTGCAAACTTAATCTTTTCTTGATCTTGAACAGATTATCAAATATGTTTACTCTTGTAATCATACCGCATGCAGATAATCTTATTCTATCAAGGAGCCCAGTGATACTATAACTCGTATAGAGATACGAGGGACAATAGGACTTTTGGTAAACCATCTCTTCCTCCACATAAGTTATGTATACCAAAGTGCTACCGTTATATATAGCTACTTTTTACGGATAGCGTTAGATAACAATCACACATACACATCTCTTATGTAGGAAAGATGAATACCTCATACTTTCGAAATTAACACTGAATGAAATTATTAATGACACTAACACAATTTCATTTAATGTTTCATTCGGGGTCTGTCAAATATCATGTTCCTGGAACATGTATCTATGTGATTAAAATGACATCTCTTGTCAATGGTTTGTAAAACTTAACCAACTTTTAATCCACATACTAACCTGGTAGTGGTAATATAGTGTTCCTGTTAATTACCTCGGTTAGAGATTTTTAAGAGTATATATCATCTGTATTATGAAGTTTCACAATTCTAGTCATTAACTCGAAATGATTCATAAATGTAATAATACACAAGGCAACAAAATGATATTTTATTAATCATCCAATTCATGAACAAAACATATATGAAAAATTTATCGTATTATTGACTTCTAGATTATTACAAACTAACATTGTGGCTTATGGGCTTTGGGCTCCCACAGGGGTAGGGAAGCCTATAATTCAGGGGTAGTAACCCATTAAAAAAGCCCAGTTCCTTAAAAAAAAAAAAAAAATTCCAGGGGTAGGCAAGTGCCTACCCCTGTGCCTCTGTAGCCTCGCCACTGCATAGGTATTGTGTTTGTTATATTATTAGGGCATTTTACTCCATTTTATTTGTAGAAATAACAAGGAATAATAATTAATATATGTAAATATAGTTAATAATACTTTTAAGTAGTCCTTGTTTCAATATTTGTATTTTTATGTTTGTAACAAAATAGCATTAATATATGAAGATTTTTTTTTTTGAAATTTTCATATAAATTCTACTATAATTTTCAAATGATAATAAAAATAAACAACTTTTGATTTAGTGCAAAAATGATTTTGAAACTTTTTATTAGGGGTTTGTTGTCCTTACATTCGCTTCCAAATCATTCCTATTTCGAACAAATAATTAATAAAGAGTGAGGCTATGGTGCTATGCATAGCATCAATGGCTAGTGTACTACGGCTCAATATGGTACTTTTTAAAATCCTAACGGTCGATCCGACCGTTCAATGTGATATCCATATGAATATGTACTTGCAAACTAAATTTTATATTTTTTCGAATTTTTTTACTATTTTTTCAGATAGGTAGAAAAATCAGTGTTTTTTGAAAATTCTGGACCATCAAAATTCTACCTATCTGAAAAAATAGTAAAAAAATTCGAAAAAATATAAAATTTAGTTTGCAAGTACATATTCATATGGTTATCACATTGAACGGTCGGATCGACCGTTAGGATTTTAAAAAGTACCATATTGAGCCGTAGTACACTAGCCATCCGTGCTATGCATAGCACCATAGCCTCACTCATTAATAAATGTAAGAATAAAATCATAAATAGAATTAGCTCGTGCGCACGCACGTAATTATAGGTGCATATAAGAACATGTGAGTTGTTGATTATAGTGATAAAGTAATATAAGAAAATTATTCTACTGAGATTTTATTATTTTTTTTTGTCAAATTTCAAATTTTTAACAACAATATATCTTAAGAGCTTCCTTTTTTTGTGTTAATTGGTTGAAAATAAACTCGTCAATTGTCGCTACTCAAATACATTTTTACATGTATCTAGGATCGAAAGATCGATACTTATTATTGTTTAATATCATTATATCAGCTACTTATTGGAGGTTTTGAGAGGGAGAGCCTTTGGTCTAAAATGGATAAAACGGATAGAAGATTGGCTCTATAGTTCTCAATCATGTATTATTATTAATGAGCAATTAACGGAATATTTTTACTGTAAAAGAGGAGTTCGACAAGAGGATCCACTATCCCCCTTCCTTTATATATTGGCAACGAATACATTGGGTAAAAAATTTCACAAAGGTAGACAAGCCAATATACTTAGAGAATTGGGACCACCATGTATTGATAAAAAAACTATTACTAATTGTCATTATGCCGATGACACCATATTGTTTCTGCAAGCTCATGAGGAAGTTATGCAAGCAACATGGTGGGCTATGATAGCTTTTGAAGTGGTATCGGGTATTAGAATGAACTTTGAGAAAACTGAAATGTACCCTATTAATTTAGATAATGATACTTCTTTAAATCAGTTTTTTATGTGTTATTGGGGTTCTTTTCCTATTACATATCTTGGTTTACCTTTACATAATACCAAATTGTCTATCTCTGATTGGAATTTCTTAGTGGATAAAATTGAACACAAGTTACAACACTGGAAATGTCAATTGCTATCTAGTGGGGGTCGTTTAACTATGCTTAATTCTGTCCTATCAGCAATACTCCTCTATACCTTGTCTATTTATTAAAATTCCAAAAACTGTCCTAGTTAGAATTGACAAAATTCAACGAAGATTCTTGTGGCAAGGTACTGAAACAACAAAAAAATGATATGCATTGGTTAGATGGTCCCAAGCATGCATTGCCAAACAATTTGGCGGTTTGGGCATATTATATTTGCATTTAATGAATATTTCTTTATTGCTCAAATGGCTGTGGAAATTCAAAGACCTTTCTTATTCTAGTATGTGGAAAACTCTGCTTCTACACAAGTAGAACTAGTACTAGACATGATCCAGGTATCCAGTCTATAGTTTCGTTATGGAATAACTTGTGGTTTGATACTTGTACATTTGCACATCGATTTCCTCAAGTATATAGGTTATGTACTAATCCAAATGTTCTACTTTATGAGGCTATCCAATCACAAGGTCAGATGGTGCAATTTAAAGAGGTACTGACAGGAATCAATCAACAGGACTGGGCTGAAATATTATATATCCTAAGTCAGGTCTCATTCACTCATTTACATGATAGGTTAAACTGGCGATGGGAAGCTATAGGGAGATTTTCAGTACAATCTTTGTATAAATTCTTAAATTTTAGAGGCATTACTGTATCACAACCTCTATTATGGTGGAAATTACCTATACCCCCCCCCCCCCCCCCCCCCCCAAATCTGAGTTTTTATGTGGCTGTTAAGTACTAATATAATTTTGACCAAAGATATCTAATTAGGAAAAAGTGGACATGGATTCACAGTGTATATTGTGCTCTCAGGAGATGGAAACGGTTAATCATCTCTTTTTACAATGCCCTAAAATACAATAAGTGTTATTTTGGTTAGAAAAAAGTCAACATTATATGTCTCAATGGTCCACTTGTCAGGATATCATACAATTTTCCCTCTTGTTGAATGATACAGATAGAAATGCATTCTTGTTAGTTTATAGTGCCATGTGTTGGACAATTTGGAAATATCGGAATGATATTATCTTCAACCAAATCACACATAAATCAGCCAGAAATATTATTCTACTTATTATCTCTTTGGTTGAATACTGGACATGCACTGTGAGTAAGAAGATTAAAGACTCAGCCATCTTGTGGCTCCCTGAGGCCTTAGACATGATCCCTCTCAACTCTCTGCCACCTGAAGAGGAACCGAATGCAGTGCTGGCTTTAGAAGACGCAGCACCAATGCACCCTGACCCATGAGGAAAATCAACCTTCAACACTTTTGACTTCTTGGATGATCCAGCCCCAGTAGAGGAGGCTTAGTGCTTTGTCGTTATGTTGATTTTTGGTTAAATTTTAGTCCGCTTATGTTGCATCTAGTGGTTATGCTTTGTTTAAGCTTGGGTTCTTTGTTTTTGGCGCACCTATTAGGGTCTGATGTTCTTTGTAACTTACACTTTGTTTCATTAACATGAAACGGGTTTTTAGCCTTTTTTTCCAAAAAAAAAATATTATTATATCACAATTGGCTACATTCACTTTACTTCATTAAAGACATGAATAGATATTATTATAAAATAATGAAATTTCTAAATATTTTGAACTTATTAAATGTAGTAAACACTCTCAGCCTTTTCCATTAATATTCATTGTGCATATATCTAATTTCTCTTGAATTCTATATTGAATTCTATATAGATAATTAATTATAATTACTAGAGAACTAGATCTTATCCCTAAAAAATCAAATAAGCATAGTTTTAAGGTAGGACATTAATCAAGTGAACAAATTCTAGTCCCCAGACGGTTGTGTAGCACCGGAACTTGTACGCCAGGAGCAGTCAATATTGCATGGCTCTTTTTATGGGTACCGACAAAGGAGCACGCTTTTTAGCAACACAATGCTCGACACTTCTCGTCTCAAGAATCTGAATTCGGATATCCTGAAGTAATTCAAATTTTATGTTTAAATATAGTCCGTTCGATCATTACCCCGGCCGGTTGGAATGCACAGTTTTCTTCAATATTCGTGCAAAAAAGATCTGACGGTCCAGATATAATTCAAAATTTGAGTTAACTAAGGTGAATGGTGATATGAATTTACAATCTCTATCCATGAAAACGGAATTTATATCCTCTAAAGTAACTCAAATTTTGTGTATATCTCTACACCGTTCGATAAGAATCCGCACGAATAAAGGAGTGCCAATGCTTAGCCAGATTGACCTGAATTCTGATTGAACGGTTCTGATCGAAACTTAAAATGTGTGTTACTTCAGGGAAAACAGACAATGAAAAAGCGCATTTATTACTTGGCCAACACTTCCCTTCCCAGTTCTATTCACACAGCGCGCCATCTTTTTCTCTATTAGTACTTTATTAGTACCAGTATCTCCTTCCATTTTTTCTGCCAATCGGGTTGAACTGTAACGATCGACATGCGACTGAAACCCTAGGTGCGTATGCATGTGGCGGGAGTGGCGACTGTGCTTTCCCGCTTTCTGATTTGTCGCCTCCCATGGCTTCACGCCGAGTCACGATCTCGATTTTGCTGCTTGTCGTTGTCGTTGTCGCCAACTCTGAAGTGGTGGCCGGGCAGGAGAGTATCGGAGGAGAAACCGAGGAGTTTGAAGGGAAAGCGATCGTACCTGGTATGTGATCTGATCATCTCTCAATTTTGTGTATATATGCATGTTATGGGAGTCGTGATCCTCTCCATTCGGTCCATTCGGATCATTCCTGTTGAATCGGAGATGTCCTTGAGCTTGATCCCGCTACACATTCGCATCAGTAATTGTTTCTGATATGTTAATCCGCCTAAGATGACGTGGTGGCATTTGAAGGTGTCCACGCGGTATACACATTTTCTGAACGATATATGGTCAGAAAGATCTCTTCTTGTGCATAGATCAACATCAACTACGCTGGTTTTCTCCTTTTTTTCATTGGTCCTCTTAAACTCCTCAATTTGTAATTATTTTTATGTGCTAAATCTCTTAGCACCTATCTCGCAGGAATTCCTGAATTGTTATTAAGAACTGCTGATGTGATTTACAAAATTATAAATCCTTTTGGTGTTGTTACTAAACTTACTTTTCAAAGGTGGTTTGTCTTAATTTTCCTGAATGTTTGGAGTTTTTTTGTGCATAATTTTCAGAGGCGAATAATTTGGGGCAATGGGCCAAGGGTTTATTAAAGAACATTCCACATGATGCTTCTGGCCCTTTAGCAATGGAACCGGTTGCGAAATTTCCCCTAATTTTGGCCGAAGAAAGAACAAAGAGGCCCGATTTTCTCGACAAATTGAGGTTTTATGTGGATGGCTGGAATATTACCAACGAGCACTATTGGTCGGTATGTACCAGTACCAGCTGTGTGATTCTAGTTTGCTTCTATATTGTTTTATTCACATGTATTTGATCAGATAAAAACCAGGGATATGTTTGCATGATTAAAGTTTGCAGCATCGAGACTATTACACGGTTTAAATAAAAAACAACAGTAATCTAGTAAATTAATCCAAAATTACCTTTTTTTTGTGATAAAAGATTTAGCTTGCATCTGTTATACTTTATTTCGAGGCTCAATCTGACAAAATGCTTTGTTGCAGTCAGTTGCATTCACTGGTGTTGCTGGGTTTCTACTTGCAACCATTTGGTTTCTCTCATTTGGTGTCGCACTTTCACTCCATTTCTGTCGCAAATGGAGAGGAAAGGCCAAACAGCGAGAACCATCCAGTGCGTGGCTTGCCTTTCTAATATTCTTCACCTGCGCTGCCTCGTAAGTCACTTTGAACCTTGTTTTCGTATGTTTTGTACCTTTTTGAAAGATTCTAGTTCTGAATGCTTACCTTTTTTTTAAAATTTAAATTAAATGTCACACAGTATCCATCCTTTAGGTTTTTTGTGGGTTTAGATAGTAATTCGGATCCCCTGAAGTAACCCAAATTTTGAGTTTGGATCCGGATATTAAAGGGGCCCCGTGTATTCCACCTCAGGCTGGATTGGCCTGAATTCTGATTGGACGGTCCGGATCCATACTCAAAATTTTGGTTACTTTAGGGGATCCAGACCGGTTTAGATAGGGGGGATGGAGTGATGCTGTTGTTGCTTCCTGTTGTGATAACTGGTGTTTCTTCTAATAGAAGAAAGTGGTACTGTTTCACCCCATATGTTTTTATGCACAGTACCCAGAAATCTCAATTTGGTACAATAGCTACAGATACGAACTGCCTTGTGCCAACTATAACTAAGCATTGCCTGATTTTACTTGTTTGAAATAGTATGGGTCAGGCAGTGTAGACTTATTCTAACTTGTACTCTTTGGAGCAGTATTGGATGCATCCTACTAACAGTTGGTCAAAACGAATTCAATGCTGAAGCCATATCAACGTTAAATTTTGTGGCGAACCAGTCAGATTTCACGGTTCAAATCCTAAAAAATGTGACCGACTTCCTCTCTTTTGCACGTACAATCAATGTGGGTCCTGTCTACCTTCCTTCTGACGTGCAACAGCAGATTGACAAAGTCAAAGGAGACTTGACTGATGCAGCGGGGACCATATCTCAAAAGACACAGGAGAATTATAGAAAGATCAGGCTCGTTATTGGAGATGTGTATGATTCTCTATTTTCATGTATTTCTTTTTGCCAATTCCTAATATGAATAGTCTTGCATGTATTACGTGTACCCTTTAGATTTTACCTAAAAAGTTCGCATTTATTTCAGGAGACACATGCTTATCGTGGTGGCCTCCTTGATGCTTGTCCTTGCTTTGCTTGGATTTAGTATGTACTCTTTTCATTTATTTTTTTTATGTTCCAATTGTGCTCTCCACACTAAATTTTCTTTTTTAAGTAGTAGGAAAAACATACTAAAATTTCTATTCATATAGATTTTTATTGACTTTTATTTTTGTTTTGATTTTTGTGCAGCATTTTCAGTATGTGGCCACAGGCATGCAATTTACATGTAAGTCTAGCTCCTTAATTTTGAAATTTCACATTATTATGGAGGTTTTTTTTTTCTGAATTTGACATCCTTTTCTTTCCTGCTAATTAATTGATTAATTAATTTAATTTTCAGATTTGTGATTAGTGGTTGGTTTCTTGTGGCGATAACCTTTATGCTGTTTGGTGTGTTTGTCATTATACAAAGGTAAAAATAAAATGATTTTCCTTTTCAAAAAAAAAGTTGAGAGCATTATATACTTTATATAGAAATGGCCTTTGAAATGAAAGTAATTATTCTAACATCTGACAGTGCGGCTGGAGATACATGTACTGCCATGGATGAATGGGTGCGATACCCTCAAGCCGAAACGGCACTAAGTAACCTTCTCCCTTGTGTAGACGAGCGCACCACTAACCAAACTCTATACCAGAGTAAGGAAGTTGTGGTTCAAATGGTCAAAATCGTCAACCGGGTCATATCCTCTATTGGGAGAAGGCAGAGGCAGAGTGGTAGTGATGGGTCCCACTACAGGAGAAAATACAAGCCTCCTTTGCCTTACCTCTGTTCCCCTTACGACACTGATCTCCATGACCGTGAATGCAAATCGAGAGAGGTGCCTATTGGTAACGCATCCTTGGTACGTGCACATGAAATTGTATTAATTTTATTTTTACTATATCTATCCTAATGGTTACACTATCTATGATTATATTTTTTTTACTATGAAATTGTATTAATTTTATTTTTTTTCACATGAAGGTGTGGCAGAACTATACATGCACAGATGCCGGTGCAAGCTCATGCACATACAATCGTAGCACAATAAATCCTATAATATACAATCAACTAGTAATGGCCGCCAATGTGAGCTATGCACTGTACTACTACACGCCTCTCCTTCTCAATTTACAAGATTGCAAATTTGTGCGTGATACATTTAGTACTATCACGACGCAATACTGCCCCAATTTAGAAGGTCATCTTAGGTTAGTGTGTGCCGGTTTAGCCTTAATTTCGACTGGTGTCTTGTTGTGCCTCGTCTTGTGGGTTTTCTATGCAAACCGCCCCCGAAGGGTGGAGGAGTTTGTTCCATGAGACATGTGTGATTATACCTCTTTGTTAGCCCTTGTAAATTAGATTATACTAGAGAGCAATAAGTGATATTTCATTGTGCATGTGAAGTAAACATATGAGGCTATAGCCATGCTTATGAAATAATGTCAAAGTTGCTTCTCTCTCCTTGCAATTTTTGTTTTTCATCAGTGTTCTAAATAGCGCGCTATAGCAGCGTTATAGCGCCGCTATAGCATTTTTGGACCCCAAACGCTACGCTATGACATCAAAATGCGCTATTTGCGCTACGGCCGCTATAGCGGTCTGCTATTTGCGCTATACAATATGAGTTTTTTTTTTTTTTAAAAACAATTTATATGGGTTTTAAACTATGTTACTCGGATATAGGCTCCGTATCCGTATCGGACACGTATCGGATACGTATCGGATACCGATACGCGTCCGATACGGCACCGATACGTATCCGATACGCCAGCTGGCGTATCCGTGACGTGGCGTATCCTAACTCGGCCGATACGGTCGTCGATACGCCGTTGAAATGGCTAGATACGGCTGAAATGCTGAAACGGTCGATATAATCAACCGTGAACCGCGCCCGCGCTTGTGAACCGTGCCCGTGAACCACTCCCGCGCTTGTGAAGCGCGTGTGAACCACTCCCGCGCCTGTGAACCGCGCATGAACCACTCCCTGTGAACCGCGTGTGAACCAGCGAAATTCACTTTTTTTTTTGCCCCAAGCGGGACTCGAGCCTGGGCTTTCCGAATTTGTGTCAAAAGCTTTATCCACTACACCAAAGCTTGGTTTGTGTTATATCTTCTATACTATAGTATATATTATATTCTTAGAGTAGAACTAGGGTGCTCCTAAGCTCACCAAGCCCTTCCGTGAGCGCGACTCTAAAATCTATTGAATTGACTTCAAACGACATTTTCAAACCGTTAGATGTTCAATCTATATTAAAATGTGCTTGGAGACCAAATTTACATTTTTTGGAATTTTTTTACTATTTATTAAGATGGTTTGAAAATCGCTGTTTTCCAATGGTACAGAATTTTAATAAAAACAGCGATTTTCAAACCATCTTAATAAATAGTAAAAAAATTTCAAAAAATGTAAAATTTGGTCTCCAAGCACATTTTAATATAGCGGTTTGAAAATGTCGTTTGAAGTCAATTCGATAGGTTTTAGAGTCGCGCTCACGGAAGGGCTTGGTGAGCTTAGGAGCACCCTAGTTCTACTCTATATTCTTATGTTAAGCTTTTAATTTTTTATACAAATTTAATTTAAGTTATGATTATCTAGACACATTAATACAATATATAAAATAATAAAAAGTAATATATATAATCGACGTATCGTATCCTTGATTTTTGAAAATTGCCGTATCGCCGTATCCGTATCGTATCCGATACGATACCCGTACCCGTATCCATGCAACATAGGTTTTAAATAAAGATAAAAAAAATCTCAAACCGAAATTGAATTTGTTGCTACTTGCTACAGATAAATCAATTTGAAATTGAGAATAGAAATAGAAATTTGAATAGAAAAAAAAAAATAGATTATGTCATGAATCAGGATGCTTAAGATATTTTTAATAGGAAAAATTGATAGTTTATGATATTACTATGGATATTTTGAACCGCAATTTGGACTTTGTACGGATTCAATATGAATATTATAATTTCTTAATTACTTTGGTGTTATTTATTGTTCTATGAGACTTTAGATAATGTTGATATTTAGTACAAATATTAAATATACAAAATTAAAAAAAAAAAATGCTATTTGGAATAGCTTCCACTATAGTTTTTTTTTTTAGCCTTCCCGCTACGACGCTATAAACGCTATTTAGAACCTTGTTTTTCATACATTTGTGTCAATTACAAAATTGATCGGTTTATTACTTTTGGTGATGTTATCGGTGGATTGCCTTTTTGGTATTTCATCACAGTATTACTAATTAGAGATGGGTCTATAGTTGGCAGGCCCAAAAATGAACACAGTCGTCGGCCCAAGACATTTGAAAAAGCCCATGTGTGAAGGAGCTCTGTATGTTGTTATTTCTAGCCCACTATTTTGTATGCTATTTCACAAGCATGAAGATATCCGATTTTAGAGTTGCAACCGGTAAGAATCATCTTCATATTCGGATTTGTTAACAAAAATAAAACTTTATCAATATTCGCACCCAAAAGTAAACAAAACTTATTTTTATCCATATCTTTCTTATTGAATACAATACGGGTCGGGTAAACGGATAAAAAAATGTCATTGACACCACTATATCCGAACTTCTTGTAAGAAAATGAATGTACCAAACAATTTAAAATCCCTCCCTCTTTCTCTATCTTGGTTTATCCTTCATAGCAATGCAACAGCAATTTCCCTGTGCTGGATCTATAGGCAAGACGTGTAATAATGACATGTTTATGGTGGGGGTACACTGTTTTATATCTTTTTCACTTGCACATGAAGCTTTCCCCACTTTTAATTGCTGAAAGCTGCTCCCTTCTTTCTATTTTGAGGGTTAGTTTTTGACTTCATATGCATCATTTGATTTATTTCCTTTGTTTAAAATCTGGTTTTAAACTGACTTCCTTGGCCCCACATTATCTGCCTCTGTGATTCTATTTCTGACCTCTACATGTGTTCCCATTTCTCTTCTTCTTTCCCCAGGATAATTGCTTCTAATTGGATGCTTGGTGTGTGAAGAATTTTAATAATTTTCAATCCTTTCCTATAGGATAAACATAATGATATTAAATGTCATTGAGTGAGGCTATGGTACTTTGCAAAGCACATATTGATATGTACTATAGATTCATATCTCTTTTATTTTAAGTTCAACTAGCCGATCTTATCTGTCCAAAGATGATCTCTATATAAAAATGTGTATGGAGACCAAATTTTACATTTTAAAAAAAATTGAATTTTTATTTAGATAGGTAAAAAATTACTCAATCTAAAGATTATGAACCATTAGAAAATAGTGATTTTCTACCTGTCTAAAAAATAGTAAAAACATTCTAAAAAATAGAAAATTTGGTGTCAAAGTACATTTTCTTGTGAAGATCATGTTGAGTGGTTCCGATCGCCTATTTGAACTTTAAAAGTAGAGATATGAACCCATAGTACAGGTCAATCTGCACTTTGCAAAGTACCATAGCCTCACTCAATGTCATTTACAATTTAGCCAAAAAAATAAGGAGACAGTACCTTATTTCTCTTGTATCTTTGCAAATAGAGAAGTTCTGATTTTTTAACAAACTTGCACACTGAGAGAAAACTGTTGCAACATTGGTTTTTGAGTAGAACTAGGATGTTCCTAAGTTTACCAAACTTCTTTGTGAACTCAACTCTAAAATCTATCATATTGACTTCAAATGACGAATCAAAACTGTTGAAACACATCTACATTACAAGGTTTGTGTCTACATGCAAAAAATTTAAACTTTTGAATTAATTTAATATAAAGTCAAGCGGTCAAAATTAGAAGGTTTATAAATTAATTTTAATGCATTCATTTTTTGGACTTTTTTTACCACTTGATTCTATACAAAATTAATTAGAAAATTAAAATTTTTTGTATGTCGACGCATTACTCGTAAGATAAACAGGTTTTAACGGTTCGGATTCATCATTTGAAGTCAATCCGATAGATTTTTGAGTTGAGTTCACAAAGATGCTTGGTGAACTTAGGAACATCCTAGTTCTACTCTTAATTTACAGAGACATTAATGCTTGAACTTCAAACAATAGGTCAACTTGTATTTTCTCTTTCAATTCAGTGCAAAGCTATGATGAATTCTTTGCAGGAAATCTTGTTATGAATTGGGCATGTAATGTATCGTACTGAGAAAATATGACAGTGGCAGACAAGTTGAATTTTACCATATCTTTACTTAGCCTTGCATATCAAGTTATATACCAAGTTTGAGTGTCTATCTATGAATGCTTATACTTGAAAACTTTATACTTCAAAATACCTTTCAAAGATTAGCATGCTTAAAAGTAAATGATCATGACAAGAAAACTTAATAGTTCACTGGTACAAAATTAATATATTGACTTCATTTTATCTTCTTTTTTTTTGAGTAAAGAATTCATTTTATCTTGCTTCTTGGTTTCTCTATTATGAATGTATGAGATTATTTAATGCGGCGCTACGTATCTATATCTTTCAGTTATTTTATACTTGGTGATCATAATGTAATGCCACATAATGCAATTTGCGGAAAAGCAATCTTTTGAATTTAGGTTTGTAGCCTTCTTTGTCAAAACTTGGAGATCTTTTGCAAATAAATGATCAAAAGGTAGTGCATATATCATGTTGTTTTGTCCTCAACTATATTTATTTCTAATCTTAGTTACCTCATCCAAGCAATCCCTAGTGGAAAGTTAGACTGGTCCTTACTAAGTTTGTGCACCTATTTTATAAGTAAATCAATGCTTTGGTAGATGACAATCAAAACTACATTGGGTGAAAAATAGTATATGAATGCATAGAGGAAACACCAACAAATAATTTCAGTGAAATTTATAAATGCTTCTGTAAAAAGTTTGTGGACCAAACAAAATGATACTAGTGATGATAGGTTAGAAGAAATTCCTGCAATTCATCATCTCTGGCATTCCTTAATTTGTCCGCACAAACCTTTTATTTAAGAAATTAAGTTGGGAATATGCCATCATGCTGTCGCCTTAATTTTAAGTATACTTGAAGAATCCAAGAAAATATATCACTATAAAACAGGTTTGCATACACTATATTCTTTCAAATATTTGGAAAAAGATGAAACTCCTTGTTACAAAAGGCAAAAGTTCATTACCCTGATTAATGATCCGTTCCAAAAAATTTCAATTACTTTTTCTATTTATTTTGGCATTATTTTCTTGGGCACCAAACTTTGTCAATTCTTACCAATAAGCCCCTGAGTTCACCTCTCATGTTATTAGGCTTCTAATTTGTCTTAATGAAGCTACTCCGTTTGTTTTCGGTCCAAAAAGTTAAGGAACGGACTCTGCTGCTTTTTTTAGATAAAAGCAGGATCTTGCTTTTCCGATCCCAACCATTCAAATTCGTTAAAATTTGTGCATGAAAAAGTTTTTTTATCGAGAGTAACAAGGTCAGGCAAAAATTTATTTAGATGCCACAATATATATATCCACATAAAATATTTAGATGCCACAATATATCCACATAAAATATCTATTTTTTTTTTATGAAGAAATCAAATTTTACCGATTAAGCTATGATAAGAGTAAAGTCTAGTAATTAAAAATAATCTAGTAGCTAAAGTAATACTTTTTATGGAACTTACATCCCCTCAGGTTACCTAACTGAGGACAATTGGACGGTCCATGATCGTTCTTTTAACTTTGACACTTCTGAAAGCACAAATAATACTGCCCCATGCGCTATCCCGCATAGGCACCGACTGAGAGTAAATCCGGGCCGTCCGTTTCAATTTGCTTGAGTCAGGCACCTGGGAGGATACGGATCCCTTTTTATGCCGTAGGCGTAGGAACGAAATCCCGTTAAAAAATTCTTTATAGATAATTAGAATTAGAAGGCTTAATTGACCTTCATTTTTATCTCAAAACCTAGGAAGAAAATTTTGTCTATCTTAATTGATTTTTATGTTGGTGTTATGTTCTATTTGGTTTGAAATCAAAATAATGAAATACATACTATATTCACCAAGTAATATTTTTAGACTATTTTGTACCATATTGGCCATAGACGATAGTTTCGGTGACACAAGTTTTGGTACTACAAATTATCTTAATCTCTCTTTTTCTTTAAAATTTTAAAAGTTTAAATTCAAATTATTTAATCCAAAACGCAGATCTTGATCATATTCCTGAGATATGTATCCACAATTTTTTTTCATGATAATGTGAGTTTATTTAATACTAGATCCAGAGATTTGAAATGAACGCACCCAACATTCATCAATTTACAACCAATTTAATTCATTCAATTCTTAATCTATGATCCAGTGTTAAACAAATAAGTTCCGGCCGAAAAAGGTAATTTAGTGCTTACAAGTTTACACAATAACCTAGAGGCTAGATGATTAGGATTATTACTAGCTATGGTTTTAAAGACAATCATTTGCTTGCCAAAAAAGGAGGTGGCTCTGGAGATATTAATAATGAAATAATGATAGATATGTTATGAAACTAGAATTACAACTTGAAAAAAAGATAATTAAGAAAATGAAATGGAACTAGATTGCACTATATTGTTCTTAACGCAAATAATATACAAATAATGTGCCATCCCAAATAGAAATATGACAACTTCTTGTAAAGCATGATTGACACAAATATGCATACACATACTTCTAATTTGTGAGCCCCAAAGATAGATTTTTTTTTTTTTCATGGATTGTATGCTAATTGTAGTTTACCAAATTTAGTGGTCCTTAGTAATTAGTGGCTTAGATGATTAGGAGAAGGATTAGCTTGGAATTAAAGACACATGCATGATTTGAATAGTATAATGAAAACAAATGAAAAGTATTGGGCCTAGAAATAAAGTTTTGAAAAGTTGATAAGGTTTCTTTTTTTTTTTTTGAATAAAGGTTGAAGATCAAGCCACCCAATTATTTAATACCCCTGTTTATTACAACAAAAGATTTCCTCTATCCGGATTTCGAATTCATGACCTCTCACTAGAGGTGCTACTTTTATCCGATTACCCGGATCCGATCCGGAACCGAACCGGATCCGACCCGGAACCGACCCAGATCCGGTTAATTTGGGTAGGGTATGGTTTAAAAAATATAACCGGTTAAATTATGGGTACGGTTACAAAATTAATAATCTAATATCCGATCCGGATCCGAACCGGAACCGATATTGTAATGGATAGGATATGGGTTTGATTTAGTTATCCGACCCATAACCAAACCCGACCCGATACACATATAAATACCCGATAAAACATATATGAATAACTATGAAAATACAATTTTACATATAATCAAATCAACAAATGTCACGCCAGTAATCACATTTTGCATATTAATTTTTTGAATAAAATTTATTGCTTTGAATATATCCTTCAGTATCTGCCTTATATATCCTCCTCATTATCATGAAAATTTATTGCTCTCATTGATATGCCATTCGCAATAAATCTCATTGAAATCAAATATTTGCCATAAATTTAATTCTCTATTCAAACAAATTAGTATTAATATTCCATTCATTGATTTTTTGAATCATAGAAAAGGAAATCACCATCTCCAATATTTTACTTTCTAAAAATTATATCTATTCTTCAATATTTTGATTTTCAAAAGTTATTTATCTCAAGCCTCCAGAATTCAAAAGCTATTAACAAAAAACAAAAAACTTTCGAATACTTTTTGTTACACCATGAGTACTCCAAACAATCAACAATCAAATCCTGAAAATACTACCCAAGTTTCACAAAATATTATTGAAGGCTCTTAATGAGAAAAAAAGAAAAACATCTGTAGTATGGGAGTTGTGACATATACCCACTCCGGATCCGGAACCGCCCCATATCCGAACCGGACCCGATAATTCACAAACAAGTTATGGGTATCTATCTACCCGGAACCGAAAGACTGGACCCAAAATATCTACGGGTAGATAGGTATCCGGATCCGGACCCGACCCGATTTGAAACAAATAAGTGTATGGATCAAAATTTGGACCCGCACACTTTTAGGGTACGGGTCCAAATATAATAGTATCCGGACCCGACCCGACCCGATAGCACCTCTACCTCTCACATAGAGACCATGTGCCTTTGCTGCTAGACCAAAGACTAGTTCTCATAAGGTTTCTTTTGCATGCGCTATATATCATAGCATGTTCAAAGGTTAAATTTTAGGCATTTTAGAAAATTACTGGTGGTCCAATTTTTTATTCAACAGTTTAAACATTAATTGCGATTCTATTTCGAGCTCAATTAGAGTTTTGTGTATTTACATCCAAGACTAAACTATAAATTTGAGATTGAGGAGGTTGAAAAATTACTGTATTATAATTTTATTTTGAGGAGGGATCGGATTACACCGTTTTTTTGTGACATCGAATGACATCGTCCATTTTCAAAGTCCAAACAGTCGATCCAAACCGTTCAATATGATGGATATATTAAAATGTGCTTGCAAATCAAATTTTACATTTTTTTTGAATTTTTTTACTATTTATTAAGATGGGTACAAAAATTCAATGGTCTAAAAACAACGATTTTGTAAAGTACTTAATAAATAGTAAAAAAATTCAAAAAAATGTTAAAATTTGATCTGCAAGCACATTTTAATATATCCATCGTATTGAACGGTTTGGATCGACTGTTTGGATTTTGAAAACTTTGAAAATTGACGATGTAATTTGATGTCACCAAAAACGGTGTAATCCGATCCCTCCTCTTTTATTTTATAAGAAGACTAAAAAGTACAAGTATTTATAAAATTTATAAAATATAAAGCACAAAATTTGCTAATTTTAATTTACAGTCATTCCTAATTAATATCTAGGTCCGCCACTGATTACACCAAGCACTAAGTCGAAAAATAATTTAATAGGAGACAATTATTTGTTCATATATTCGGTAATTTTGGGGGTATTGGTGATTTTTATTCAGTGGTTTAGTTTAGAGTAATTACTTTTGAATTAATATTGGGGCACAGGTGATGATATCATACTAACTAAATTAAAACTAATATAATCTAAATTAGTACAACAAGGGGCCCAAATCAAAGAGCCTATATTAATATATGTGGTTTTGTTAGAAACATATGAGATGTATGCTCAACAAACTTGATCCTCTCTAGTCAGAGATCTTTTGTGACCCAAATTTTGGGGTCCTTCATGTGCTTCCCCATTTGATGTAGATGACCTTGAGAAGTCACATTTTATATTAAAAAATTATTGTTTTATATCTAGTCTGATTATTCTTTTACAAGTAGAATTATAAAAAGCAAAAGTGCACAAATTGATTATTTCTTGTCCTAGAATATGAGAACAGATGCCTGATTTTATTTATCAAAAATGTTATTCCTAAAATAACATCTTTTTAATCCATGAAAGAAAAACATCCAGTCAGAGAAATTAAATTAAATTAAGGTTTAAATGTTTACAATACCACTTGGACTTGATAGAAGTATATTTTCTATGATTAAACTTTCTCTTGGTCTTGATTGAAACATTTTTAAAGTCAAATCATATTTAATTAAAAATTAAATTTTGGTAACATCACTCTCCAAAGGTACGGAGAAGACAAGTAGCTAGGTTTTGTGGTTAACCAACCGAAGAAACTAAATTCTAAATTAATACATGAAAGGAATATTTGCATTTCAACCCTTGCAAGTTATAATATACAAAGCTAGTCATGGAATTACTTATCCAACAACATATCTTTGTTGGTTCAAAGTGCCTGTTGTTGGGTTTTACATAATATCATACAGAATAATTTTTTCAAAAAAATTATACAGTAACTTTTTGTTTAAGTTTACTTTCTTATTAGGGAAAATATTGCAACTTTTTTACATATACACTTCTAAAAATAGACTTCTCAAATCCCAAAACTGTATATATAACTTTTGGAGTAGAACTAGGGTGCTCCTAAGCTCACCAAGTCCTTCCGTGAGTGCGACTCTAAAACCTATCAAATTAACTTCAACGACATTTCCAAACCGTTAGATGTTCAATCTATATTAAAATGTGCTTGGAGACCAAATTTTACATTTTTTGGAATTTTTTTACTATTTATTAAGATGGTTTGAAAATCGTTGTTTTCCAATGGTGCAGAATTTTAATAAAAACAGCGATTTTCAAACCATCTTAATAAATAGTAAAAAAATTCCAAAAAATGTAAAATTTGGTCTCCAAGCACATTTTAATATAGATTGAACATCTAACGGTTTGGAAATGTCGTTTGAAGTCAATTCGATAGGTTTTAGAGTCGCGCTCACGAAGGGCTTGGTGAGCTTAGGAGCACCCTAGTTCTACTCTAACTTTTGTTCTAAATTGATTTCTCTCGAGTAATTATCTATCAAAACACCAAATGTCTGTATTTTTTTTTTTCAAAATATAATTCAGTTGAGAAAGAAAAATATAGAAATTTCTGATGCTTATGATATGTAAATATTGGTTTAATTGATATAATAATTTAGTTGTCATTTTTTTGAACTGGATTGATTGTACATATTTATAAAAGGATACGATATATTCTTCAGATAATGTTAAATCTCAATTGATAAAATTTTTTTATAAAATCAATTCATAATTAATACGCACAAAAACCTTCATCCCATTTTGTATCCTTTCTATGATTACACTTTAGGCTTTGTAAATTAAGTATACTTGCGGAAAAACATCTTTTTAGGGGTATATATGCAAGTAACAGATTTGTATATTTGAGCAGTTTCCACAACACAAAAAATATCTCTTCTTTTTTGTTTCAATTAGGTCATCTTAATTGACCTTCACTTAAATGCATTCATGAAAATGTGGTGAGGTGAAATTAGTTGAGGATGCAAGTACTTTTGACTTGAAAAATTCTAGAATCTAAGATTTGTATTTGATTCTGTTCTACCATTTGTTTCCATCTTGTATCAACACTAATGGCTCACTAAGGTTTTTCTTTCTTTTTTTCTTTTTGAGAAATATGAAGGTATAGCCTTTCAAATTTCAATATTCGTAAAGTATTTTCTATTTGAATTTCGAACCCACAATCTTCTATATAAAGGAGTTCAGATTCCTTGAAGTAACTAAAAAGTTGAGTTTTGAATCTGGACCATTGGATCAAAATCTAATCTAATTCAGTTCGAATTGCAATTTACATAGCCCTTTTAATATTTCGTGCAAATTCTGGTTGGACGGTCCATATTCAAACTCAAATTTTGAGTTACTTCAGGGGATTCAAATTTCAAACAGAGAATGTTGCCATTAAGAATATCAAAGTTTCCTATATGTTATAATCATATTGATTTAATGAGATTAATCAGTTAACATGCAAATGCAACTATACTTCTCAAATTGAGATTAAAAGAATACATTTGACTACCAAAACCACAGAGCAAGTGATTATGTTGACAGTTGATAGAGACAACCATCTAAATTGCTCCTTAAGCTGAATTTTGCATCCAAAAGGAAATACAAAAATTCAACTTGATTTAGATACTTGCATAGTAGAAATACATTGCTATACCAAATATACAATAGTTTGTGCAAATTGTATACAACACAAAGTTGGAAATTTTTTCTATCTTAGCTAAACTAGGTCACTGATCTCTTTTCCATGATATTTGATGTATAATTGGTAATCTCCAATCAACATCCTATTAAAGGAACTGTTAGTTCTCTTTACACCAAGTATCTGTTTAATGTAATTGATTATTTTAGCATACTACTTTAGCTTGATCAATTAATGTCACACTTAATTAGAAAATGTATTATTAAGATTGTTAATATATTTCATTATCAAGGATCCGAACCTATATATCAATACATATACAAGTTTTATACCACATATGGTTACTTATTGACATTATTCCAAAAAAAAAAAAAAACTATTGATTATTATTAAGTACTGTTATGAAATAAGAAACAGTGAATAAAAAAATAAAATAAAAGCATGAGTTAAGCATGTAAACGTTATAAAAATATCTACTAAAATATTAATTTACCAACAAAAAAAAATGTGACTGTTAGACTAATAATGCTGTTTTCAAATCTGGAATTCTCATTTCAAATTTTGAATCCTTGGCACATGCATCAATTGAAGAAGAGGTTTGTAGTTTGATGATTGCTATTCAAACATATCACATATAAAAGCATGTATGGATCAATACTTGTTATAGATTAGTTGAGTCCGGATCCCCTAAAGTAATCCAATCTTTGAGTTTTGAATCTAGACCGTCCGATTCGAATTCGTCGCTCGGAATCATCTCGGAATTTGAATTCGTCGTCGGAATATGTGCGCTCATTTCGGGAATAGATTTTTGGGTTTTACCTAGAGAAAGGGTAATTATTACAACCACAAGGAGGCGTGCATGGGGAATTAACGGCTCAATTGTGACATCAAAATAATTTTATTTAGAGAAAGTGACATAAAAAAAATTTGTAGGATTAATTGTTTGGTTTTTAATTCTCTCTCTCACACACACAAATGTCACCTGGTTAATTATTTTTGAAGTTCCAATCACAAAATAGTTTGGGATTAAGGTGTGATTATCCAATTTATCATTTTGTTATTTGTTAACATTTAAATGAGGATCCGCATTAAATTTGCCCTTTATATTTTGTTAGATACAAAAAAAAAAAAAGAATCCAGTTTTCATTTTCTATCTAATCATATTCGGACATTAACAAAAATCTGAAACACAATATAAAAAAAATTTAATTTTACTCAAAATGCCTATAAAAAATTATTTATCAAAATTGAGTAACTCATTAAAGTTTAAAAATAATTGAACCATCTTGTGATCAAGCTAATCGTCACTGTTATTATTTTTACTAGGATTACTAAATAGAATGCAAATTTAAAAAATATAAGTTTCACCAGTTAATCCATAACAAAATAATTATTTTTTTTGTATTAAATTAAGTATACTCCGCACATTAATAAATAAATAGTTATTCGTAAAATATTAAATAATTTTCAACCACTAAATTTAATAATTTATCGAACGATCGATCTCTTATCTCTTCTGTTCTATTTTACTGAAGTGCTCGTAGCTGGTGATCTGATCCGTCAAATTTAAAATTTAACGTAGAGGATGAAACAATATCCTCCAGTGTTTTTAAAATGGAGAGGATAATGTCCTGTTATAAAGGGTAACAAAATGATGACGTGGAGGATGTGTCAAACGCATGCTTCCCGTTAAGCCACATTTGGTCTCAGATACAATTTAATATTTCGACCATCTTTTTAACCCCAAAAGTTATTTGTGACTCAACTTCTGTAGAAAAAATAGTGCGGTTCACTATTTAAAAAATTCCCTGTCACTTAGTTTCAACACGGTTTCTTGTACAGAAAGCGCAACAGAGAAACAAACTCCTCTTCTTACGATATGTTTTCACAAAAATTTATTTATCGAGGGTTGATTTGAAACATAGTCAGTCCTCTCTGATCTAATGAAACAGTTTAGAAGTCGGTTTAAATTCGAGTGTTTGTTTTGAGGGTTTCTCTCATTCTTTCGTCTTCCTACTCCATCTCTTGCTTTCTCCCCACAAATTGCTTCTCCTTCTTCTCTCCTCTCTCTCTCTCTCTCTATAAACTTGGTTTCTCTCTCTAGAATTCCTTCGCCTGAACATTTTCGTTATTCAAAACCCCACCTTGGAAGTATCTCTTAACCCTTCTTGCACTGCTCACTTTCCCTCTCCTCAGGTTTATTTCTCTCTCTCTCTCTCTATCCCCATTAGAAAGTTGCCACCTTTGCGCAGTTTCCATCTCTCGCATCTCCTTTCGCAATTGGTTTATTCTACCTTGCTAAAAGTAAGAGATCTCTCCTTTCTTTTTTATCTTTGGTGTAATTTTAATTGAACACATCAAGGTGAAAAATGTTTCTTGATTGGTTCGTTTTGCTTATCATTTCTATTGGGTTCAATTTGTGAAACCATTTGATTTGATTAGTGATTTTGCGAGTATTAGTTTTTTCTATTTTTTCCCCAATTGGTTCAGTTCAAGTGCTCACTGAGAGATTTCGCGTTTCACCTTTTGTTTTGGTGGCATTTTTTGAACTCAAATGATAAGGAAAATTGCGAGCTTTTTCTCGTGTTTTATTGTTGCACTGAGGGTTTTGGGTTTGGGATTAATAAATGAAACATAGTTGTTGTTTATTTATTTCGTTTTTAATTGTAATTTAATTGTTGGGGGTCAAAAGTGTTTACTTCTTAGAAAAGTTTTGTTGTAAATTTGTCAATGTAAAACAATTCAATACTTAAACAATTCAGTTTTAAAAAAATTCATGACAGTTTGATGAACTTTTTCTTTTAATTTTTTCCATTGCAGCTCAACCACTTGACTTGTTCTTTTGAAGGTAACCATCTAACTTTTATTATCTAATTTATATCCTTGTATAATCCCTATCATTTTGTTATAACTAAACTTGTTATTTTTTTTTTTGTGTTTCTAAATTGTAAAATTGCATAGCCTACTTGGCCTTGTACATAACATATAATTCATGCAATTACTTATGTTATTTATTGAAACCCTGGCCCTGAATGAAAACAAAAGAAGGACAATATAACAAATATTGCACATGAGTGAGTCATTTTGGTACCAATGGTTATTTATATACCGAAATTCCATATTGTATCCCCTTATTTTATGTCACATTCAGTAAACTTCCAAATGAAAAGATAAATTTACATATGTTTTCTTAAGTTCGCATTAACATTTTGGAATTTTGAAATTAGGAATGGGGGACCACCTGGCATTACTAGTGGATCGCCTTTTGACTGAGTCAACACTTGAAGCTGCAATAAAGAGTAGAAAACAAGCACAATTCGGGCCAATTTCTCCTTTTCCGGGTAATGATACCCGCCAACCCGAATCCAGTAATATATCAGGTTTCGGTGAGGTGGGCCTGGCCCATAAGTTGGTTGAGTGCCGAATTTGCCAAGAAGAAGATTTTGATTTGAATTTGGAGGCGCCATGTTCATGCTGTGGCAGTTTGAAGGTACCTCTTAAATTGCAATTTGCACCTTGTGTAGTTTTTCAAATGTTATGCAAAGGATTTAAAATGTTTGAATTTTGCTTATTTGATTGTTTTTTAAAATGCAGTATGCTCATAGAAAGTGTATACAGCGTTGGTGTAATGAAAAGGGGGACACTACTTGTGAGATTTGCCTTCAGGTCCTTCCTCTTTTGACTAATTTTTTTTAATGATTTTTTTCCAATTTGATTTATTAAAATTTGAATTATATTTCCGTTGGTTTATTTTGTGTAGCAATTCAAGCCAGGCTATGCAGCACCACAGCATTTGTTTCATTATGGAGGCTTGCCGATGAATTTTAGGTAATTTAATAATTGTTTTCAATGGAAAACGAAAGGAAAAAAAAAACATCAAGTGCTTCTCAGTTATCATTTATTGTTTTTATTTTTTACGTAAATGTAATTGTTGTTATTATTTTGGAAATGACAGAGGAAATTGGGAGGTATCACGACAAGAGGTCCAGGATTCTCAAGTAATTACAATGGTGCCATCGGATCGTGACATCATAGGAGAATATGACGAGTATTCTACAAGAACAACAAGCTCCATTTGTTGCCGATCTGTTGCCATTATTGTAATGCCCCCCCCCCCCCCCCCCCCCAACCCAAAATTTAAAAATTTTAATTGCTTTCAAGCTTTGATTAGGTTATTGCTTTCTTGTACCTTGGTTAGGAGTGTTCAAAGGGTCGGTTTGGTTAAAACCGAGTTAAAATAGTCGACCCAAAATTTTATTCGGTTTTCAAAAATCTAGCAGAACCAACTGAATTAAACTTGTCAACCAAATAACAACCATACAAAAAAAAAACGAAGTAAATTTTGGTTTTTTTGGTTGAATTGAAATAAGATAGATTAAATTTCAGAAGGTCAAAAATCAATACATGCACAAATACATTTAATAATCATTGAAATAAATATCAAAATATATAATAGTTTGGTTTTGGTCATGTTTAATAACCAGGCCAAGAAAAATGTTACTAAGCATTGAGATTTACTGTCTTATGGTGGAGTATAGTTTGAAATATTGAACTTTTTTTTTTTTAATGGTAACAGTTCATGATTTTACTTATGCTACGCCATGCGCTTCCTATACTGATTGATGGTGCCGAGCAGTACTCCTTCGCTTTATTTTCGGTAAGAACATAGAGGAAAACTTGTGTATGCCCCTCAAAGTTTGCTATTTACTTTTAAAGACCACCGAATGTCATTTATTCTCAGAGATATCTCAAATTTTCAGTTCATCTAAAGCCGAGCCAAATTTTTTTCGGTGCCCATTTGGAATGCAGGGGTCAATATTATTGTGCTTTGAGATTTGTGCAGAAAGGATTTGAACTGTCTGGATTTTCCACATATCAACTCAAAGTCTGAGATATCTCAGAGGATGCAAATTCATATATGGTACCCTACTTGTACTGAGAGAATACGGCTGATTTGAATATGCGAATGTGAAACTTTCCATTAGTAGACATGCAACATTTACTTCAGTTAATTGAACAATTGTTTTGAGCATGAGATGTTTTTTATTTAATTATTTCTGTTTTTTTTTTTTTTTCAAAAGCTGCTTGTGCTGAGAGTTGCTGGAGTTATATTTCCTCTTGTTGTTATGGCGAGAGCTTTGACGGCTTTTCATCGAAGAAGAAGACAACAGGTTTTTCTCTCTTTATTGAATAATTTCTTATCATTCCTCAAAAAATAAAAAGAATATTTTTTTAATCTGAAAATAAAAATAATCTTGCTCCTTGGAAATGTGGTAAACATTAGGTCACTAATTAATAAGTTAGCTTTCTCGACAAAGATTAAGAAAACAAAGAGCCCCAAATTAATCCTTAACTTCTTCATTTATGCAAAATGTGAGAAGACATGTATCATAGAAATATTTGGCAACTAAAATGAGGAATATGTATAGTACATGTTTTGTTGGGGTTGGTAATTTATCTTTTAATTTAAAGGGGCATAGATGATATTTTCACAATTTACAAGGGTACATGTGAAATTAGCGATAATTTATGGCATATTTCTTATTGATACTACATTTTCCAATATAATGGTATTTATTTGTAATATTTCCTTTCTTGGGGACTTGTTGTAAAGACCTCGATTGTTTGAAAACAGCAGGAAGCAAGAGAAGTTAATACTTCGACCAACACCGAAGCGGATCCAGTTCGGTTGCAACTTCGGACCATTCAACTCCAATAACCCGATAAGAGTTTAAAAAAAGAAAACCTTACAAAAATAAAACAAAGCGACGAAGAAAGCAATTCACCGTGGCGGCAAGGAGTTAAGAGATAGTGAAGAGTAGTTTTCGATTATAAAATGTGCAAGGGAAACAACTAAAGAATGCTATCTTTTTATATTTCCCTCGATTTCAATGTAAATATGCATCTAATAGCTTTAAATGCCACTCACTTTAAAAGGATGAAGATGCAGTGGTTTGTTGTATATCTCTAGCAGAAAAGAGAGAAAAGGAGCTAATACAAATTTATGTTTCTAGAACTAATTGAAAAAGCACAATGCTAGATCTAATTTATATGAATGTAGTGTGTTTTCGAACCGACAATTTGTGTACCTGTTCAATACATTTTTCAATTTCTTTGAATTCGGTCCCCTGATAACTCAAACTTTGAGTTTGTACCCGGACCGTCCAATCAGAATTTGCACGAATATTAAAGGAGCCTTGTGAATTCTAACCTGAGCTGGGTGGCCTGCATTCTGATCGGGCGGTCTGGATCTAAACTCAGAAGTTTGAGTTACCTTAAAGGATCCGGATCCGCTGGATTGTAGGGTTAATTTTCTTGGTGGTACAGTATGGGAGTGCGTATCCTCTGAGATATCTCATATTTCGCGTGACCGGCGTGTCCGGTGCCTATTTGGGGATAGCGCAGGGGCTAGTATTATTTGAGTTTTGAGATTCATGTAGAGCGTATTTGAACAGTTGAGATTTTCCAATAAGTCATGCAAAATATGAGATATCTCAGGGGATGCGAATTTACAGTACGGTCGGGTCTGACCAGCTGATAGGCCGGTTCGGGTATGGGAAGATTGGTCTGATGTGTTACTGTTTGTTATTAAATTAAATTTTAATATGAATTTGGCAACATATTTTCTTAAGAAATGCACATCAAAACTCCTAACATGAATTTGCAAATGGCAACAAATGTAAAACATTTCCACAATAAAAAAGACCTAGTACACGTTGAAAACAAGCTCTAGACTACTTGGTTGTCTAGTTTTGTATTATAAAATAGAAATTAATTAATTAAGCTGAATTCACTTATAAATGGCTGTCAGGGACCTTAATTTGACCTGATCAAATTGTCAGTAACCTTCCAATGTGGGAAAGAAGGTACGGGAGAATCAAATTACAGTGAGGCTATCGCACTATGCATAGCCTAAGCCTAGATTAGTCTCTACCAGTGTTAAATAACGGTATGCGGTCGTCGGATGGACAGGGTACCGCCAAGCGATTAATCGGTATGCAACCAATTAATCGGAATTATGCAAACAATTAACGTTTTTTTTATTAAATTTATGTGTATATATATCATAATTTATTCTACTCATTAAAATTATCAAATAAACTTAATTTAACTTAGTTTTATTATTATAACGAGTGAGGCTATGGTGCTATGCATAGCACGGATGGCTAGTGTACTACGGCTCAATATGGTACTTTTTAAAATCCTAACGGTCGATCCGACCGTTCAATGTGATAATCATATGAATATGTACTTGCAAACTAAATTTTATATTTTTTTGAATTTTTTTACTATTTTTTCAGATAGGTAGAATTTTGATGGTCCAGAATTTTCAAAAAACACTGATTTTTCTACCTATCTGAAAAAATAGTAAAAAAATTCGAAAAAATATAAAATTTAGTTTGCAAGTACATATTCATATGGATATCACATTGAACGGTCGGATCGACCGTTAGGATTTTAAAAAGTACCATATTGAGCCGTAGTACACTAGCCATTGGTGCTATGCATAGCACCATAGCCTCACTCTATTATAACATGACACTATGCTTATTTCTTCTTAACACATAAGCATTTTACATGTGTAAGTAACACATTTATTTAATGAAAAAATAAATTTGAGAATTAAGCTTTTTCAGATACTAATAACATATTATTTGAAAGAAATGAAACATTTCAACATAAAATCACTAAATTTAGTTTATGATAACAACTTAATTTCATAAATGAACACCCAGTACTAATTGAAAAAATTACATAATTAAGTAAGAAAAATATATGGTATATAAATAATAGAAGAATTAATTAGTAAGAAGAAAAAATATATATAAAAAATATTGGATGTATATCCAAGCACAAATAAAACTACAATACATAATTTATAAATCTTATTATCACACCCTATCACAGGAAAAAAAACAATTTAAAAATAAATATTCACTGAAATAAACAGGAATAAACGGACGATTAAACGATAAAACGGCCGATTAATCGTTTTCATCCGCAAACATGCATTATTAAGTGTATTCGTAACGGTTTGACCGCCGTTAACGATTAAACGACCATTTAATTGGCCATTAAGACCGTTTTTTACAACACTGGTCTGTACTATGAATTGATATTTTTTTTAGTCAAATTTCAAACAGTCGATCCAAACTGTTCAACATTATCACCATATCTAAATAAACTTGCCAATTAAATTTTTTATTTTTTATTTTTTAGATATATAAAAAATCACTACTTTTGAATGGTTTAGAATCTTTATATTAAGTGATTTTCTACTTATCTAAAAATTAGTAAAAAATTATAAAAAATATAAAATTTGATCTACCATTAAATTTTATATATACATCATGTTAAACAGTTCAGATCAACTATTTGGACTTTAAAAATAAAAATATTGATTTATAGTACGGACCAATATGCACAATTCATAGTACCGGAGCCTCACTCATTAACTTAGCAGCTAGTGGACCCATAAATAAAAACAAAAATGGCATGGCAAAAAGATTCTTTTCTGTTATAACAGAAGCACACAAATCTCTTGCTACTACAAGCAACCAAAAAACAAAATAAAAATATTCAAATTCGTTGCAGTTTTCTTTTATGTTTGACTTTGTTTTTTTGGTACACCCATGCCCTTATCCGGTAAATTCTCTCTCTATTTTTTTTTTAAGGTTAGTGGCTTTTAAATGCCAACATATTTTGTAAATTCGTATAAATTATTTTATTTTCCATCCCACTGAAGTACTGAACTAATTACTTGCTTGGGCACATTATTTGTAGGGTTTACGCCAGATCGACACGATTATACCATCTATTAGAATGTGCTGATTGAGGTTGAAAGGTTCGGGTTTAAAATTATTGATTCTGGCAAATCGACCCAACTTCATTAGCCACAGTAACCTTTGGATTAAAATAAATATGTGGAGATGACATTTTCAAGTATGAAGCGTATCTTGATCTTCTACATAGATAACGGATAGCTCAAAAACGGGTCAAATCGGATCCAAAACATACAAGAAATAAAATAGACCGTTGGAATCTTGAAAAGATGTAGATTTCAGATTTTATATTATTAGAGATTCTCATCTGTTAGAAATTTAATATTAAATTTATTATATACTAAATCTTAATTTTTTCACTTCGGAGAATTTAGTCCATATATTGAAAAACTTAAAACGTGTGATATCTAGATTGTGAAATAGAAAGATAGCTAGGCTCAACAAACCATAGTATATCTTCAGACAGTGATTTAAGTCGCAGTTTGAATTGATGGACATGTAGATTCAACAAATGTAAAAGCAACCGTTTAGATAAAAAAAAAACTTCCGTTGCAATCAACCAACAGTAATTAACTCAACAAACCATAGTCTCTCTTTCACCTTGTCACATTTCTGTGTCTCTTCAATGCCTGTTTGATCTCCTCTAGCAAGGTCAAAACTGTCTTTTTGTTTGGAGACTCTATCTTAGATGCTGGTAACAATGCCTATGACAAGAATTGCACCATTCAGGCAAATTTCCCACCTTACGGTCAGGATTTCTTCCACCGGCCAACTGGACGGTTTACCAATGGCCGTACTGTTGCCGATTTTATTGGTCTGTAATATTTTCAACAAAATTGATTTCTTTAGACTACTCTATATTCGGAATTTATAACAATTTTGAACAAGAGAAGAAACTCAGTGATTCAATTTATATTTATACAAAAGGTATATAAAAGTATGATTTAGTGAGCCTTTTATATATATCAGTACTTGTACCATCTAATTCATGTTAAATTTCATCAAAATATCAATCTGGTGAAATGAAGCAGAGAAGGCAAGTAAGATCATAATATGCAGATATGCTACCATACTATTAAAAATTTGTTCTAGTTTTGCTATCTTATTTTTTATCTTTTCACATGTAGTACAAGAACTAGGGGTGGATTTGCAAAAGCCCTACCTAGAAATAGAAATGCTTTTGAAAAATGGAGTGCTCAAAGAGTATCCAGCAAATGGCATCAACTTTGCTAGTGCTGGTAGTGGTGTTCTTAGACAAACTAATGAGATACTGGTACGCAAACTTTCTTAGATTGAACACAATTAAATTAAAGATTTTTTAAAAATAAAAATAAATGAACGTTTGTTAACCTTTTTTCTTTCTAGTTTTAAATGTTGATCCCTAAATGGAAGTATTCCTATATAATATACCTATATGGCCTTCTAATTTTCATATCTCATACATTTTATCCAATTAACCCTTCCTTTGTAATTTGTATTATGAAATGTTTCGTGTACAGGCACATGTAAGATGATTTTTTTTTTTTCTTGGGTTGTTTAAAGTATTTCCTATATTTCAAAATATTTATCAAATTTCACCAGCATTCTTATCCTTTTTTCTTTATCCAAATTTCAGGGTGTCACACCTTTACAAGTCCAGTTTCAGCAATCCGAACGCTTGTAACTCAAAACAAGATCGACAAAGAAACCATCAGAGAAGCACTCTACGTCTTTGAGTCAGCCTTGAACGATGTTTTCTCGTACTTCTTTCCCACTGGGGCCGACTTGCCAGCCCCTGATGAATTTGTCAGACTAATGCTGTCAGAATTCACTCAAGTTATACAAAACATATATGACTTGGGGGCCCGACGGATAGCGGTTTTCGGACTCGGGCCTGTTGGGTGCATCCCGGCTAGGCTCATCTTACCGAATGGTTTGACCGATTATTGTAATGCTCGCGTGAATGAAATGGTGACGAACTATAATATGGGTTTGGCGAACTTGGTAAGTGAATTACCGGCCAGGTACGATGGAGTGGTACCGGTTTATGCGGATGTTTTTGATGTGGTTGAACATTTCCTTACATATCCTCAGCAATATGGTAAGTTCAATAATTTGTGACATCTATAAAAAGTATTTTAAATTTATTCATATGTAGTCAGATTATTATTTCATAGTGTAATTCTTCCATTACACCCATAGATTGATGTCAGGTGTTTAAATTAATGATTAAAGGTTTATATGTTGATTAAATTAATTACCTACAGATTTAATCAACTAGCGCTTAATTCTAACTAAAATTTTTGCATTTATGTTTTTCAATAAAGAACTGCAGACTTTAAAATATACTTTTAGCTTCCCATAATTTCTTTCAATATTGTTTTTAATTAATTTAATGCTATATATATATTTGCAGGGTTCAATGAAACTTTAGGTGCATGTTGTGGATCAGGAACCCTAAGAGGGATGTCACAATGTGGGACCGGGCAGTATGAATTATGCAAAGATCCAAATCAGTATATCTTTTGGGATTTTTTCCATCCAACAGAGCATGCATATAATCTCATTTTTAGATCAATGTGGAATGGTGATAGCTCCAAAATAAGGCCTATGAATTTGAAAACTTTGGTCAACATGCCACCACTTATTTTAAAAAAAAAATTGAATTAAAAAGTATGAAGGTAAAATTAGTATTTGTTACATTGAATTGGTGTTGACACAAGGGAAGGATACTGAATAATTTTTTTACAATTTTTGGAGAATAATAATTAAATTGCTTTTTTCGTTTGCATAGGGTTTAAACTTTTAGGGTCCGACTAATTGTACCCAAGGAGTTGTACCCAGTTTTTACCCAAAAAACTGTCATTTGACTTGTGCGAATACTGTAAAATACTATAATGAATACTGTAAAATAAACAACAAATCATGCATAATACCTAGTTATAAATTGCAACAACCCAGATTTTACCAAGTTAGTTAAAAACTGTTAGGAACTAGAAAATTAAATGTACTTCCAACTGTACTTTCAGCTTCTAGAAGACTTAACACAAACCACTTCCAACTGTACTTCAACCTTCTAGAAGATTTGAAAAACAAACTTCTAAAAACTCGTTAATTTGTACACTGAAAATGATGCAAAATTAATTTTTTTTGCATCAAAATTAATTTTTTTTGCATCAAAATTAAATTTTTTTTTTCGAAATTAAAATTAATTTTTTTTTTAAATTGTTTTTTTTTCAATTCATCAATTGTTCTTCAATTTTTTTTTTTTTGAATATCATGTAAAATAAAATTTCAATACTATAAAATTAGAAGATGCAAACTATAAATATAACAGATGTTAACTACAAGATTTCAATACTGTAAATTTGACACATTAAACTATAAAAACATCTTATACAAACTATAAAATGATACCACAGACAAAAAAAATCATAAACTGTACCATTTCAGCAATTTAACCAATTTAACCAATTTCAGCACAAAATAAACCGTACCATTTCAGCAATTTAACCAATTTAACTAATGTAACCAATTTCAGCACTTTAACCAATAAACTGTATTCACAAATATTTTCAACTATATCTAACATCAAATACAAATAATATTTGGATTAAACTTTAACCAATCAAAGCTGTTCAATCATTTCATAAAACGCTGATGCGAATTATTTAGATGCGTCAGGAGTTTCATTGCTAGAACGACACGTTCCTTGGAAATGTCATCCTACAAAAAACAAGATTTGCAAGGGATTTAGATTTATGCAATACTGTTAAACAACACAGTGAATACTGTAAAATTGTATGTGAATACTGTGAAATTAATGATGAACGATGAATGAAACCAATACTGCAAAATAACAATGTGAATACTGTAAAATTGTATATCAATACTGTGAAATTACTTACAAAGTAAGTAAAATACTGAAATTAATGAATAATGATGAATCAAACAATACTGTAAAAGAACTCTGTTAATACTGTGAAATGGTATGTCAAAAACTGTGAAATTACAAATGAAGTATGTAAAAAATTCAACTAAAGATCCAGAAACAACATCTCCTGAATCAAGCAAAAAATAAAATAAGGAACATAATCAAGAAGTACAATACCAACACCAAAAAAAAAAATTGTTTTGCAATATTCAGAAAGTTAACCTTTTAGTTTGTTTAGAAGATCTTCTAACCCGTTAAGAACTTTATTTTCCTTGTCATCACTAACACAACCAAAGTTAAGGAAATCTTCAATTATTGGATTCATCTTCCTTGTCAAATCATACCTCCTACAAAAATAATATAGGTCGAAAAAATGATTTCACATAAGAATAAAAAACCACATCAACCAATACTGTAAAAATAGTAAGTGAATCCTTCAAAAATTGAATTGTTACCTATTAATTTCAACACTGCTACCATCAGGACACACAGCAGGAATCAAATCAAACCGAATTTTGTCCTTCCTCCATCGATCAAGTATGTACTTATCATTAACATGCAATTGTTTCTCATGCTTCAAAACCATGATCGAGTGAGCGCAAACAATACCAGAGGCCTCAAATTTTTTGCAAATACAAAAAACTTCCTTCAACTGCTCCTTGTACTGTACCTCAAATATATTTCCTAAAATATCTTCAACCTCATAAACCTTTGTAGAGTTTTCTAGTTCCAGTTTAAAAACACAAGTCAAATTCAGAGACTGTCGGACCTCATGTTGAAACCTATAAAATATGGTATTTGTGTATAAACTACAGAACTGCTTCTCAAATTCTAAATCTGAGATTAACACTGGTGTTGTGGTTTTGTCCTTGTGGTCCATAAAATGCTCTCTCCCAAATCCTACTCAAACCAGATTCAAAATTGACAACGAATTCAGCAAGTGTTGCCTTTGATCGGAGATAATTATCAAAGAAGGCATTCATACTCTCAACCCTTTGGGTGGTATTCATGCCAGCCCAAAATCGGTCATTCAAAAAAACAGGCACCCATTTACGCCTTTGTCTGAATATACTTTTAAACCACGGTGCATCTTCGTATTCAATCTCCACCATAAGCTTCCTCCAATTTTCTTCAAAATCCAATGGGGTTTTAGCTTCATATACTGTTGCCTTAACCAAATAGGTTAAAGCATCCTTATCATCTTGCCCACCGAATTTACTCGGTAATTTATGAAGAATGTGCCAAGCACAGTACCTATTTGGTTAAGGAAAATAATATTGTAAAATAACTCAGATATCTTATACAACTAAACCATGAATCCTGTAAAAAAACTCCTACATCTTATAAAATTATGAAACATAATCCTGTAAAATAATTAATATATCCTACAAAACTAGTGCAAGAATCCAGTAAAAGTATTACCTATGGACAGTGTCATCTCCCAAAACATGCCGAACGCCTTTCTCAATACTTGGGCACTGATCTGTCAGGATACCACCAGGCTTGACACCGTTCATGCAAGCGACGAACTTCTCCATGCACCATTTGTAGTCCTCCTCAGTCTCTCTTCCAAGTAGAGCACAAGCGAAAATTACAGTCTGCCAGTGATGGTTGACACCCACAAACAGAACAAGCGCCATATCATACCTGTAAAACAATTGTATATGTTCTGTAAAATCAGACATTCAGATAAAAATAGATCCATGAAGACAACTGAATATATCCTGTAAAATAATGCTTATATACTGTAAAACTGTTAAAAATATAACGTAAAAATTAATACAAGAAAAACAATGCATAGTTCCCTGTAAAATGTTGCACATATCCTGTAAAAATATATAATATATCCTTCAAAATATTGTAAATAACCTTCAAACCTGATTAATATGACCTCTACAACTATTAGATAAATATTGGAAATTTAAATCAATAAAAAAATTACCTATTTGTAAGATATGTGGCATCCATAACAACAACATCATGATAATATTTGTAGGCTGCACGTCCACGTCCATCGGCCCAAAAGATATTCCATAAATGAGCATCATTCGTATGTTTGTATGTATACCAAAAGTTCGAATCACATAATTGCTTCTTCTCAAAATAATCTGCTAGCAGATTAGCATCATGTCCACCAAGAGCCCTCAGTTTGCCTCTCTTGTACTTGTCAATGTGGTTTCGAGCATCCTTTCGTGTAAACGTACCCTTAAAATACCCACCAGCCATTTTTAACACAAGTTCAATGTTGTCGGCGGTTGACAACCCTTGATCCGAGTTAAATTCCAGCATATCTTTGAATCTCTTTGGAATATACCGATAAGCCGGGATTAGAAAGGATGAACCGGGAGTAAGTTCATGATTATGCTCCAAAAACAACTTGCTTACTCGCCATGATCCAGTCAACTCAGAATATTTAATTTTCAGAAAAACCTTGCAGTTTGAGTTTCCAGAAGGCCTCCGCCTCTCTGGAAAAGGCTCTCCTTCTTCAACCTTTTCACGCTTTTCTCTAAATTTAGTGCATTGAAATCGGCAAGCAACCACATTACCACCCTTCTTGTGACTTGTGCGCTTACACACACCAAAACCAGTCTGAAAACCATAGAGTTTCCAATAATCGTGCGCTTCCTCAACAGAACAAAAATCATCACCAATACCAGGAGCAATAACTATTTGTTTTTCACCGACCTCTGACTCTCCCGATTGCTGTCCAACTGTATCTAACACTACATCTGGTTCCGGTTCTGCATTCATATCCCACTGATGAATCTCAGACTCTCCTGACCCCTCTATCACTTCTGGTTCTGGTTCTACATTCAAAACCTCTTGTTCTGGTTCTGCATTCAGGTCCCATTCACGTATAACTCTATGTTCTACAACTTCCAAAGAAATATCACTTCCCAGCTCTTCATTCAAGTCAAATTCCATTGCATAAAAACTGTAAACATCAATAATAAACAATGTAAGACACAATAACAACAGCAGACATGAAGATATTTCAGATAACAACATATCCTGTAAAATAACAACTACATCCTGTAAAACTGTTCAATATATCCTATAGATTAATATCCTTCAATATAATAAATATATCCTGTAAAGCTGTTAAATATATCCTGTAGAATGTTGTATATATCCTGTAAAATTGTGAAATATATCCTGTAAAGTAATGTATATAAACTGTATATAGACATCCTGTAATAAACTGCATACATACTGTAAACTTACTAGATAAATACTGCAATTTTAGATAACCAAAGCAGACATGAAGATATTTCAGATAAAAACATAAATGTGAAAAGAATTGCATATATCCTGTAAAATAATACATATATCCTGTAAAAATGTTAAACATATAATGTAAAACTGTTAAATATATCCTATAGAGTAATATCCTCCAATATCAAAAGTTTATCCTGCAAAGCTGTTAAATATATCCTGTAAACTGTTGCATACATACTGTAAAATTCTGAAATATAATTCTCAAATCAGACAAATAGCAGGAAATCAGTAATTTACAGTAATTTCTCAAATCAGAATACAGCAATTAATAGATCGTTTCATCGAATACAGTAATTTCTCAGATCAGACAAATATAAGGAAATCAGCAATAAAACGATCGATTTGTAATTTTGATCGATCAGTGTTATTTTGATCGATCAGTGTAATTTGAGCGATCAGTGTTATTTTACAGGAAATCAGCAAAGAAATCGAAGGAAAACACGATTATAAATTCAAATCAAAAGAAGGAACGAAAATTAAAAAGATCAGCAAAAAACTCACTCAATGTCCGCCGCCTGATAAACTCCGCCGCCTGATAAACTCCGTCGCGTAAAAGGTTGAACAAGGAAATCACGATTATAATGCCCGCCGCCTGAAGAGAGCTCGCCGCCTGAAGAGAGCCCGCCGCCTGAAGAGAGCCCGCCGCCTGAAGAGGATAATCACGAAGAAGAACAGGAAGCGCGAAGAGAATCGCGAAGAAGAGGAAGCGCGAAGAGGAGAATCGCCTCCGAAAAGGAAAGAACGAGATCGGGAAAGGAAAATTCAAAAAAGGAAATGAGGAGATCGGGAAGAAGGATTAAAGATCCGTTAATTGGTGGGGACCGAGTCAGTTAATCCGTTAATTACGGTTAATTAGTCGAACGGATCAGGTTGGATACAAACCGGGTACAAAAGGCTGGGTACCAAAACCTTTTCTCAAACTTTTAAGCTAATTAAGAATTTTATAATTGTCCGAAATATTATATTAATTTACCAAAAATGAATAATTGCTATCTAAAAATAAAATAAAAATCGCTTCCTATGCGTCGTTGAATTTTGTGAATTGAAATTTAACAGCTCGGAAAAATTACTATAACAAAAATCTCTCAGAAATCACAAATAATAATTACATTAATGCTTCCTTCGTTTGCATATGGTTTTAAGTTTAAGCTAATAAATAGTTCTATAATTGTCAGAAATATATAAATTAAGTTAGGTAAATTGTCTTTCAAATTAAGTCCGAAATAAAATGACCTAACAGCAAATCCAGATAAAAACAAAAATAAAAAAAGGACACGCGTTTTAACATCTTGTAATAATAATAATGATTATAAAATATATTTTGTTCTTTTGAAGTTCCAACTTCCAATCATTACCTACTAAACTCCGGATTAGGCTCCTAACCATTAAAGTACAAGTTTTTGGAGTTATATATTAGAAATAATTATTGTACAACCAGAATATGTACCAACAAGATTCACTGCTTATGTGGCATGGAAATTCATCAAGGATGGATAAAATTCTGAAGGATGTAAAATTCAATTGACACAGTTAATTATGAGTTATGTGCAATAATAATAATTAATAAAATAAATGTAGAATACCAACAAAATAAACATCTTTATTTATTTTTAAATAATGAAAATCGTGATAGTTCACATATAAATATTTTAACTTGTTTATATCAATAAAGTAAAACATCATTATTCTAATGTACACTTTTCATAATCACAACGACGTACATTATGATAGATTTAAGAACATATATAGCTGAATGTCTGATATATTTATTACTTTGTTTTTTGTTGGTGAGAATTCAGAAGACCTATATCATAGTCCTTCACCTCATTAAGAAATTAAATCAAGCTGGACATAGCTCATTAATTCATTAGTGGTCAATGAACTATACTTGACTTTATTTGATTAATCTAATTAAGGATCAATAATAGTCCCATTGTTCTTATTCTTTTCTGAAAAAGGGAAAACAAATGGCCAACAGTAGCATACAAGCATTTGGGTTTAGAGGGTTGAGATAAAGTCTTATAATTGATAACCTATGTGGGTATCATAAATAATGTACAAAACATAAGGAAATTATATTGTTGGAGGATAAAGTGAGCACAAAACCAACTATTTAGTACATTATTAAATTATTATTTGAATTTGAATTGGGGTTCTCAGCATATATTTGAATTTGAATTTCTAAATTTTAAATGAAGATTCGGAGGCCAAGGTGCAATGAACCTCTATATAAAATAAAGGGCCCTGTATTAATTAAAAATTTGAAAGACAATTAATGAACCAAATTTTGTTATGAAATAGCTAGGGAGCTGTTTGGTGACAGCTCCACAGAAACAAAATAAGGAGAATTCTTCCTTGATTGATTCTCCAGTCAATCTCTATCATTGTTCTTTTATTGTGGATTTTCTCTGGCAATTTGATATGTAACTTATTTGAAGTTGTTACTAGTGCTTAGGAGAACCAGAATTTATATATCTCCTTGCTAATGGTATAAAAAATATCAGTATATACTATATATGTTAAGTATGAATTTGCTGAATTTTTTTAGATTTTTTTTTTAGTGTCCTGACTGTTTAGTGAAATAAGTACATTGTCATCTAAAAATCATTTGTTTGTGTGAAGATATCACTTTATATCATTCCATAGTTCTATTGTTATTTTTTAATTATCATTCCATAATTTACATACAATCATTATTTTCATAAATTATGTCTTGATATATACAAATTTAAAATTTACTAAAACAACTCTCCTCCTTACCAAGTATCTATATACGGGAGTGAGGTGTTTCCGCTAGACATTGTAGCAAATTTGGTCTTATGTTCCTTCTAAATCATTCAATTTGAATTGCGATTTGTGCGTACAATTAAAATTATAAGCTGTTAAGTAGGCGCACAAATTTCAACACATCGAATAGTGCATATCGAAAATCATATTAAATTTATTATGATGTCCATCAGACCCTCTTCTCTCTGTGTACACTTTAAATACTACTGATTTGTGACAAAAAGAAAATAGTTTCTGTAATAAACAGACCCACAAATAATGTGTTGAAGCTCCAACACAGACACAAAGGATCAAGAGACAAAACCAATGATCTATGATTGGTTTGTCCTATTCCATGCACAACCAATGAACCAGACCCAATCTCTCCATGTCTCAAAGCCATGTGCCATTCCCCCTTAGCCTACTTCCCTTCAAAAGCGGGATCCAAATCTACTCAAATCTGAGATGGTGAACAGTAACTCTTTTTTCAGAATCCAGCCATTGAACTGTTTCGAGATACATGCACAGAAAAAGTTAGACGGCTGAATTCGAAATTTCAGAAAATTTCAAAAATACTATTCATGGATCTCGAATTTCAATAAATTTTCAAAAGCGACCCTTCTCCAAATCCCTCCCTCTCTCTCTCCTAAAAACCCCTCACTTTCTCATGGTTTGCTCTTTATCAACTTGACACCAACATATGCTAGCTTAGCCACTTGTGCAAAAACCACCACATTACATACATACATACATATATAAATATCACTTCATATCATTGCTTAGGAGGCTTCATCTGCCTCGTAAGCATTCATTTAATTGCCTCAACACACAATGAAAAAAGCAAATATGGGGCATCCAACCTTGACATGCAAACTCTACACCCTGGCATCATCATCCATCAAGATCATCTCTGTCACAGATGGAACCATCACCAAATTTCAGAAGCCGGTTCGAGCATCCGAGCTCATGGTTGAGAACCCAGGATGGTTCGTGTGCGACTCGGCCGAACTCGGTGTTGGTTTGCGTGTGCCTGGTCTGACGGCAGACGAAAAGCTCCAACCGAACCGTCTTTACTTTCTCCTCCCAGTCGACATGTTGTACTCGGTGCTCACTGATGAAGAGATGGATTCTTTGTCTTACAAAGCATCTACTGCATTAAAAAAAGGAGGTAATAATTTTATAACTAGTTAAATATATATTATCTATGTAAATATTAGAGTTTATCAATTCATTTGGGAATATATTTGGTATGAGCTAGCTCCAACTCAATGCTAATAATTTTTTTTTTTTCTGATTAGGTACGTACCAAAAAATTAATGTTTTTGTTATGATTGTTTCTAGCGTATTAATTTATCATATATCAATATTAGAGTTGGCAATATATGTAATATGCATAGCTTAGGTCCTATGTGCATTAATATATAGCTGCATGTGCAGTTTTTTATATCATTATCATAATTATATGGACACAGTTAGAATTAGAAATTGTTCAAAGTTACGAAACAAAAGATGCAAACCAATTGGCCATTTTTGTTAAACATGATCATTATATTTCAAAAGTATCCTGGAGATTGATAGGGAACTGATATACTCACCACCATAAATTTTCAATAATACTAATTTTTCTTCATTAATATTGTACATAATTATATTAACAGATAAGTGAGAATATAGACTACGCATTGCGCATATAATTGGTCCGTACGTACTAGAATCATTATCTCTATTTTAAAAGTCAAAATATTAATATTTATGAACTGTTTAACATGATCTACATATAAAATTGTACCTGGTAATCTGTAGATCAAATGTTATCTAAAGCACAAATTATCTAAAGCATTTTTTAAGTTGCTATGGACAGAGAAAATTTATCTTAAGCATTCTAATTTGCATATATAGAGTGGCATCATTGCCCAAATGTTATCATGTAAATGCATGTAAAATATCTAAGCAGGGGCAGAGTCACATTGAGACAGAGATAGACAACTGTTTACTTCTGAATTTTGAGAACCAAGTCTCTAATATTGAATATTACACCTAGACTAATATATAAGTGAGCTTTTGCCTATTACAAAATTCATTTTTGCATGCTCAGAATTCAACTTTACACAGCCTAGTCTTTAATTTTTTTTCATACACAGATCAATTTTAACCCCTGCATCTACGGAATATATATAGTTTAGAATTTGTATATGGTTCCCACTAAACACAAATTATATATATATCACATAGTGTGCATATCTATTGATAGGTGAGTCAATATAATTTTTTTATGCCATGTAAAATTGTACATTCAGATTAGTTTATTCTCTAGGCTAAATGATAATTTGTAAAAAAAAAAAAATCAATCATTAACTAATTTGCTTATAATTTTCTCCTCCTTATAATAATATTTGATCAGGTTGTAAAAAGGGAATAGTAAAGAGGGAAAAGAAGAAGAAAATTGTGAGGATAATTCCAAATCTGAGTGATTTCTGCTTGTTTCCGGCCGGTACCGAGTGCATCGAGGATCGTGCAGGAGATGTCATCGAGACTTTTGAGATAGTGCGGCGGGACCGGCCATGGCGGCCCGCACTTGACACCATTTTGGAGGTGTGTTGAGATGAATTTATGTTGAATATATACTCTTCATTAATTGATTTCTCGTTTTCGCCTTTTCATTTTCTTCCATTATCTAATTTTATTTTGATGTATTTTTATTTTTCGGAGTTTAATTTACTCTGGCCATGTCATTTTGAATTATTATATGCTTAATTTTTTTCTCGAGCTTGTTGCTTTGATTCGGTTTTCTTCAAGAAAGAAAAATTCTAATGATTTGTGAACTTCATGTGTTGGTAATTTTATTGTCTAATGTTGAACGGTCGGATCGACTATTTGAACTTTGAAAATAAAAATATATTTATTTTACAAATAGGTCCTTATGTCCACCGAAGCAAATGCCTTGTTTTTTTAACAAGGCACGAATCTTAAAGCAAACTCCCTATATCTACAATAAACACAGAATTTTTTTGGTTTGGTAGGAATAAAAGTCAGAATGGTGTTCATGATTGTAGGGCACAATAAATTTACTTAGAATTCTAAAGGTATATCTTGATATGTAAATACTGGCTCCAAGTTCATTTGGTATGATAGTGATGATTTGACATGTTTCATCCCGCTTTAGATTTTCACAACCACATTCTCATGTTATGTTGTTATGTGATTTGAGGGCGGAGTCAGACTTTCAAATTATTATGGTCAATTGCATATAGAGTCAATTATATAAAAAATTTCTGCAAAAAATAGAGGGTCAATTTTACCGTACCGTAACATTTTACTCTAAATTATATAGAAATTTAAATATAATTAAAAAAAATGAAAAAAAAATGGAGATCAAAGAAATACAACGCCTAATTAATATTAGGCTGGATTTCAAAATATTATTTATAGAACTGATTTGTTCTTATGTTGAAACATTATATTACAAATTCATTTATGGATTGGGCTTGACCTATATTATAGAACTGGGCCTACGAAATGTTTTTTTATTAGGTAACAATAATTTAGAAATTCAAATTTTCCATAGAAATAATATGTCTTGATATGTAAATATGCTTATCATTGCTCCTGTTTAGTCACAACCATAGTAACAATATACGCGATTAATTCGCGAATAATTTGCATTTTATTCATTTTTTTTACGTTCCCGAACCGAACACTGAATAAAACGCAAAAAACGTATAATACGTTTTATTCGCGAATAAAATGTGAATAAAAAGCGAATCACGAATTATTCGTGAAAAAACGCATTTTTTTCTTTTTTTTTAATTCTTTATTTGGGTGGTTTTTTTGAGTTTTTTTTTTTGCTTCCTTGTTGTACTGAATCATTACCGAATTATACCCGAATCACGAACTTTTGACCCCGCCGAACTGAACCCGAACAAATCGCCAATCATATTTCTATATAATGACTATAGTAGAACTGTAAAAGGCTAATATTTTTGTCAAAAAAATTGGTAAAGTTTGATTTTGAGAAATAAATGAATCTTAAAGTTCAATCTCTGTTTAAATAGAAGGCCGGAATTTGAAAGTACGTTTTTTTCTTCTCATTTTCTCATTTTGACAATTTTGTTTCTCAAAGTTGAATATTTTAATTTATTTTTTTCTGATAACGAATTACCAATCAATCTTAGTATTCGACCTCTGTTTAAAAAAAAATCAGAAGTACAGTATTTTATCAGTATATATGCATGTTACTTATGGAGGAAAATAAAAAAATATTTAAAAAATACAACCTTTTTTTCCGAAATGAGAATAATTCACTGTCAGACATGCAGTTCGCAAAAAAAATGTTATTTAACCTAAAAAATAAAATTAAAAATTAAGTATTGAACATTTCTCATTGACCCGTTAATTTTCTCATTGCACATGGAGTGGACTTTCGTTTTTTAATAAATATCTGACTAAAAATGTATATTGTTTCCAGATTTGTAAATAATTTTTATTAATGTATGAAATAGTCATATGCCACAGTTTTGGCATGTCATTGACATTAAAAGAAACGAAAAATCCCTGCAGCAGCAGTATTACGGTAGAATTTATAGCGAGTCATTGCATCGCTACGCAAAAATAAAAAAAAAATAAAAAAATGTGACATATGTTGAATTTTTCCTAGAATTATTCTTAGCAGTATGGACAAACATTAAAGAAGCAATTTCAGATATAATCTTCAAACTAAAAAAAAAACGTATTTTTTTAACAAATCTATAATAATAACATTGTCCTTCTAAAGTGCGTGATCCGATTAATCCAAAATCTAAACTTCAAAATTTACTCGATAGTATGTGATTCAATCGATGTTCTCTTGTCTAGGTCTGAAAAAATTGAAATTTTTTTATTGGTAGAAATTCATAGAAAAGAAGAGAGAGAAATAGAAAGAGTACATGAGTTGTAATATTGGTAGAAAGACCGGTAAAATTCTTACCAGTCTAAAAACCAGTTTGTTTTTTTTTCTTTTATTTTTTCTAGTAAAATATTTGTTTTAATAAAAATAAATAGAGTATCTTAAAATTTAGATATAATAGAAACATTCTATCTATTTTTTGAAAAACTTTTTATATTTTACTAAAAATCTAATATAAGAATTCCCTCCATCTATACATCAGATTTTTTTAAAAAAAAACTAAGTTTGGATCGGTAGAATTCATACCGGTCCAAACTTTTTGATTTTTTAGATCGGTAAGAATTTTACCAATCTTTCTACTAATATTACAACTCATGTACTCATTCTATTTCTCTCTCTTCTTTTTTATTAATTTTTACCAATAAAAAAATTTCTAAAAACATCACTCACAACCACATTTACATAATTGATGTTGTGCATGATAAATGGAGAAAGCGAGAGAAGAAAATAACGGGGAGAGCGTTTGGAAATTTTCGCTCTCGGTGAAGCTAATTAAGTGGAAAAAGAAACACAGTCTAATGTTCTATAATTTATTAATAACATTGTGTTTTGAGTTTTAAGAGTAAACTTTATTAATTTAGTACTTCTAGATATATTTCACATATTTTAAAATTGTACGAGACAAATATGAGAATGTTTACAATTTTGAGGTTCAAATGTCTCTTCATTTTTTTGCCTCTATTATGCCTCCACTTTTTAATTATATAATAATAAAATTTTAAAATTTACATGTCAAAATAAAACCGTTAGATGTAATTTATATTATTTTATTTACATGTAAATAAATTTTTTTATCACTTTTTAGTTTTGTTTTCATATGAATCAATAAGTTGAATATCAACATCCAGAATTTATCCATTTCATTGTATTTTGCAAACTCTCAATATCGATCAAAACAAAGTTGAAATATCGTAATATTTTACATGTGCATAGAAAAAACAATATAGATTAAATCTAACGATTTTATTTTGATATTTTAGTTTTAAATTTGAAGTTATCAATATTTAAAAAAAAAATGAAGACAAAAAATAAATACATTTAGAACCTCCACAACATGATATTATAAATTCATATGGAAAAAATACCAATTTTTTATTAATGCCCTCAACAAAATAAAAATAACAAATATACCCTCTGATTTTAAAATTTCGAAAAATGCTCCGATCGCCCCACTGTCAGGCGGTTCACTCTTCTTCTTTTTTGAAAAATCTCAAAATAAAAATAGTAAACTAAATTTTTGATAAAACACTTAACTAAATCTCATCGATTGTCTTTTTTTTTTAATAGCATATCCTTGATTTGAATACCAAAAATACTAAACTAAATTTCAAAATGATAAAAATTTTAACTAAAAAAAATGAAAATATAACAAAAAAAAATATCACACATTATTAGTTACATGAATAACATTCTAACTAAAAAATGAAAATATAACAAAAAAAAACACTAAATCTGAGACTTCATGCATTTACATGAACAATATCTAAGAAGAAGTATGGTAAAATACAAAAAAAAATCAAAAATTAGAAATTAAAAACTTGATTGGAAACTGCAACTCAAGTTTTGAGGCTCTTTTCTTGATTTTTTTGCAATTCTAAATTTTGAAAAACGGCATAGTCGTCACCGATGCATGCATCTTCTCTCAAGATGAAAAGTGGTTATTTGCTGAAATCAGACACTCGAGCGCCAATCGTTTGAGGTTTCATCGTTATTTTTTGCTTTCTCAGTGAATATATCGTCTATCTTGCCTCATCCCTTATTCTAGTCTAGCCTGTTTATGAGAGATGTTTTATATAAATACATGTACAACCTGCAAGCGCTTTAAAAATGAAAGAAATGACTTACACAAAATAGATAGAGATGCATTATAATAGGAGGACACAGATCGATGACGTGGAAAAATATTATATTTCTTTTATCACAAGCGGATCAAATAATAAAACCGTGTACAATTGTTGGAGCATTCATATACATCCGTCTGAAAGAAGAATGTCCTCATTTTTTTTAATTGAACTAATACAATATTTATGTTTTGTTCTGTCATTTAGTCAGCGTTTTATATTATCAATTTTATCAATCATTAAGAAAATTAATTGATGAAGAATTTCACTACTCAATTACTCCTCAATTTTAGTAAAAAAAAGAGAGAGAACCACCACACAGTGGGGTGGTCGGGGCATTATAATTTAAAATCAAAGGGTATTTTTGTTAATTTTTATTTTTTGAGGGTATTTAAAAAATCGTGAAAAAATATGTCATAGTAAAGTTTTAAGGGGACAAAATATTCTGCCTAGATGATAAGTACCCCCTTGGTAATAGTCTTCTTGGCTCGAATCCGCTACACATAAGAACACATTACCACTGCTCCTGAGATGAAGAAAATAGAATTTGCAATTCATTGGGCCCTCTTCCCACTCGAATCCGTATCCTCTGCATTAACTCAAAAGAGAATCTTTTGAGTTAATGAATCTTGACTGTGCAATATGTTTCAAAATTCGTGTGAACTAGATCTGCACTAATATTAAAAGCCCCTATGTTATAGACTTGAGCCGGATTTGCTCCGTTTAAAATCAGACGGCTGAAATTCATTAACTCAAAAGATTCCCTTTTGAGTTAATGCAGAGGATACGGATTCCCTAAAGTAAATTCTGGGTTTGCATCCGCACCGTACGGTCTAATTTACGGCATCTAATATATTCGTGCTAAAGCAGATCGGACGGTCCGCATATTAAACAAAAAATTTGAGTTACTTAGTGCTATGAATTCCTCTCTTCCTCTCTCCCAAATTCTCCGACAACAAATAAACCGATCCCCAATTTGTCCTCTCTCAATCTAACCTCGGATTTCTCTCTTTCTTTCCCTCAAGTTGTTTTAGATAATTAAAATAATGGCTGGTTTAAGGTGGCCCCCACCGCAAGAAGACCACTGGCAGCAGTTCGCTGTCGCTGCCGGCGCCGGAGCCGCCGTACAGTCCGACGAGGAGAGATCTTCTGTGGCTGCCGATTCGTGGTCTGTCAAGAGCGATTTCGGGAGCTCCACCATCGACTTTCGCGCTGCTTCGGATTATAGGTGCAAGTTTGAATTCGTTTTGGTTCGATTTGTAGGGAGTTTGGGTTAAAATTGAAATGCTTGTATTTGAACAAGCTGCCCTGATAGCTTATTCTCATATAATAGGCCGTTGTTTTTGTTTGTATTATAAATATAAATCAACTAATCCAATGCATGATTTGTACCAAAATTAGTTTTAGGGAAATGAGACAGATCCATGCTGTGATTGTAATCTTAACTGAATTAGTTTATCAATTTGAAGGGAATTGTATTCAAATTGAAATGTATCTTTTGTAAATTGTTATGCAAAGAGCATGAACATGTCAATTTGTTTTAGAAGTGTGAAAGCTCATGCTTTGAGTGGTAATTGAAATTGAATTTATTTAATTTTGACTTTTGCTCGTCGGAAATGAGCTGTAAAATTGGAAGGGCCTTGTTTAAAGATAATTATCTAAAATCCAAAAAGTGTTTGAATAAGGTCCAAATCCTCTCCACTTATTTTCTCTTGCAACATCGGTGGAATGTCTTTATTGAAATTGAATTTATTTAATTTTGACTTTTGCTCGTCGGAAATGAACTGTAAAATTGGAAGGGCCTGTTTAAAGATAATTATCTTAAATCTAAAAAGTGTTTGAATAAGGTCCAAATCCTCTCCACTTATTTTCTCTTGCAACATCGGTGAATGTCTTTATATCATGATGTTTTATTTCTAGCAACACATATAATATTTGGTCATGTTAGTTTCTGTGGGTCCCAGTTACTCGATCTGCCCAGAGAATCTAACTTTTATAGCTTGCTCCCGCAACATATGAATGCGAATTTGGTCATGCAAATAAGAACTTAGGAGTTTACTACGTGTGCATGAACTTATATAAGGAATTATTCTTAAAATTAGTTGTCATGTTTTTTTTTTCTAGCAACGCATATATTATTTGGTCATGTCAGTTACTGTGGGTCCCAGTTACTCGATCTGCCCAGGGTGTCTAATTTTTATAGCTTGCTCCCGCAATATATGAATGCGATTTGGTCATGCATCTCAGAACTTACGAGTTTACTACATGTGCATGAACTTATATAAGGAAACATTCTTTAAATTAGTTGAAAGATTATAATTTATAGTGAAAGCATGAAGTTATGATAATATATTACAAGTTATTGTTTCCAATAATACAGACTGCATGTACTGAAATCACATGCATTTCTTTATGTTTCCTTGCTTCTGATTATTATACATAATATATGTCCTCTCAGAAATAAATTTGACTCTTTTATGTGTGTTTTTTAAACAGTTCTGACAAGGATGCACCAGACAGTACTGATGTCGAGACATTGCAAAATTTTTGTGATGCAACTTATGCCGAGGATCTTGCTAACTTTCAAGAGCATGGCCATGCTGGCGAACTTTGGTTAGAAAATTTATAAATAACAATAACATACAACAACAACCGAGCCTTTAGTCCCAAACAAGTTGGGGTAGGCTAGAAATGAAACCCAACCGGTGAGGGTTTCATTTCCATAAAAAGGCTGTATTTTACGTTGGCTCGCCACGCCTATCACAACCCTCCGCAGAGTTATAAATGACAATAACATAAAAAAATAATTAAGGAAACAAAGAAAAGACAGTCACAAATCAATACAATGGTATATTGATAAATGTGCGAGACTTGCTTTAGACATAGGTCCTATATATAAGCAGACAAATAGATATCAGTACACAAATCAATACATTGTTTTTATTGTGCTTTTCAGTTTTGGTAATGAAGTGTTGGATGTACTGGTACAGTGGACAAAGGACCTGTGCATAGGTGGGTCCAACAAAGAAATCGGTACAATCAATGTTCTAGATGTTGGTACAGGAAATGGCCGCCTCTTGCAAGAACTGTCGAAGCAAGGGTATGTTGAGAAATCTGTAACAATTTATGGTACTGGTTTAGTATCAAGCTAGCAAGCTAGCAAAATAGTAAAATTTTGTGCCTTTTGGCATAATACTGACATTTTAAATCTTTGTTGTTAGTTATTAGTGATTCACCTTCTTTTGCTTGATATGTTAATATATGCACCGTTTTTATATTTCTAAAATAGGTTTAATGACTTGACTGGGATAGATTTTAGTGAAGCAGCAATTGAGGTGGCGAGGAACCTTGCTAACCGGGAGGGCTTTTCTCATATTAATTTTTTGGTTATATTCTCAGTTCATTTAAATTTTGTTTCACCAAAGCTGTATTTCATAGTACACAACACAACCAGAATTCACGCAATTTTTTTATCGGTAGCATAAAAGAATATCAAAATTTCACCCATACTATCGATTTCGGACAATTTTGTTTAATACCACAACCGCGGTCAAATTGTTTTATTCAGTGGTTGTGGTATAAAACAAAATTGTTTGAAGTCGATGGTATTTGTTTAATTCTCTCTCTTTTTGCTATGAATAAAAAATTGGAAGAATTTATGCTAGAATTGAAACAGCATTTCATGGTAACTCAACTGCTTGTTCATGTATGGGCAATTGCAGGTAGATGATGTACTGGAGACAAAACTGGAGAAGAAATTCCAGCTTGTACTGGACAAAGGAACTCTTGATGCCATTGCTCTACATCCTGACGGCCCTGTCAAAAGGTACATCTTATTAGTGATAACTGTATCAGTGGCGACCTGTATGCCAGTAACCTTGTCTATTTCAGTACTGACATTAATATAATAAAGGACTAATAGTATAGAACAGGTTGGCAACAGTGTTTTTAGTGCTAGGTGGACCTGACCCTGTACCAGAATCAGGTACTGCAATTCTTTCATGTAAACGAACTATATTTTTTATTTCAGGATGATGTATTGGGAATCTGTGTCACATCTGGTTGCTCCTGGCGGGATACTGGTATGATATGCAAATAATAACCCCGTAATATGTTCCTTTATATATATGTCTAGAGTGAGGCTATGGTACTTTGCATAGCGCAGATTGGCCCGTACTATGGATCACTATCTCCATTTTCGAAGTCCAAGTTGTGGATCTGAACCATTCAACATGTTCTTCATATGAATATGTACTTGCAGAACAAATTTTACCTTTTTTAGAAATTGTTTTACTATTTTTTTAGATAGGTAAAAAATCACTAGTTCAATCTTTAGATCAACTGATTTTCTACTTATCTAAAAAAATAGTTAAAGACTTCTAAAAAATGTAAAATTAAGTCTGCAAGTACATTTTCATATGAAAATCATGTTAAACAGTTCAGACATGGGCGGACCCAAGTGGAGCCGGGGTGGGGGGGCCGTTGCGCCCCTGAATTTTGAAATTTTATGGAGATCTATGGGTCCCGACAAACTTTGCCCCTCTTTGGAAATTGTTTTTGTGCCCCTCCTGAAATTCTAATTTGTAATCTGAGTTAAATTTGGGGTTGAAATTGGAATAAATTCTTTGAATTCAGATTGGTAATTAGAATTAGAAGTCAGATAATTTGAAATTACAAGTTAGAGCATTGTTTTTTTTTATCTAAATACCTGATTAGTTAATGGGTTTGAACCCGATTAGCTCTTTAAATCCTACATCCGCCTCTGGGTTCAGATCGACTATTTGAACTTCGAAAACGAAAATATTGATTAGTACGGACCAATATGCGCTATGCAGTACAAGTCATATGTTTATGTAATTAACTTGGAATTTTTTTTTTTTTAAAATTTGTCATGTAGATTATAACTTCATGCAGTAGCACCAAGGATGAGCTGGTGCAAGAAATGGATAATTTCAACCACAGAAAAAACAGCTCCAGTGTTGCTTCAAATGGAGAGTACAGTGACGGCACCACCACCGTCTTTCAGTATCTAGACCATGTCCAAAGCTACCCTAATGTTGTCTCCAGTGGGGTCCAGGGGTCCCGTGTCGCCACTGTTGCATTTATTGCCAAATAAAATCACTATTGTGAAAATTTCTGCTGTTGTCTAATCTAATTTGTATATTATATATTAGTATGGAGTCGCCGTCCCCCCCCCCAGAAAAAAATCATCTCTGAATTTTGGTTTTTCTTCGAATTGGTTTTAAGTAGCATTAGTATTGATTTTTATTATGAGGGAGAACTGGAGAAGCATGGTATCAAACAGTTAAAAGATCGTACTATTTCTGAGCTTTGTGCTCTTCTTGATTTTTTTTTCCTTTTGCAAAGTAGCTTTTCCTTGTATGATTCATCATTGTTGGAAATGGCACATTTTTTAAACAACCAAGTTCACTAAAAGGTTATGAAAATTGGGTTTATAAATTCCCTTTAAAATGAAAAAGAGAAATTGTTTAGGCGTTTATATGGAACTAAATAATCCAATATCTGTTGTTCTTCTTATAACGATGCTAAAAACATTGGCCATTTGGCAAGGTCCAAACAGTCAATCCGAATAGCTTTACATGATATCCATATTAAAATGTACTTGGAGACCTAACTTTTGGAGTTTTTTACTATATTTTTATAATTTTTGAAAAGGTTGCTTTTTTAGTGGTCCAAAATTATTTGAAAATAGTGATTTTAATTTTTTTTTACAAAAATAGTAAAAGAGCTAAAAAAATGTAAAAATTAATCTCCAACCACATTTTAATATGGAGATAATGTTGAGTGGCTCGGATCAACTATTTGAACTTCGAAAACAAAGATAAGAGCGTAAAGCACAAGAGAGCTCATAAGATTTTCTTAATATCAACTGCAAAATTTGTTGTCATAGAAGATCAAGTGTTGTTTGGATCGAGACAAATGAGTCTGATCCAAACTGGATGAAATTTGAAAACAAAACGGAGTAGATTGGATTTTTTTTAAAATAAAATTAAACAAAACATTTCAAATGAAACCAGTACTATTTATTTTATTTTTTTTGCAAAAAATAGCTCCACCGAAGCAACAGTTCGATGGAGGAAGAGAAGGGCTTTGTCCACTGAAGTAATGGTTTGTTGGACCAATTTTTTGACCAAACCACAGGTGCAACACGCTTGGCCACACCAAATTTCCTCCACCTCATCAACGGTTCGGTGGACCCCTATTACCAACGTTTAGGGTTGTATAATGGCCCCTTACTTCCTCTTCTCTGTTCACTGCAGTATATGCTAGTCTAAGGAGGCATGAACGTAAACAATTATGGAAGGAACTACACAATATAGCCCAATCAAACCAAGAGCCGTGGGTTTTAGCGGGTGATTGGAATATGATCCTTAATGCAAGCGAGAAAAAAGGAGGAGCCCCACCAGATCTACAAAAATGTCGTGAATTCAGGGAAGTTCTCTCTAATTGCAGACATTTTTATCTAGGTTTTCAAGGCAATAAGTTTAATTAGAAACGTGGGTCATTATACCAAAGACTTGATAGGGTTTTGTGTAATTTTGAATGGCAAAACAATTTTATGGATGCATCTATTAAGCATCTACCTCGAATTAAGTCTGACCACTCACTTTTGTTGCTCCGATGGAATAAACTAATTACAAATGTTGATAATTTAAAAAGACCCTTTCGATTTCAAGGTACTTGGCTTGCACATAAAGATTTGAAATTTTTTGTAAAGGATAACTGGTTGTCAAATATGCCTCTCCCTACCGTAGTTTCGTGTTTTGCAGTAAATTATAGGAATGGAATCGTGAGGTGTTCAGAAACATCATAATGAGGAAGAAGCAACTACGAGCTAGGTTAGACGGTTTGCAAAAATCTTTGTCTAGACGACATGATCCAAGACTAGATAGGATCGAAAGAGAAATCCAGCAACAATTACTCATAACAATCCAACATGAAGAATTATTATAGTACCAGAAATCTAGATGTAAGTGGTTGATTCATGGAGATCGAAACACCAAATACTTCACATACTTACAAATACTAGAAGGAAGAAACATAATATTCAAGAGCTAAAGGATGAAGCTGGCATACCAGTTATGGATCAAAAGGAGCTTGCAGACTTAGCACAAGGATTCTTCCAGAAAATGTATAAGGCCAAACCAGGTATGAATAACACATGTACTTTCCTTCCTGTTCGATTCCCATGCGGGATTGATGACCATGCTTTAAGAGATTGGAAAACTACAACAATGGAGGAAATCAGAAAGGTAGTCCGCGGAACAGGTGCTTATAAAGCACCTGGGGTCGATAGATTTCAAGCCATATTCTACCAAGCCCAGTGAGAGGAGGTAAGTGCCTCTATATATAATTGGTTTGCGATATTCTGAACTGGAATAGGTCTATTAAGGAGGTAAACAAAACACTAATATGCCTAGTCCCTAAAATCGAAAGGCCACAAACTATAAGTCAGTTTAGACAAATTGGACTATGTAATGTGACTTACAAAATTATTACAAAGGTAATTATACAAAGACTTAAGCCTTATGTACCAGGCCTAGTAGACCATACCCAATTTAGTTTTATTCATGACAGGAATATAGTAGATAATATCATCATCGCACAAGAGGTCATACATTCAATGCAACTTAAGAACGGAAGGAAAAGAATTATGGCCATCAAAGTGGACCTTTTAGAAAGCCTATGATAGGCTGAGGTGGTCTTTCATTCGGGATACTCTTCAACAAATTGGCTTGCCAAGAGATATGTCTGCCTTAATTGTGGAGTGTATCACTTCGACAACCATGAGTGTTCTTTGGCACAGAAGTATGACCGGAGTGTTTGTGCCACAGAGAGGCATCAGACAAGGTGACCTATTGTCACCGTACATCTTCGTGTTGTGTATAGAGCGATTAGCACAAAGAATTGGTAAGCTTGTTAACGATAAGGTATGGAAACCACTTTATTTTAAAAAGAATGAGGTTTGTATCTCACATCTTCTTTTTGCAGATGATATGCTACTTGTTACCGAATTTGATGAGATACAGGCCAGGTTAATCAAACGGACACTGGACAGGTTCGCATCATATTCGGGACAAAAAGTAAGCATAACTAAAGTGCTATTTTCGAATAATATTCCACATCATAAACAAACTAGCATTAGTCGTATTATGGGTTACACCAGAACAACTAATTTTGGTTGATACCTGGGAATACCTTTGATTAAAGGGTGTGTCACTTAAACTTATGAGGATATTATTTAGAAAATTGATAAAAGACTTAATGGCTAGAAGTAGACAAGTTATCTCTTGCAGGTAGAGTAACTTTGGCGAAATCAGTTCTTGCAGCGATATCATCATATGCTATGCAAACCACAAAGCTACCGGTGGATACATGCAAGGAAATCAATAAGCAAATCAGAAATGTTGTGTGGGGTAGCTCAATAAAGAGGAGGAAAGCACATTTGGTGAAAGGAAATGTAATATGCAAGGAGAAAAAAAAAGAGGGTTGGGATTGCTGAAGAGTAGGGTCCAAAACAAGGCCTTTCTTATGAAACTTGCGTTTGGAGTGCTTGCGAAACCCAAAGAACTATGGGTGAGAGTATTGAGAGCCAAATATTGCGAAGAGCGAGAAGGTAGACCTTGGTTCAAACGGAAAAACAAACTCTCATATACATGGAGGGGCATATGGGGGGTATGGGAGCAAATGAATGAAGGAATCTTGTAGAAGGTGAATAATGGACGGGAATGTCATTTATGGCAAGACTGCTGGTTAGAGGAGGGATATATACTCGCTAATGAGGTGGATCAACGGGTGTGGAACGGTATGGAGGAGGCGAGGGTCATAGACATTGTGGGCCTGAGTGGAAACTGGGATTGGGGGAAACTGAATGGGGTGCTGGAAAATATAAGGGTGATGTTGAAGATGATTAAACCACCTATGACAAAGGAGGAGGACAATAAGGCTGTATGGAGCCTTACGCCACAAGGTAAGTTTTCTATAACCACTACTTATAATTTAATGATATCTTCTTTTGATTTGAATTGCATATTATGGGAAGATGTGTGGGGATGGAAAGGCCCATAAAGAATCAAGCTATTTTTATGGCTATGTGCGAACAACACTTTGTGACTCAAGTCTATACGGAAGATGTAACATGCATGAGACAACACTTCATGTACTTCGAGACTACATTCATGCAAGGAGTATTTGGAAATAGGTTGTACCCTATGTCAATTGGAATAGATTCTTTGCTCTACCACTAATGAATTTATTATGGCAGGATGTAGAGAGGAGTTTGCAATGGAACAAGGTGCAGTAATGTTCGGAGTCGGTCTTCGGTTGATTTTGAAGAGACGAAACGCAACAATTTTCCAAAGAGAAGAACAGATCACGGAGGGCCCACTGTATGTGCTGTGCAACTTCATTACACATGTGAGGATGGACGAACAAATTGAAAGAACAACGGGTCCTATTATAGAATCAGAAACACAACAAATAGATTGGAGGAAGCCGGAAAAAGGTTGGTATAAACTCAACACAGATGGGGCGCGAAATAGACCAACGGGTAATGCTGCTGCTGGAGGTCTAATACGAGATGAGCATGGCTTTTGGATGGGAGGATTTTAAGCATCATTAGGCTCGATTTCAATTCTAAATGCTGAACTCAAAGCTGTCCAACTTGGACTTCAAATGGCGTGGGGAAAGGGTTTGGCAAGATGATTGTGGAGACCAATTCTTTAGAAATTTTCCAGCTTTTACAGAGTGAAAGAGAGAAAGCTCAAAACAACACTTTGGAGCAAATTCGGGTGTTGTTGGCCAAAGATTGGGAGGTGAAGATCATGCAAATCGAGAGAAAATAAAATGGTTGTGCTGATCTATTAGCAAAAAATGCACTTTCAAGTGGCATTATTTTTAGATCCTTAAATTTTATCCCTCATTTTATAAATAATTTGTATTGTGCGGATATATTAGGTGTAAATTGTAATAACTTGTTTACTTATATTTAATAAAATGGGAGATGTACTCCTCTGATGGCTATGTCGTAGGAGGGGTGTGCTTTTTCCCCTTGTTTGATAAAAAAAAAATAAGGGTCCACCTAAGCAACGGTTCGGTGGACCTTTTGGGTGGGATTTTTTTGTGGCTCATGAATTGGCAATTGGCTAGATCTAAAATTTGGTCCAACGAACTGTTGATGCGGTGTATAAATTTGTTTTCTATCTCCATTGAATTGTTGCTTCGATGGATCTGTTTTTTTTCAAGGTTCTAAATAGCAATTATCGCGTCATCGTGGAAAGGCAAAATAAAAAGCTATCTTGAATAGCGTAGCTATAGCGAAAGCTATCCTACATAGCGTTTTTTGTTTAAAAAATTATGTTTTATATTTCTACTAATTATCAACATTATCTAAAGTTTCATATCACGATAAGTAACGCAAAATTAATTAAGAAATTAAAATATTCATATTGAAACAGTACAAAGTCTAAATTACTATTTAAAATATCCCTAATAATATCATAAATTATCTATCTTTTTCCATTCAAAATAACATATATATTTTTTTCTATTAAAAAATGGCATAAACTATTTATAATTTTTCTATTTAAAAGCAAAAACAATCCGGACCTTGAAAAAAATTGATCCTTAAAAAAAGTTTCAATTTGGATATTTAAATAAAAGCCTATGTAGCATAGCATGTGCTATAGCGCGTAGCGTGTAGCGTAAATAGCGAACTGCTATTACCGCTATAGCAGTCGTAGTCGAAATAGCGCACTTTTATCCCATAACTTAACATTTAAGGGCCGAAAACTGGGTTTAAGGATCCTAAATTGGCAATTAGACCTACTTGAACAGTAAAAAAAATTGAATGATGCTGGTTTAATTTGAAAGATTTTGTTTAATTTTTTTTTTTTTTTAATCTCAGATTGAATGAAGTACGAATTGAATGTATAATCCAAACTGATCCTCTGTGGCAGTGAATCAACATTCAGATTGTTTCATTTGAGCTGCTTGATCTTTTGTGGCAGCGGAAATTCTCAAGGTATGTGAAATGAAAAAAGAAATTGGATACTATGAGTCGGATCTAAAGTTTTGGATTGAGGTCACTGATTCCGATACTTTTAGAAATTTTACAAGTCCTGCACTCTTTCTTTTTTGTACTTTTTAAAAAATTAATTTCTATGAATAAAACATCCTCCAAATATAGTATAATTTTTCCTTGCAGATATTCAGAAACAAAAAAAAAAAATTAAAGGTTATGAAAATTGAAATAGTTCCGATAAATGAATATGATTCCCAAATAGAACATTTTTATTAATATCCAAAGTTAATTACAAATTAATAAATATACCCAAAATTGTTGGGAATTTATAAAAATATCCATACCAGTCATTTTCTGGCCGGTTTTAATTTTTTTCGGTACCGGCCAGAAAATAGCCGGTACTAATTTTTTTTTTTTTTTTAGAGACACTATGAATCAATAGCAAGATGCTGAAATCTAACACTAAAAATTCGATTTTTTTTAATATTTGTTAGATTAATTTTTTGATATATAATTAGCATATTCATACTAAAATACGCTAAATTACTTGAAATTATGTTAAATTACGCTGAATTACACAAAATTGCGCTAAATTACAATAATTATGTTAAATTATGCTAAAATACGGTAAATTACGCTAAATTAGGCCAATTTTGTGCCATCTTTCATAAATCATAAAAAATAGTAAACTTTTTTTTTTCAAAAATAATAAAAATTGGTATTCTACAAATTTATTATATAATTTTACTGAGCTACGTAGATTGAATAATAAAAATGAAAATCTTAATCGGAAACTTCAACTCAAGTTTTGAGGCTCTTCCCTTTGTTTTTTGGCAATTCTGAATTTCGAAATCCGACAAAGCGTGGTCATTTGCTGAAATCGGACACTCGAGCGCTGTTTTATGGCCGTTTGAACTTTCGTCATCGTTTTTCATTCTCAATGAAGATATCATCCCTATTCATATATAATTTAGCATAATTTACCTATTTTAGCATAATTTAGCGTAATTTAGCGTAATTTTGTGTAATTCAGCGTAATTTAACATAATTTCAAATAATTTAGCTTTTTTAGTATAAATATGCTTATAAAAAAAAGTAATCTAACAAATATTTTAAAAAAGTTGGAATTTTTAGTGTTAGATTTTAGCATCTTGCTATTGATTCATAGTCTCTAAAAAAAAAAAAATTAGTACCGGCCAGAAAATAGCCGGTATGGATATTTTGATAAATTCTCAACAACTTTGGATATATTTATTAATTTGTAATTAACTTTGGATATAATAAAAATCTCGGGCCGAACACCTACATAATTAATAAATGAATTTTACAGTGAAAATGTGAAATAGTCGACATCGCGAGTTAATAGTTTATACTCACTTGCGAGTTAATTTCTGATCCCCTAAAGTAACCCAATTTTGAGTTTTTTCCGGGCCGTCTGTGCTGCTCTAACACGAATATTAAAGGGGCCCGTCGTTCCACCACGGGCCGGATTGGCCCGAATTTCAGATCGAACGGTCCGGATAAAGACTAAAAAAATGAGTTAATTTAGGGCCGAGATTTTTATTTTTACCCAAAATAAAATATATTTTAATATAATTATCCAAGTTTTTGAAAAATTTAAATTTATACCCAAACCGTAAAAAAAATTTACGGTTTGAATTCGGAATTCAAACCGTAAAAAAAATTTACGGTTTGAATTCCGAATTCAAACCGTAAAGTTTTTTTACGGTTTGAAATTTTTTTTTTTTTTTTTTTTTTTTTGAATTCTGTTTTTTTTTAAAAAAAATTCGTTTTTTAGCTATAAAAGGAAGCATCAGAAGCTAGAAAAAAGAAGAGAAAGAAAGAGAGGAATGTGTTTTTGTTTTTTTTTATTCTTATTATATTTCAATTGGGTAACTAGTCCTGGTAAAGCTCGCAGACGACGTATTTTTTTAAACGAGGTCCTCGATAACGAGACATAAAGATTCCTCCTTTTTTTTCTTTGATTTTTATTTTTTATGAGAATTTCATTTTATAAATAGAAATTAAAACTGAATTGGATCAAAAAAATAAGATCGACTTAAAGTTAAGTAAGATACTAAAAAAAAAAAAATTGTATCATCATATGAATTTTTTGTATATAGATTTTTTTGATTGAAAGTTGAGACTGGCTCTTTTTTCTATAGACATTTAATTCCTCTAATCTTTCTTTTTATTTTGAATTCTTATTTCATTAAGAAAATAATAATTGTTTTCACTTAATCGTAATCGAGAGTTCCTTTTTGTTATTAAAAAGATTATTGCTGATAGAAAATCAAATAAAATATATCCTAAAATATATACTATAAAAATATAGTAACATATTTTTTTATAAATATAAAAAAATACAAATTTTCTTTCTTAAAAAAAAGCTCAAGAATTTTCAATACAAAAGAGAGAGAGAAAGAGAGGAAGAGAGAAAAGAGAGAAAGAGAGGAAGAGAAAAAAAAAAAATTTGCACCTCTGGTTAACATATCAAGGCAACTTCAAAAATCATGAAAATTTGCCGACGTCCAGTCTTGACTTCGTAGAACAATACTGTGAAGTTTCATGCAAAATCTCAAAACAGATCGCGAGATATCATCTCTCAAAAATTGCTCGAAATGCTGAAGTTGTGCGTCCGAGCCCTACTTTGCACATCTGGTTAACATATCAAGGCAACTTCAAAAATCATGAAAATTTGCCGACGTCCAGTCTTGACTTCGTAGAACAATACTGTGAAGTTTCATGCAAAATCTCAAAACAGATCGCGAGATATCTTCTCACAAAAATTGCTCGAAATGCTGAAGGAGGGCTCGGACGCACAACTTCAGCATTTCGAGCAATTTTTGAGAGATGATATCTCACAATCTGTTTTGAGATTTTGCATGAAACTTCACAGTCCTGTTCTACGAAGTCAAGTCTGCATGTCGGCAAATTTTCATGATTTTTGAAGTTGACTTGATATGTTAAAACCGTATTTATACTTATCGTATTGTTGTTCTTAATTTTATTCTGTTTTGAGTTTTTTTTTGTGTTTTATATATTTTTTTTTTTTGGGATGTTATTTTGTTGTTGTTGTGTAACATAATAAATAATACCATGAAATGATAAAAATATATAACATACCTCCAACCATATCATAATAAAACATAACGAAAGTACACTACACTAAAAAATAAATTGCAGAACTAAACTAAAACATAATAAAGGATAACATAGCTAAACTGAACTGAAACTACCAAAATAACCCTCTATCAACGGTACTACGAAGGGGTGTATCGGTGAGGTGGTATACCCCTATTTTCCCTACTGAAATTTCGGCCCTGCCAGTCATTCCATTGTTGTTCTCCGTCCTGCGCTCTGAGAGCTGGTGTAAACTCAGCGTATGGCTCGGCCTCTAGGCTCATCTCGACTGCTCTACTCCATGGATCCTCGGCCGCATGGGTGGCTGGTGGTGGAGGGGGGTACGGAAGAAGGAATCCGCAAGCTGGGACGCATAGTCCGACTGCGTCCCGCTACCAGAGGCCTCCCAATCGTGAGCTCTCGGTGGATACGGCTGACGCGGTGACGGGGAGGCGGCTGTATCCCACGGATCAGCTGGAGCAAAATCGGCAAGGCTGAAAGTCAATCTCTCATCCTGCACAGACGGGATCTCTGGAGACTCATGCTGCTCAGGCGGTGGCGGCATGTATGCAGGACCCTGCACGGATACCGATATTTTAGTAAATTTGAACTATCTTTAATTAAAATAAAGAAATAAATAAAATAAAGAATCACATACCGGGGGAAGAAATGGACGTCCGTGCTCGTCACGGTAGGCATGCCAACCTTCCATGCGCAGTACCCAACGATGATAATCCCAGTTTGGCTGCTCTGAGGGCTCCGGTGGCATCTCACTGTTCAGAACAGGTGGCGCGTCAGGCTCGTTCGGTTGTACTGCGCGCCAATCAATATTCTCTCCGGCGTCTCGTAGCATGGTGACCAGCTTTGCCTCGTGGCCGTGGTCCTCAATGCACGGGGCAACCAAGTGCAACATCGCATGCCCGACCGCTCTGTAGCCACGTTTTCCAAGACAAATGATTGAACGCGCGGCACCTTTAAGCGCTACCAGCAGCTAAAAAAATAAAACAAGGTTAGTTTAAAAAAATAGCTACGAAAAATGTTCATACTTTTAAAAAATGTGTTCTTGTAGGTGCATTACCTGGCGAGCACCTTTTCGGCCAGTGGGGGTATAACCATCATCGTCGAAGATCATCGAGCGAAGAAAATCGCCGTAATCTCCCTCTATATACACCGAAGCCATGCCGACACGCAGGTACCAAGCCTGATATCTCAATAGGGGATCTCCCTGAAACTGCATCGCATCAACCTCCGACATCTGCCATAAGTTAGCACTCATATTCGCTGCCTTGTTGTAGTGCTCCGAGTGATACTCACTCCAATCTCTATCCCAGTGATTACTGTGTCTTATCCTGTAATTCATATGTTAGTTGCAATTTAAAGCCAAGAACATAACGCTAAGTACAAAAATGCTAAAAAGAACATAACTTACCCGTGTAGTCTCATGATCACAGATCTCGGGACGTCTGGATCTGCGGGGATGAATGCAGGAAAATCAAACTGACGGAGCACCCGGTCTGGGTAGTGGTGCTCCACTATCCAGAAGCACACCAACGGACCCCTGTAGAGCCACATCTGATAATCATCCGCTACAATCTGTGGCAGCCTCCCCTCAGTGTATAGCTCATGGTACGGAGTCCAGTTCACCTGCGTCTCACCCAGACTCTGAATTTGAGATCGGACCACCCTGATACCCTGATACCTATTGGCTTTCCAATTATCTCAAATTAACAATATCAACGAGGCCTTTCGCAACAATAATTTGTGCCAATAATCCTAACCCTTGACTCTAATCCTACCCTAATCAAATTTTAATCAAAATACAATAAATATTAATACGATCGATCAATCGTTCGGGAAAATCAACAACCCGATACGATTCAAACATTCAAGTCCAATTATCGCAAATTAACAATATCAACGATGCCTTTCGCAACAATAATTTGTGCCATAAACCCTAATCCTTGACTCTAATCCTACTCTAATCAAATTTTAATCAAAATACAAAAACTTACACGAAATTTCAAATCGAGGAGGCGACGGAGGCAGCAAGGACCATGAGCGAAGGGAGGCGAGGCGGTGAAGGCTGCCGGTGACGGTGGCAGCAGAGGGGTGGCAGCGGAGGGGTGGCAGCGGAGGGGTGGCACCAGAGGAGGGACTGGCGGCGGGGAGAGGGGGTGGCGGCGGCGCCGGTCTTCGGGCGGACGGGCGGAGGGGCGGAGGCCGGAGGCAGGGCAGGGGGTTCTCCCTTTTCCTTTCCTTTTCTGGCGGAGACAAAACCCTTTTCCTTTTCTGGCGGAGAGAGACAGAGGAGTCGGGGATGGGTTTGAATTCTTTATTCAAACCGTAAAAAAATTTTACGGTTTGAATTCGGAATTCAAACCGTAAATTTTTTTTACGGTTTGAATAAAGAATTCAAACCGTAAATTTTTTTTACGGTTTGGGTATAAATTTAAATTTTTCAAAAATTTGGATAATTATATTAAAATATATTTTATTTTGGGTAAAAATAAAAATCTCGGAATTTAGGGGATATGACCGGGAGATCTGTACAAATTTCAGACTTTATTGGTACATGTGTAAATATCCAATGTTTAGCAACATTAAAAAACCGACCAGGACTTGAGAATAAGGAAATTTAAAAGTTTACAGGGACTTGTGTGAAAATCCCAATATTAAATCTGCAGTCGGTACAAGCTCAAATTTTATTCTCTCGCCGTCTCTCGCGACTGCGCGTTACCATCTCCTTTCTCTTCTTCCTTCGTAGGTGAGGTTAGGGTTTCAACTGCTACCTTAATTTTAATCATTTGCTGGTTTTTTGTTTCTTTTGCCCAATTTGGATGCTTCTAGGCGTGGTAAACTCTCATCTTATTTCATAGATCCGGTCAGATCTGTTACTTTATTATTGGATTTACTGTTCAAGTAGGTCTAAGGTTCCAATTCTTCTCATTTATTTGATGATATCGCTTCATTTAACAAACAGTGAACGAATTCGGAACTTAATATTGGTAATTGTTTTAATTTAAGCAATTTTATGCGAATTTTTGTTAGCTATACTCCCATTGAAATCCTATAGATCTAGTCCAGCTATTCAGATTTTGTGATATTATTGAATAAAAAGTAGTTCCAGATCTACTTTTCCTTTAAATTTGTATGAAGAAGTTCACTGTTTAAGGGGTATTAACTACTAAGAAAAAAGCCAAAAAATATTAAAAGGTGTAAATGGCTTAGCTTTGTTTTTCTTTCTTTGTGCAGGACAATTGAGACTGATCTGAAAAGAGTGAATTTCGATTGTTGTGCAATTTTTTTGTGGGTTACTCTAGGTGGGTCTAAGGTTCCAATTCTTCTCATTTATTTTATTTAAAGATGGTTGCTTCATTTTACAAAATGTGAACAAATTCAGAACTTAATATTGGTAATTGTTTAATTTTAGGCATGTATGTGAATTTTGTGAGCTATACACCCCCTTTGAAATCATATAGATCTAGTCAAGCTATTCAGATTTTGTGATATTATTGGATGAAAAGTACTTCTAGATCTACTTTCCTTCAAATTTATATGAATTTTTTCACTGTTTAAGGTGTATTAATTACTAAGAAAATAGCAAATATAGTTAGAAGGTGTAAATGGCTTATTTTTGTTTCTCTTTCTTTGTGAAGGACAATTTTACTCATCTGAGAAGGGTGAATTTGGATTATTGTGCAACTTGAAGTCTTGGAAAAGGTAAGAAAGTTGACCAATTGCCATAACAATTAGTACATTCTTCTTGCCAACCATAAAAAAAAAATTAGTAGATTCATTTTTCTGATTATGTAGTTTGTTAGTACTACACTGTGTGCTTAAAACTTGTGATATATATAAAGCACCAAAATAAAAAAAAATAAAACAAAGACTTCCCTCTAAAAATGTTAGTATACCAGCTACCTGTTAATTAAGAACACTGATGAGACCAAGACCTGAAACTAGGGATGTAAATACGTGCTGTCCCGTGACCAAGTCTGATTTTTAGGTGCCGTGCCGTGACATGACTAAATTGGGATGGATGGTCATGGCATGTTAGTCACGCCGTGACCACACGTGTTGTGTACAAACGTGACTGGTCATGTTTAAGAATTTTTTTCGTAATTTAAGTTAGTTTGTTCGAAATTCATCATTAGATCAAGATGTAATGGTCAATCACACATGACTTGCGTGACCACGTGCCTCGCTGTGCCAATTTTCCGAAGGATGGTCACGTCACGGCACGGATATGCGAGTCATGACACGTAAATGGCACACGTGCCGTGCCGTGACGGAACCATGCCGGCATGATTATTTTACATCCCTATCTGAGATCAATTTTAGTTTTTGATCGCTGAAGTAATTATCATCCAAGACAAGAATTTTTAGTTTCTTTCTATGTATTAAATAGGTGTACCAAAAGCTAACATATCTTGTTTCTCTTTATGAGATGCACTTCCTTGCATCATCATACCATGTTGCAGGTGTCAATTCTGATTCTTTTAACAAATGGACACAGCGAAGTTCCTTCAACTGGTCGAAGAAAAGAAAAGGCGAATATTAGAAAAGAAAGAGGCGCCTTTGAAATGGGAACAGAAACTTGAGGCCGCGGCAAAGGCAAAGGCGGAGGCGGAGGCCAAAGCGAAGGCGGAGAGGAAGAGGAAACACAAAAAGCAAAGGCGAAAAAGCGATTCTGGTACCGACTTGGATACCGATTCTGATTCTGATAGAAGCGGTTCTGACAAGAAGAGGAGAAAGAGAAAGGGGAGTGAAAAGAGGCATGGAAAGAAGCACAAGTCGAAGAGAAGACATGGGTCCCACTCTGATTCTGATTCAGAATCTGACCTGAGTTATGATTCTGATTTTGGTTCTGGTTCTGATTCACGTAAGAGGCGGCACCGTCATAGGCATAGGTCGCAATTGAGTTCTGATGATGACAGTTCAGGGTCTGACAGTGATGGGGCCCCCCATACCAGTCATCGGCACGGCCGGCATCACCGCAGACGGCATCACCACCACCACCATCATCACGGGCATCGGCGTGTGAATGGGCATGATGATGAAATCAAGAAATCTTCTAGTGAACATGATGGATCAGAGTAATTTTAATTGAATTATACTGGTTTGCTGTTCAGATTAACATCTATGATTTGTTCAAGTGGTCTAGTGTCGTATTTAAGGTGTCAGTGCTAAAACTTGAGTATTTATCTGTTTTTTTTTTACTCGTCATGATTGTCTGTCTCATGGGAATTTAGTATATGTCATTTTGTGATTAGGAGTTAATTTTTTTTTTTTTTTGCATTGTTGATCTGATGTGGTTTTTGTTAATTGGGACTGTTTTATCATCAATGCTTAAAAACTGTAGGTTTTATGACTGAATGGACTTGGTGCTATTAGGTACGTGTCTGGTATGTTTGTTTTTATTTTGTTCGAAAATGGGAAATTTAGAGAAGTAAAAAATGTAGGGAGATTTCATGTATATATATGAATCCTTGCATGATAGAAGAATTTTTTTATTGGGAAATTTCTGGTGTGCCCATACAAACTTTAATTTCCAGATTTTTGCCCTTATTTGATACAGCTGTCGACGAAGGAGAGATTTCTGGATGTGAATGTTCAGAATTACAGTTTTATTTTGTGAACATAGTTCGTTGGTATTTTTGACAAAAAACTTATGTTTTATTTCTAACAAACAAAGTATTCTAACTTTTTCGTGCGCGTTTGGTATCGCTCTCGTTTCTAACAAACAAAGAATAAACAGATTAAACCAAATATCAGACCCCATAAAATACGAGTCCATATCCACTGAGGTAACAAAATATTTATGTTTAGATCCGAACAGTGAGATCAGAATCAGGACCAATACGGCTCAATGTGGAATAAACAATACTCCTTTAATATTTGTGCGGATTCTAATCAGATTATCCGATCTAAACACAAATATTCTGTCACCTTATGATATGAATTCATAAAAAACACCCTGCTTCCATTGGTGATAACAAATTGAAGCATTTCCAAGATCGATCAGCAAGGCACATGATGCGTTCATTGCCATTCGATTTATTAATTCTTTTTATAATGTAATAGATGGGTTCCAAGAATAAAATTTTCCAGTTCACAAGTCGATTCAAGTTGCAGGTATGTTATATTTCAGTTCAAGCAATAGGCATCCACTAATACATCAAAATATCAATACAAAAGAATTGCTGACACAGTTTTTGGAGCTTCTAGTATAACAAGAGAAAGTCAAGGATATCCATGGAGTCAAAATTATATACTAAAATCTGCTATCAAACAGACGCCAATATAAAGTTTGAATAAAGAAACAACTATTCCATTATTGCTTTAGATAATGACCTCAAATGTAGTTAGAAATAATCTTCATGCTTCCTCTATGGGATTTACTCTTTTGCCGTGATCCCAAAATTTTGCTGTGATACACAATATAATTTAAAAAGAAAAAAAAAATATCTAGGGGTTCACTCTTTTGCCGTGATCCCAAAATTTTTTATCTTAGAAAGAAAGAAAATGCAATGATAAATATACAACAACAAAGCATGAGCGGTAAAACCATGCCGAATATAAATGAATCAGGCTGCCTATCATTTCATCTTAGCTATAAATCAGAAGTTGGTTAAAATCTTCTCTTTTGAAACTCCATTGGCCAAAAGTATAGATGTAATTTCCTAAAAAGGTAAAAAAAGTTGAGCTAATTACAATAAACTCAAGTTTAGAACAACATAATACCTGGAATCAACCTAGGGAGAGAGAGAGAGAGTACATACTTCTGTCATTTGCCGGTGTCCACATAAAACTGCTCCGGTTGAAGGTCCTGAAATATGTTTCTCTCTCAAAAAAGTAGTCTGAAACAATTATACCAAAAAAAGGAAAAGTTTAGTTTAACAGCTAAAAAATAAGATTGAAAACATGACCTTAGATATGGATATAATGTCCATTGTAAAAACAAAATTCGTAAAATTACCTGAACATAACCTCTTGCACCACTCCATCTATCATCTGGCCGGGACATAACTGGTATAACTTTCACACCACTTGATTCCCAGTATTTAAACCTATCCTACAATGTAATTTCATAATCAGTATACATATCAGGTGCAAAATCGTTAAAATTTTTTTATATAAAATAAATAAGAATTTATAACAAGAAACAAATTAAAATTCATAAATAAACTCACCTGATAAGCCATCCTCTCAAGATTTCTTGCCCCATAATAAAGCCGCACTTCAGCTTTTTTATTTTCATTAAAACCGGATTCAATAAGGGATCGAATTGGGCTGCCACAATTCAAAAAATAAAAAAAAGCCATTAAATTTTTAATTTAGGCCCCAATTCACACATAAACTCTCATTTGTACATAAAACGATTACAGATCATGTATCGAATGTAAAGAAGCTGGTTTTGCATTCCTACTGGCCAATAGATATCCGTACCAACCTGTACCAGTAATTAGCATAGCATTCATAGCTCATAACGCTAAGGAACAGTGCAAATTGCACCATACCGAATTGAATAGCGAGAGCGAGGAATTTAACGTCATTCCAGATCACAATTCAAAAAATCAAAATCAATTAAAATTTTCATTAAGGCCCCAATTCATACATAAGCCCCCATTTGTACACAAAACGATTACATATCATGTATCCTGGTTCTGCATTCCTACTGGTGACGCCCGTACCAATCTGTACCAGCAATTAGCATAGCATTCATGGGTCATACCACCATGTACCAGTGTCAATTGCACCATACCGAATTGTATAGCGAGAGCGAGATAATTGACCTGATTCCAGAACCTGTTGCAAACATCAAAACCAATGTCACGTCATCACCGCTCACGTGGCCGCTCCAAAGCCGTTGGATCTCAAACCCCTTGCCCATGACCTCCCCAACCTCGACCAAATCGCCTTCCCTCATCTTACACAGCGCATCCGAAACGGATCCACTAACCCGTTTGACCAGGAGCTCAAACTCCGAATCCAATTGTGCCACATGGGGAGGCGAAGCGATCGAGAGGAGTAACGGTGGGGAAGCGCAGCTGGAGGGGAGGCGGAGCGGGAGAAACTGCCCGGGAGACACGTGGCGCGCGGCAAGGGACTGATGGGAGGAAAGGTTAAGCGTGAGGTGGAAGAGGGTGTGATCTGAGGTGGCGGGGGAGATGTGTGAGACTGTAGCGGGGGCCCAGATGTCAGAGAAGGTCAAAGGGGACACGTGGGGGATTGTGGCGGTGGCAGTGGCGAGGGAAGAGAAGAGGCGGCGCCGGAGGAGAGAAGGGAGAAGCATAGAGAAGGTAGGGGAGGGAGAGAGAGAGTTGGAAAGGAGCTTCTTAGAAAAACAAGAAGAAAAGGAAATGGAAAATACGTAAAGACGACAAACTGTGAATTCGGATCCCCTAAAAGTAACCCAAATTTTGAGTTTGGATCCAGACTGTGCGATCTGTCTAGGCACGAATATTATAAGACTCGTCCATTCCACTGCGGTCTGCGGACCTGAATGGTCAGATTAATCAGATCGGACGGTCCAGATACAAGCACAAGTTATTTTAGTGGTCCGGAACTCGTGAGAGCAGGTTGGAACTTAAAATTGTTTTGGGAATTTCACGTATATTCTCAAAATCTTCGAAATTACGTATTTTCTCCTCTAAATTTTGAAATTACGTAACTTCAAAAACTCACAAATTTATCCATTTTATTATCTTTTATATTAAAACTCATTCTAAAATTTTAAAATACCCATTTTGCCCTTTATTAAAAGCATATAAAAGTCCATCATACTCAAATTTGAATGTAAAGGGTTCATTTACCATCCGATTAGCGCGCATCGCATTAAGATTTGTGCGCATCACTTTCGATATTCATGCTGATCTAGAACGCATGGATCTTAAATCAATTCCGATCCGCGCGCATCGCATGAACATATGTGTATGTCGCTTCAATATGCATGTGTGTTCGCATCAAGATTTGTGCCGATCTTGGGCGCACTGATCTAAAAGCAGTTCGGACAGTAGATGAACCATTCAGACTCAAATTTGAGGCTGATGGGCTTTATATGTTTTTAATAAGAGGAGGGATTCAATTACACCTTTTTTGGTGACACACTTTGACACCTACCATTTTCAAAGTCCAAATAGTCGATCCAAACCGTTCAACATGATGGATATATTAAAATGTGCTTGGAGATCAAATTTTACATTTTTTTGAATTTTTTTGCTATTTATTAAGATGGTTACAAAAATCGTTGTTTTTGGACCATTGAAAAACAGCGATTTTGTAACCATCTTAATAAATAGTAAAAAAATTCAAAAAAAATGTAAAATTTGATCTCCAAGCACATTTTAATATGGTGATCATGTTGAACGGTTCGGATCGACTGTTTGGATTTTGAAATTGCAAAATTGACCTATATAAAAAACGGTGTCATGATGTGTCACCAAAAAAGATGTAATTGGATCCCTCCTCTTTTAATAAAGGGTAAAATGGATATTTTATAAATTTAGAATGAGTTTTAACATAAAAGACAATAAAATTGATAAATTTGTGAGTATTTGAAGTTTAGATGGGGAAATACATAATTTCAAACTTTAGATGGGGAAATACATAATTTTGAAGTTTTTGAGGGATATACGTGAAATTCCCCTCTCTTTTTTTAGGGGAAGCCCTTGGGCAGGAACTTTCGAAATTTTTATTTATGATTAATAGAAAAATGAAAAATAAAAAATAAAAAATGAGAAAAGATATGGAGAAATTTCAAAAATAAGAAGTCACAAGTCAGATCTATGATATGATGTTCCGCAGGGACGCCATACCATACTCAGTTTCCGTAAAAAAAAAAAATTAAAATAGAACGTCATACCATCCAGAAAATTGAAAAAAAAAGTTAAATGAGACGCCATAGTATGGCATCTCATTGTAGCAATTTTTTTTTCTTTTTTTAAGATTTATGGTTTGAATTTATATGATATTGTGTTATGTTATATTATGTTATGTGATGTTTAGGTAGTTCGGATTAGTTATGTTAGGTTATGTTATGCTATGCTATGGTCATGTACTTTGAACTTGTTATGTTATTTTTATGTAATTCAGATTTTTTATGTTATGCCTGCAACTAATTCAGATAGCTTGTTATGTGATGGTATTTTTTTTAAGTGATATTATGTTATGTTCAAATTCACGAGGCAACAACTGATTTTAGTATGTATAAGCTTTTAGAATTAGTGTTTATAGCTCCCATTTATTCTTCTTGAATATAATTAACAAGATAGTTTAATTAATTTGACGAGTAGAACTAGGGTGTTCTTAAGTTCACCAAGTCTCTTTGTGAACTCAACTCTAAAACCTATCAGATTGACTTCAAACTATTAGTGTTGTGATCTGGATACCAATTATAAGATAATTGTATTATAAGTTTTGTTCATATAATTGAATGATTAACATCATTTTGTTTCTATTTATCGCATAGTATAATATAGCATAACATAACTTAACATTAATTTTTTTTTTTTTGACGGGGGCGGGACGCCATACCATATATCTATCTTCTCATTTTTGAAATTTCTCCATATCTTTTCTCAGTTTTAAATTTTTTATTTATGTTTATCATGAATAAAAATTTCGGCAGGAACTTGGAACCTGGAAGATGCGTTCGGAGCCTTTGTGTCGCGAATTCATATCACCTAAAGTAACTCAAATTTCGAGTTCAGATCCGGACCGTCCAATCTTCCTTGGCACGGATATGAAAGGGCCCGTGCATTACATCTCTGGTCTGATTGTTCCAAATTCTGATTGGACGGTATAGATCTAAATCTAAAATTTGGGTTACTGCAGATCGTAAATTATTATTTAAAAAAGTTTCTCTACAAATTTTTCTTTGAAGATGTGTATAACATTCTGCCATGCAGGGAGAGAACGAAACAGGAGAATATTTGCGCACACATCCAAATCAGTAATGAACCTGTCAATTGAGACGGCGATTGAGGCGCGACAATGGGTGATGCACTGCGGAGGCATCCATAGAATGACCTAAGATCACATTCTCACTTAGGGTTAATAATATTTCTACGAGTGTAAATATTTAATTTTCTATCAGCGACCCATTTGGGTTTGTGTACATACTTTTTCTATTAATGAAAATCCGTAGGATGGCAAATCGCCACCTTACCCTAAAAAAAAAACATTATGCCATGCAGTAAGCGTGCTGTACATCAGGGAATCAGCATGCAAGACGGCTAGTCCGAGTCTTATGAGGTAACAGAATATGTGAGTTTAGATCCGAACTGTCTGATTAGAATTCATATTAATTCAGTCCTTTGATTTTCGTGCAAGAGTATATGTGACGTTGCGGATCTAAACTGGAAATTTCTGTTACCTCAGGTAATATGAATTCCAGGACGGCTGGAAGAAATTCAATAGTGCTCGTCTTTTGTCCCGTCCATACGCTAGATATATACATAATTTATAGATTGAATTGGACGAATCTTGAAAAAAACATGAGCATATCATATGCGCAGAAATCTTTTTGTGCGGAACTAGATCTCAACTCGGAAGAGATCCATTGTTCTGCAGATTTTTGTGTTAATTTACTTATACAACCCTATTAAATTATCTAAAATTATCTAATACCCTATAAGTGAAAAATATATTTTGCTAAAATTAGTTGCATATTCGCGAGAACTTTTTCAATTAAAATGTTTTATTTTAAAATTATAATATTGAAATATTCTCTTTAAAGTTGTTGAATTTATGAAAATCTGAGGAGAAAAATAAAGTCTTTAATTCACTGTATTTTTCTTACAGAGGAGATCGCTATATTTATATGTTACAGAGGCTTATAGCCGTTTATTGTACCGTTGCCTATATTTCTATTTTGGTACCTATGAATAGTGTACCGTTGGTACTTAAGAGGTGTACCGTTGGTATTTTTGCCTAAAACCGAAGTTGACTCTTTTATCTAATCCTAGCCGATTGATCAATGATGAACAACTGAGATCATATCCCTCTATTCTTCATTATTTTCAACACTCCCCCTCAAGCTTGGAATGTATATATCGTACAATCCGAGCTTGCTTGTAATATCTTCAAATTGTTGAGGATCTAATCCTTTAGTGAAGACATCGGCCAATTGTTCTTCACTTTTAATATATGGTGTTTCTATTTCCTTGGATTGAACCTTCTCTCTAACAAAGTGGCAATCTACTTCTATGTGCTTGGTTCGCTCATGGAATACCGGATTCGATGCGATGTGTCGTGCAGAGTTGTTATCACAATACATTTTCATGGGTTGATCACTAGTAATGCCCATGTCTTTGAGTAGTTGCTTGAGCCATATTAATTCACTTGCGGTTGATGCCATGGCACGATATTCCGCCTCGGCGCTAGATCGTGCCACAACATTTTGTTTCTTGCTTTTCCATGTGACTAGATTTCCGCCTACAAATGTGCAAAAGCCGGTAGTGGATTTTCTATCGAAACTTCCGGCCCAATCTGCATCGGAATAGCCACATATATCATTAGAATTATTGTTTTTCATCCAAATTCCTTTTCCGGGGTTTTTCTTTAAATATCTTAAAATTCTATGTATGGCCTCTAAGTGTGGAGTTCTTGGTGAGTGCATGAACCTACTAATTTGGCTTATGGAAAAGGAAATATCCGGACGAGTAACCGTAAGATAAATTAATTTGCCTACTAATTTTTGAAATTGGTTTATGTCTTCTAATGGTTCACCATCCTCACTATTTAGTTTACACTTGTTGTCAATTGGGGTAGAAATCGATTTACAACCTAATTTTTCGGTTTCTTTTAATAGGTCCAAAGTGTATTTCCTTTGAGAAATAAAAAGGCCCAACTTAGAGTGTGCTACCTCTATTCCTAAAAAATATTTTAAATATCCAAGGTCTTTGATGTCGAATTTTCCTCTTAATTGACTTTTAATTTTTTTAATTTCTTCTATGTTATTTCCGGTAATTATTATATCATCTACATATACTAATACAAGGGTTATGTTTTCTTTATCTTTTTTGATGAATAAAGAATGGTCGGCACTACTAATTTTAAATTTGCAAGAATTTAAATAAGAGCTAAGTTTTCCATACCATGCCAGTGGAGATTGCTTCAATCCATAGATTGACTTATTTAACCTACAAACTAGATTATGATTGTTTTCCAATTTATGACCGGGTGGTAGGTTCATATATACCTCTTCTTCAAGTGTTCCTTGAAGAAATGCATTTTTCACATCCATTTAGTATAAGTTCCAACAATTATTTACCGCAATGGAAAATAAAATTCTAACGGTGTTCATTTTTGCTACCGGTGCAAAGGTTTCATTATAATCTATTCCATAGGTTTGGGTATATCCTTTGGCCACTAATATTGCCTTGTACCGTTCTATGGTACCATCACTTTTGTATTTAATTTTGTATACCCATTTACACCCTACGGGTTTTTTGTTTTTTTTGGTAATTGTACGATTACCCATGTTTCATTTTTTTTCTAAGGCATTTAGTTCTTCCCTCATGGCTTTACACCAAATTGGTTTTCTTATGACCTCTTGGTAATTATGTGGTTCTACTTCTTTACTAACCGAAGTAAGAAATGCTTTGTATGAAGTTGAAATATTTTCATATGATACAAAATCTTGTATGGGATATTGTACGGTATATGTTACAAAGTCTCTAAGTCTAGTAGACGGTTGAGGTATTCTTGATGATCTTCGTACTACCGAATTTTCTTCTATTTCATTATCAATGTCATCACTATTATTTTCACTCATTTCTTCCTCATGATTATAGGTCTCATCCGTATGATTAACATGTTGTAGAGAATCTTGTATGTTTATGTGAGGTACTATGGGGCAAACTTGGTCATTGGTATGTGGTTCTTTGATTATTTCTTTATTTTTAAAATACGGTTCATCTTCATAAAATATGACATCTCTAGATAAATATAATTTTTTATTTTTTGGATCATAGCATTTATATCCCTTCTTATAAGAAGAGTATCCCAAAAAAATAGTTTTTGTTGACATATGATATAATTTATCTTTTCTTTGAGTCCTAACCCAACATACACAACCAAATATTCTTAAATAATTTAAATTATATTTTTGTTGATAAAGAATTTCTAATGGACTTTTATTATTTAGTACACTACTTGGTAATCGATTAATTAGGTGTGTGGCACAAAGAATGGCATCCGACCAATATATTTTTGGAACGTTGTTTTGAAATAATAATGCTCGTGTCATTTCTAACAAGTGTCTATTTTTTCTTTCCGAAACTCCATTTTGTTCGGGTGTGTTTATGCATGTTGTTTGATGTATAATTCCTTTAATTCTAAAGAGATTTGTGAAATTTTTGTTTACAAATTCCGTACCATTATCCGATCTAAAAATTTTAAGTTTAGTATCAAATTGATTTTCTATAAGACTTAAAAATTCTTCAAAACATTTAAACACTTCATCTTTTGATTTTAACAAATATAGCCAAGTAGCTCTTGAAAAATCATCTATAAATATAACAAAATATCTAAATCCATTATATGAATTAATTGGGGCCGGTCCCCATACATCGGAATGAACCAAATTAAACATAGCTTCACTTTTACTATTTGAATGAGAAAAAGGAAGTCTTGTTTGTTTGGCCATTTTACAAATATCACAATTGATACAATTTAAATTTGGAAAATCTACAATACTAGTTAAAATCTTGTCGGAGGGATGTCCAAGTCTCTTGTGCCAAAGATCACAACTAACTAATTTTGCGGAAGCACATAAATCTAATTTTTGTAGATTCAAAATATAATGTCCATTTTTAAGAAAACCTTCCCCAATCGTCTTCCCGGTTTTCCGGTCCTGAAATATGACATTTTTACAAGAGAAAATAGCATTACAATCAAAATCTTGTGTTAATTTTTTTACCGAAATTAAATTTATAGGGAATGATTTCAAATATAGCACACTATCAATTTTTTTGTTAAAAAGATTGATTTTACCTAAACCATCTATTTTTGCCCTCATACCATTTGCCACCACAACATATTGATTATTATTGGTCGAGTCTAAATTGATGAGAAATTGTTTATTTCCAAACATGTGATCGGTAGCACCGCTATCTATAATTATTTGGTCAAATAAATTAAATTTTTGTGATTGAGAAACAATACCACATGAACCAGAGGTGTTTTGTTGAGTGAACCACACAGAGAACTGCTTCAACATCTGCTGCATCTGATCCTCAGCCTTATACCCGTTCGACCCATTTGAAGTTGATCTGCTTGACCCGTTTCCGAAAAAGTTGGGCGCCGGTTCAATTGGTTTGGTTTGGGTCTGCACAGAAAAGGCCCGAGAGTTGGGATCGGTTTGGTTTTGCGCTGAGTAACCCCTACGCACCCCTTCGTTTTCGCCTCTTCTCCTCTCTTCATTTCCGTCGCCTCCTCTCCCCTGTTTCTCCGCCGCTGCCTTCCATTTTTTTGGCTGAAGGTGCGGATGAAGGAACCAACACCTTTCTTGATTGTGCCCTTCTTTCTTACAGTGAGAGCACCTTTCTTTGGAATTTTGCCGATTTTGAAAACTAGGGTTTTTGAAGTTTCTAGCGGCGAGGCCGTGGGTCTCGTGTTCTTCGCCATTTTTGGCTTGTGAACCACCCATGGTCTGTCGTCTAGTCTCTTCTCGATGTATCATGGCTGCGACGGCCGAGTATGAGGGGAGCTCAGGTGCGAGGATTATTTGTGACCTCACGGCTTCGTAGCTTTCATCTAGACCCGCGAGGTACACAAAAATCTCATCTTCTTGTTGCCTTTTTTGGAGCTCTTTGAGATCTGTTGTGAGAGGTCTATAAATTTTGAGTTCGTCGAATTTTTTCTTGAGGTGGCCAAGGTATTCGGTGTTGGTCATGGCACCTTGCTTTGCTGTGTGGATTTCTTGTTTGAGTCTGAAAATATGTGAATGATTTTGTTGTTGGCCGAAAAACGATTTCACATCTTCCCATAGGCCATGTGATGTGGTACTGCTATGAAGGAATAGGTCAGAGATTTGAGGTTCCATGGAATCTAGTAACCAGGCCATGATTTTGTGATCTGTGGCTTGCCATTGTCTCAGTGCTTGTTTTTGTTCTTCTGTGGCTTTGGTTGGATCTGTGATTTTAGGTTTTTCGCTTTCTCCAGTGATGAATTCGATTTTTTCTCTTCCACTCAGGGATAGAGTTACTGATTTTGCCCAAGATAGATAATTTCTATCATTTAGCAAGGTATTGGTCAGTTTTGAATGGTTGGTGGCTTCGTATGTTTGCTGCCCCATTTGTGACATCCTTGCGTTTGTGTGGAATTTCTCCTTGTGGTTTTTTTAGTACTCTATGCTACTGATTTTGGATTATGGGGGGTTATGGAAATTATTGGATTATCGAGCCTTGCTCTGATACCATGTTGAATTTATGAAAATCTGAGGAGAAATAAAGTCTTTAATTCACGGTGTGTTTTCTTACAGAGGAGATCGCTATATTTATATGTTACAGAGGCTAATAGCCGTTTATTGTACCGTTGCCTATATTTCTATTTTTGCCTATATGTTAAGAAAGTGTACCGTTGGTATTTTTGCCTAAAATAGAAGTTGACTTTTTTATCTAATCCTAGCCGATTGATCAATGATGAACAACTGAGATCATATCCCTATACTCTTCATTATTTTCAACAAAAGTCACGTGTCTCACGTGATTACTATCAATATTTGTTTTATTTAAGTTTTACTTGTCAAATTTGACAAGAATATTTACTGGGTGGGTGCTGTTATTTATTGGACCGACATTTTTATTTTTACCAAAAAAAAATATATTTTAATATAATTATCCAAGTTTTTGAAAAATTTAAATTTATATCCAAATCGTAAAAAAAATTTACGGTTTGAATTTTTTTTTTTTTTTTTTAGAGAAAAATAGCTAAAATGCTGAAATGAAATATAACACAAAAAAATCGAATTGTTTTTTAAAATATTTGTTAGAAAATACGCTACGAATAGGGCCGATTTTGTGCTAAAATACGGTAAATTACAATAATTATGCCAAAATACGGTAAATTTACTAAAATGCTGAAATTACAATAATTATGTAGAATTATGCTAAAATACGCTAAATTACGCTAAATTACGTATGAATTGGGCCGATTTTGTGGCATCTTTCATAAATCATAAAAAATAGTAAAAAAATTCCAAAAAATAATAAAAATTGGTATTCTACAAGTTCATTAGATAACTAATTTACTGAGCTACGTAGATTGAAGAATAGAATTGAAAATCTTAATCGGAAATGATGCAATATGGGCCTACGCATGCTTCATGAAAAGGAGCGTAACTTTTGATCCGTCCGTCGGATCGGGCTGAAATTTTGACAGGAACTCCACAACCCAAAACCGGATCCAAAACTGATCTACGATCCGTTTTGCCCATTTTGCGGGCTCAGATTCGCGATCCGAGTCTTCCTTCATGGACTTTTGGACCTTTCTTTATAATTTTAGAGTTTTTAGGGTCTTTGATGTATCTTTTATATATATTTTCTGTTTTAGGGTTTGTATTTAAACAGACGTCATGTCTTTTGGCATAATTATTGTAATTTACCGTATTTTAGCACAAAATCGGCTCTATTCGTAGCGTATTTTCTAACAAATATTTTAAAAAACAATTCGATTTTTTTGTGTTATATTTCATTTCAGCATTTTAGCTATTTTTCTCTAAAAAAATAAAATAAAAAATAAAAAAATTCAAACCGTAAATTTTTTTTACGGTTTGGGTATAAATTTAAATTTTTCAAAAACTTGGATAATTATATTAAAATATTTTTTTTTTTGGGTAAAAATAAAAATCTCGGTTTATTGGAATTAGCACTCATTGTTGTAATATTATCATGTGGGCTAAATTAGTCAATTTAACATTTGTCCGATGTTTATTACTTGTCAATTTAATATTATCATGTGGGCTAAATTAGTCAATATTAAACTAATTTCATGAACATTAACATGAATTTATTATATAATTTTCAAATAATAAACTTACAAAAAATTTCATCTCTGAATTTTCAAAAATAATTTTTTTTATACGATATTAGTTATTGACTACTTTGATTACAACTATTTAATAAACTATCTATCTAAAAATAAAGAACATATCTATAAAATTATTTCTTATTATATTTTGAAAATAAACCGGACAAATATGCATCTCCAAATTTCATGAATTCGAATCTCAAGATGGCCACAGTGATTGTGCACACTTAATATCTCTTGTAAATTAAAACAAACCGCATTGATAGACGAGTTGATAACATAAATATCATAAATCATTATTAGCAATATCCAACAATAAAAGTAATGACTTGTCATGGATTAATTTTCTCCAATATCATATCAACTCATTCTTAAATCCACAATCAACACAATAATGAAAACTTATGTGGTAATTTATATAAATCCCGAATCATAATATAGGGCGTGAGAGTAAATATATCATGAGTAGAGATCAGATTACACCTTTTTTTTTGACATATTTTGACACTTATCATTTTCAAAGTTCAAATAGTCGATCCAAATCGTTCAACATGATGAATATATTAAAATGTGCTTGGAGATCATGTTAAACGGTTCGGATCGACTGTTTGGATTTTGAAATCGCAAAATTGACCTATAAAAAAATAATGTCAAGATGTGTCAAAAAAAAGGGTGTAATTGGATACCTCATCATATATCATATATGCACACTGGCTATTTTTCGAACTCATACTTTATTAGGAAAAATTTCCGGTGTACCCATCCAAACATTTAAAATAGCCAATTTATCCATTAAAATATCATAATATCCAATATCCCCGTACAAATTCAATTAACATTCTTTCTTTTATCTCATTTTAATTATTTAACATTTTATTTAACTATATATAAAAGTATATTGACCAATATGCCCTCTAAATCTAAATGGAGTTGTCCTGTATTTGTCTTCTTTCTCGTCATACTTCACATCTAACATTTTTTCATATTTTATTTCAAGGAGATCGTACAGGGAAAAAACTTTTAGTCCCAGACAAAACCTGAGAAATTTCAAAGCTGAAGCTATTGAACTTGAATTTAATCCCGATATCTTTATTCTCAAGGTGGTTTTGTAACATTAATTTCGTTTGAACTAATCGAAAGTTTGATCGGACAATTGTCGAAACTAGATTTGGGTCTTAAAACAGAGGTGCTTTTCCACACAAATTCGCTCTTTTCCTCCTATAAAGATCAATAGGAAGTAGAGCTGCACAAAAAATTCGTAGTTCGTAATTCGATTCGAGTTTGATTCGAAAAAGTTCGAAAAAAATTCGATTCGAAATTAAGTTCGTTCGAAATTATTTCAAACCAAACTTAGTTCAAAATTAATTCAAACCAAACTCAAACTGGACCTAGTTCGTTCGAAATAGGTTCGCAAACCATATTTAGTTCGAAATTAACTCAAACGTGAATCGTTAATTTCTGCTGATAACTTATGTTCACTGATGAAAATATAAGCTGTTCAATCCATAATTGCTTTGAATTCTGACTTCTGAAACAGAAAGCCAGGTCCAATTACAAGCTCAAATAAAAAAAATTCAACAACAAAGCTCAAATAAAAAAATTCACATGTTTATACCAGAAATTTTGCTTTTTATGGTAGGATTCTGAGTTTTTCGGGTAATCCAGTCTCAACTCTCTCGTTTTTTTCTTTGTTTTGATAAAGTTATATTAATTTGATAAATTTGTTCAATTAATTTCAGCTTTAAGAAACTATTAAATAATAAAAAATAATAAATAAAATAAATATTGTACCTTTATCATTTTTTTGACAGCAATACATTTTTTGGCATTTTTTGCATTTATTTTCGGACCGTTCGTTTTACTGCGGGAATTCAACGGTCTATTCCAAATCTGATCTAGAATGATCAAGGTGCAATATTGAACGTAACCAACATAAAAGTTCGGAAGTTTTATTATGTATGAGCTTTGATCCAACACGAAATGTTTATGGCCATACGATGCTTCAATTTTCGATCAACTAGATAGATGGGTAAATCAAACAAAATTTTATCAAACTTTCTTGGAAGATGATAAATGCAGTGCTATTTGATTTCAACGGTCCCGATCAAACCACAGATGATATATTTTTGTGCGCCTTCATTAACTCACAAGGCAAGAGTTTATGTCTCATGAAACATATATTCTTACTTTCTAAGTTAATGAAGGCGCACATAAACATGTCGTCCGTTGACCAATCGGAGCCGTTGAAATCAAAGAGCATTGCATTTTTCGTCTTCCATGAAAGTTTGATAAAATTTTGTTTTCATTTACCCATCCATCTAGTTGATTGAAAATTGAAGATCGTATGGCCATAAACATTTCGTGTTGGACCAAAGCTCATACATAATAAAACTTCCGAACTTTTATGTTGGTTACGTTCAATATTGTACCTTGATCATTCTAGATCAGATTTGGAATAATTTTGTTGTAGATCGACCGTTGAATTCCCGCGGTAAAATGAACGGTCCGAAAATAAATGCAAAAAATGCCAAAAAATGCAAAAAAATGATCAAGGTACATATTTCTTTTATATGTCTAAAAAATGCAAAAAACGCTGTTATTGATCAGCTATTCATTTAGAAAAAAAATTATATGTATTGCTGTAAAAAAAATGCAAAAAATACTTATTTATTTGATAAAAAATAAAAAAAAACATGCAAAAAGTAAAAAAAAATGTAAAAAGTTTGAAAATATATATTTTTATTTTTTTTCCAAATTATTTGCTGCCTAATTTTATTTTGTATCACTGCAATGCACTTTTAGACTCACTTAATAAAATATTAAATAAAATATTAACTAAGCGAGTGACCCCACAAATCCTGCAATCCGATCACCTCAATAATTTCACACCCTTAGATTTATCCTCTTACCAACGTCTAGATCTCTTCCATGTCATCAATCCGCTCCCTTTCTATTCAACCAATTAACCCGCTATTTTTTCCGCCATTGCCTCCAATTTTTTTCCCTCTTCCCGCTAATTTACGCCAAAACCGCTCGCCCAAATTCCTCTCCCGCTAAGTACCAAAATAATCTCTCTCACGTCTTCTCTCTCTCTCTCTGGTGGCCTCTCACAACAAAGACTCCTCTCTCGCCCAAATTCCCTGTTGCGTACATTCAAACTGAGTGTGGTATTTGGTTATAATTAATTTTGGAGTGCTTGAGTTTTTATTTAAATTGTACTTCTATTGATATTTGAGTTTTATTTAAATTGTATTTTGAATACTTTGGAGTGCTTGAGTTTTTATTTAAGTTGTACTTCTATTGATATTTGGGTTTTATTTAAATTGTACTTTGAATACTTGAGTTTTTATTGAAGTGCTGTAATTTCGCACTATGGCCCAGTCAGAAGTCATAAATCGTAAGTCGTAACAAAGTTCATAAAGGTTCGAAATTGAGTTTGTAAAAAATTCGGTTCGAACTTGGATTCGTTCGAAATTGAGTTCGTTCGAAATTAATTCAAACCAAATCTAGTTCGAAATTAAGTCAAACCAAACTCAAACTGGAGGTAAGTTCGATTCGGTTCGGTTCGTTTGCAGCCCTAATAGGAAGTAACTCCAAATATTAGATATTATGATGTTTTAATGGATAAATTAGCTATTCCAAAAGTTTGAATGGGTGCACTGGAAATTTTCCCTACTTTTTAAGTAAACCATCATGCTTAATTAGTGTTTGTCACATGCAATTAGTGTGATCTTTTCGATCCTCAATCGATTATATTTATGATATACTTAGTTAACTTGTTACAGTATTATACGGGATGAGATTTTATGAGAACGTAATCCATGAAACAAATTAATTTGTGGAAATCTACACGAGTATGCATGAGAAGAGTTATGAGAATGTGCTAAAATAAATGTTCGATTGTTTTGTGAGAATAGTTAGTGGGAAATCTTATTTTTCTTTCTAAAATGCTTGATATCAATATAATTAGTCTTATTAATAATTAATAATATAATTAAATAAAATGATTAAATAATAACATAATAATATTTATTAATTATTATTTTATAACAAGACTTTTGCTTGTAAACTTGTTATTCAATTATTAAAAAAATAAATTAATAATTAAATTAGCAAATTGATAATTACCAATTTTTAAAATACAAATATGTATTTTTTTTATAATTTAGTTATAGTGAAAATTATTTTTGTTTATCAAATATTCTAAATTCATTTTTGTATAACAACAAATATTATAAATTAAATGCAATTACAAATGAGTTAATTTAATTGTAACAAAATTCAGAAACTGAAATTGAGAGAAGTTAACACAAAGACAAGTTTGAAAAAATAAAATAGAAGAGAGAACATAAAAACTTCCACCATGGGAGAACTGAACACGCCTTTGGTCATGTTTGGTTGTGGAGTAAACACCTTACTCCACACTTAAACTATCAAATGAAGATTAAAATAGAAAGAGTAAGATGGAGCAAGAGATGAGTTACTTCAGAGTAAGTTACTCCAAATCTTCAGATATATTAACTTATTTCGTACTTACTCTACCTATAGGCCCACTTTCATAGGCAAAGGTTCATTTCTCAACATTTTATTTCTCTGCATGAATTAATTTAAGCAATAATTTATACTATCCAATAAGGTGTAAAATATAAAGAGTAAAATGAAGCAAGTAATTTAATTCTCATTAACTTTACTCCACAATCAAACATGACTATCGTTAAAAAATTATCCATGAATAATAACATTTTGATGAGAATATTTCAGTTCTAAAAACTCTTATAAGTGTATACCTAAATTTGCCATTTCTTTTTGTGTTGATCAGCTCCTCTCCAGCTGTTAGCATCTCGGACTCGGGCAGTCAAATGTAAAACATAGGAATAAACTAGTTACTGGAAATATCCAGTTCCTCTAAATGGAGAGAATATACCTGAACTCAACTAAAAGATGAGCTAATAACCGCCACTAGCGAAGCTCAGATACAAAGCAAAAAAATAAAATAATGGCACTTAAATTTCAATTCCATCTCTCTTCTTCGCCCGCTTCTCTCTCTCTCCCTTCTCTCCAAAAACCATTAGTTCATCTCCCGAAAACCCTAACCATTGTAACACCTCGTAAACTATACAAAACTCTTCGACTTGCTGCAGTGGCACCAGGAGTGGACCCCACCAATTCTCAACCTCTGATTAAAGATGAAGAATCGGTTAGCCATGATTTCTCGTTCATTAAATTTAGTTTAGTTCCTTTTAGAACAATCAACATCTGGTATAGGTATCAGTACCAATTTTTATTTCATATATTGTTAGGTTTATCTAATTATCTAATTATCTCAGTACCAGTTCGTTCTTAATTGAGGTGTACAGAATTGTCAATCCTTCATTTAACATATGAAATGGAATAATCTGGAAATAAAAATGTACCAGTAATTTACCAACATCGTACCATTAGTTTTCAGGTCGATATGTAGATTAATGGCAATTTAATTATTCAAATTTGCATATGCTTTCCACTTTAAAATTTCAGTTAACCATTTACTGATTACCCTTAGATAACAGATATTTGCACGATCCTTATAAATCATTCAATTATTTCTTTTTTGATGAAATTGGGTATAACCCACAGGTTTCTCATTGAAACCATAAAAATGTCTAGATAGTACCAAACGACTTGTACCAATTACAACTTACAAGCTTGTCATTCAATTTATTATTTTGTTGAAATATTTGTGGTAAATGTTTTTTTTTTCCTTTAATTTGTTCCTTCCCCTATGATAGCAGGATGTGAAGGAGAGCGTGGCAGTACTAAAGGAGGCTGCTAAGACACGGCGGGTCCCGTCTTCTGACATACTAGTGGCACTTTCAAAAATAAAAAAGTCGAAGGTGGACCCCACTGCATTTTTTGAGATGCTTGGCGGAAAAGAATCGCCAGGGAGGACCTGGATGCTTATTTTCACTGCTCAAGTAATTTATCAGTTTCTTTTTTTCCCCTCAATTATCTGTTTTTAACAATACTGTACACCTTTTTTTGTTATGGGCTAATTGTGGTGATTTACTGTGTATATTATATATAGGGGCGACTGGAGAAAGGGCGATATTTTCCCCTGACAGCTATTCAAAGATTTGATGCTGCGGTAAATTTATTATCTTATTATACCAACCATAAAATGAAAATGATTAGTAGTTTTAAATTTGGTAACTTTGGCACTGATCTGATCAGTTTAGCCTTATTGCTGTTTAGTAAATACGCCAAAGCAAAAATGTAAACTGTATAACTCAAACTCATTTTTATATAAAAATAGTACTTGATATTGGATGCTGATTCACTCAAAAAATAAAATGTAAATACACTGGTACTGGCAAGGCTGTTGTAGTCTATCTTCTCTGCATTAATTTTAGTTATTTTTCTTTACATAAGTAAAATAAATGCTCCTCTTATGTTTCATTAAAACAAATATGTAATGATAGGAATTAAATTTATCTAGTTTTGATGTTTACATGAAATGATCAGGGAAAGAGAATTGAAAACGGTGTATATCTCGGCCCTGTCGGCAACCTAACCTTTGAAGGGAGGTTATCATGGAAAAGCAAGATACTTGCATTTATTTTTGAATGTGTTCGAATAAAAGTGGGCCCCTTTGGACCTCTACAGATTGATTTGAGAAATCAAGATCAGAGAGAACCCGGTACAAAAGACCCATTTTTTATTTGGTTTTATGTAGATGAAGAGATAGCCGTCGCACAAGGGAGAGGTGGTGGCGTGGCCTTCTGGTGTAGGTGTCGTCAAGTCACCTAAAATTTTCTTATTATAAAAAAGAAAGTTAAATTGATATGTTTGATCAAACACAAATTGAATTGATATGAGGTAGGGATGTCATAGTTGTTCTATGTTTGTTGTAGATGTCATAATTGATAAATTGATCTAAATGGACCAGCTTGTATATATATATGTTTGTCATTATCATCTGATAAGTTTTCCCTCTATTACAAATTGGTCCTTGTAATGAATTTAAGAAAAATCAATACTTCATCAGTAGCAATTAATTACCCTTCGCATCAATAATACTATTATTAATAGTTGTAGAAAGTTCAATTTGAATATTAACGAATATTATGACATAATTGTTAAGAAATAAATGATTGATGGATACAAAACTTTTGTGGTAGAGTGAAAGGAAATAATCATAACAAGCAAATCTTACTATTATAAACTCGTAATATTCTCTTACATAAGAACACAATACATCTTGTTTTATATCCCTAAACATCCGAATTTTTTTTCTAGAAATTCGTACAAAATTATAACTAAACAGAATTCTAAACATCCAATAATAAATTCTGACAATCCTTCACTAAAACAACAATAACTTTTTTATTTTGAAGTCCAACTGACTTGAAAATCTTCACTATTTAAAACCAGATTTAATGAAATTTAAATCCAAAGGTTATACACCCGAAAATAAATCTGCTGTGATTCCAAAGGATCGCAGGGTTCCTGCGATTCCAATCCCAACCGTTCATATGTTTCGCAATTCGTGCACAAAAACTAACTTCTTTTGAGATTTCTGAGTTTCAATAAATAAATGATTGGGATTGGTATCGCAGGACCTTGCGATCCTTTGGAATCGCAGCAGATTTGCTTCCTATACACCCAGATTGACAAACGTTTGCCCTTCTAGAATTTCTCAACAAATCTAATTTGATTATAGAAAATTAAGTTTATAATTCAGCAATAATAACATATGATCATTTATTCCTTGGACTCAATCTGAAGTCGGTTGTAAGAATGAGATAAATGTTTATATTTTTGTAATGCCCTGGTCTTTGGTGTACAACATTTAAGAAAGAGATAAATATTTTTTATATAAAATTTTGATCATGAGATGTCGTCAAATCCTAAAATTTCAAGTCACATTTGAAAAGAAAGCTTCAAAAAGAGCTCTCAAAAACTTCTCTTTATTATTACTCCCTCTTGTTGAAATTTCATCCATGTTTGTTCTAATTTGTTATTTTTGATTGATAATGACGGGAAAAGATCTGGCCATTGGGATTGATCTCGGTACCTCTTATTCTTGCGGAATTAGCATCCTCTGAGATATCTCATATTTTGCGTGACATTTTGGAATATCTCAACCGTTGGAATACGTTCTGCACGAATCACAAAGCTCAATAATACGGCCCCCCTTATGGTATCCCCGAATAAGCACCGGACACGTCGGTCACGCAACATATGAGATATCTCAGAGGAAACGCACTCATTCTTGCGTTGGTGTGTGGCAACATGATCGGGTCGAAATCATCGCGAATGATCAAGGGAACCGTATGACTCCATCATACGTGGCCTTTACAGACACAGAGAGGCTTATTGGAGATGCAGCCAAGAACCCTACCAACACTGTTTTCGGTATGTTCAATTTTCAAAATTAAGTTTCTCTTCTACTTCTCTGCATATAATTGTGCATGTATGTTGTTATTTACTAATTTTGATATGCAGACGTAAAAATAATTTGGTATTAAGTATTTTCAACTTGGATATATTGTTATTGAATTGTTGTTGTCTTTTTCTATGAACAGAGTTTAACTTATGCACTAATTCATGAAACGTTGCTTTCAGTTTAAATGAAACCTTATGTATTTTATTTATTGTTGGTTCAAAGGAGAGGCCCTAGTTTAACTCCATCCGATGGTAAAAAGTTCGATTTAATTACAGCACTGCTCCTGGTTACATGCACCATCCATGTGGAAGGACACCCAATGGCAAAGGGGCGATAGTAAATGTGTTTTTTGTAGTAATGCAAGTTATGGATTATGGTCATGTTTGGTTGTGGAGTAGAGTTACTCTAGATTAAATTGCTTATTGCAAGTTAAGATATAGTAATTAGTTAATCATGTTTGGTTGGATCATGGAACTTAAGCAATGTGGAATTCTACCTAAAAATTTTGTTCGTTAGAAAAAAATAGGAGATGGAGCGTTAGCACAGTTGGTTAGAAAAAAATATCCTAAAACTATGGGCACTCAAAGGTCGAGTGTTCGATCGAGCCTCACTCACGACTTTGCAACTTTTGCGAAGATTTCAAAAAATAAATAAAATAAAATAAAACATAAACCACTTAAATTCTTTTCTCTACTTTTTGAATAAAACCATATATTGCATCATCAGTACTAGAGATATACAAATTTGGAAGGAAATATTCGCAAATATACTTATATATATACCGTGCAAGTATAAGATTAGAAAATGTAACGTAACAATACATTATTAACCTTTAAGTCAAATTAAAGCTAATTGTAGCATTCATAATAATTGAATTGTACGTAAGTGCATGCACTAATTCACTATTTCCTAGAAGTCATCCCATCTTATTATAATCTTTACGTGTATTGAATTTATATCGATATTATTATATATTTTACTCTATATATATTGTCTTTCACCGCGCCAGTTTTACTAATCCTTTCAAAAGAAACCAGAAAAGAAAAGAAACTTATAGATATAGATAAATGTCTATTGTTTTCTTGCTGTTGTTCTTGCTCTCTTGCATCTCCACTGTGTTATCTACTAAAGAAGATGAAATCATGCTTCTCAAAATGAAGAAGCAACTGGGCAATCCTGACATTCTCCGTAAATGGGTAAAAGGATTCGAGTACTGCGGGATCGGATTCAATAAACCACCAAACTCCTTGGTATATATAGCATGTACCAGCACCGGTCGTGTAAACAATCTCAGAATCAAAAACTTAGATTTCTTGGCAACCTTTCCATACGCTATTTGTGGCTTAACCGAACTAGATTCTCTTGAGATCTATAATTGGCCCGAGCTTCATGGTCCTATTCCTCCCTGCATTCGTAAACTTGTCAATCTTAGATCCCTTGTTATAACAGACACATATCTCTCTGATTCTTTGCCTAGTTTTTCCAAGAATACCAATCTATTTGGCATTACTCTATCAAGCAATCGCCTGTCTGGTACAATTCCACCATCTCTCTCTAAATTATTGAACTTAAGTTCATTGGATCTTTCTTCAAATTTCATAACAGGTACCATACCACCTAAGATTGTCCGTGGTCACTCTCCAACGCTTTTTCTTTCCAATAATCACCTCACTGGTGAAATACCAAAATCTTATAAATCAATAGATTTCAAGATGATCAATTTAGGACACAACCAACTCAGTGGGGATGCTTCTTTCTTATTTGGAAAACAAAAGACAGCCGTTAACATTGTTTTGGCTAACAATGAATTTGAGTTTAATTTGAGTGTTGTAAAATTCTCGGATAAACTATATAAGTTGGACCTAAGCCACAATAAAATCTACGGTAATTGTTATTTTTGAGAGAATGAATCTAAATCCTTTGTATATTTCTGTTATGTTTTTTACAGTATAGATTTTCATCTATATATTACAACTTTCCAACGGTTAGAAATATTTTACCGTTGGTACCTATTCTAATTACTATTTGGTACAGCTGTACCTATTTACACTTTTGTACATATACCCTTGATCTATAATGAAATTATTTTCTGAGATTATTCTTCAACACCCCCCCTCAAGCTAGGATTGTAAATATCGAGTAATCCTAGCTTGCTTGTGATTTCTTCAAATGGTTTAGGATCTAATCCTTTTGTAAAGATGTCCGCTAGCTGATCATTGCTTCGAACAAACGGTGTTTCTATTTCCTTGGCTTGAATCTTTTCTCGAATAAAATGACAATCAACTTCTATGTGTTTGGTCCGTTCGTGAAATACGGGATTTAGTGCAATGTGACGTGCCGAGTTGTTGTCGCAATACATTTTCATGGGTTGATCAACGTTGATTCTCATGTCTTTGAGCAATTGTTTGAGCCATATTAATTCGCTTGCGGTTGATGCCATGGCTCGATACTCCGCTTCCGCGCTTGATCGTGCCACAACATTTTGCTTCTTGCTTTTCCATGTGACTAAATTCCCGCCTACAAATGTGCAAAAACCGGTGGTGGATTTTCTATCAAAGCTACCGGCCCAATCTGCATCGGAATAGCCACAAACTGCATTAGAATTATTTCTTTTCATCCATATGCCCTTTCCGGGATTTCCTTTTAGATATCTCAAAATTCAGTTTATGGCCTCTAAATGTGGTGTTCTTGGTGAATGCATAAATTTACTAATTTGACTTACGAAAAATGAAATATCCGGACGAGTTACCGTGAGATAAATCAATTTACCTACAAGTCTTTGAAATTGGTTTATGTTTTCTAAGGGGTCACCATCTTCGGTATTCAATTTATACTTGTTATCTATTGGTGTAGAGACCGGTTTACAACCTAATTTACCGGTTTTTTTTAACAAATCTAAGGTGTATTTTCTTTGAGAAATTAATAGACCTTTGTTTGAAAATGCTACTTCTATTCCTAGAAAATATTTTAAATACCCTAAATCTTTAATGTCAAATTTTTCTTTTAATTGGGATTTGATTTTTCTAATTGCTTCTAAATTGTTTCCGGTAATTATTAAATCATCTACATATACTAACACAAGGGTTGTATTTTCTCCTTCATTTTTGGTAAACAATGAGTGATCGGCATTACTAATTTTAAAATTGCAAGAAACTAAATATTGAGATAACTTGCCATACCATGCCCTTGGAGATTGTTTAAGTCCATAAATTGATTTGTTTAACCTACAAACAAGGTTAGCATTTTTTTTCTTTTACATGACCCGGTGGGAGGGTCATATAAACTTCTTCCTCAAGTGTTCCTTGAAGAAATGCATTTTTAACATCCATTTGATATAAATTCCAACCGTTATTTACGGCAATAGAGAATAAAACCCTAACCGTATTCATTTTTGCAACCGGTGCAAATGTTTCATTGTAATCTATACCATAGGTTTGTGTAAATCCTTTGGCTACCAACCTTGCTTTATACCGTTCTATGGTACCATCACAATTATATTTAATTTTGTAAACCCATTTACACCCAACGGGTTTTTTATTTTTTGGTAATGGAACAATTACCCATGTTTCATTTTTTTCTAGGGCTTTTAGCTCTTCCTTCATGGCTTTATTCCAATTTGGTTTATGGATGGCTTCTTGGTAATTTTTCGGTTCTATTTCTTTTTCTATAGAAGTAAGAAAGGTTTGGTATGAAGGCGGAATTTTTTTATATGAAACAAAATTTTGTATAGGGTATTGGACGGTATAAGTCACATAATCTCTAAGTCTACTCGAAGGTTGTGATACTCTAGACGTTCGTCTAAGCCCCGAATTATTTACTACTTCGGTCTCATTTATGTTATTATTATTATCATATATTTCTTCTTCGACATCACTTGTATCATTTTCTTCTACACTATTTTGAGCAATGTAGGGTGTTACCAAATTTATTGTTTCATTTTGAATTTGAGTAGGCACTTGAATTTTTTTGAAATATGGCTCATTTTCAAGAAATATAACATTTCTAGAAATAAATAATTTTTTATTAATAGGATCATAACATTTGTATCCTTTTTTAAATGATGAATATCCTAAGAAAATTGTTTTAGTTGAAACAAAATCTAGCTTATCTTTTCTTTTAATATGCACAAAACTTGTGCATCCAAATATTCTTAAATGGTCGAAGGTGATTTTTTGTTGGTAAAGAATTTCTAGCGGGATTTTGTTTTCTAACCTTGAACTTGGTAACCTATTAATTAGATGTGTAGCGCAAAGTATGGCATCCGACCAATATATTTTAGGGACATTGCTTTGGAACATCAATGTTCTTGTCATTTCTAACAAATGTCTATTTTTTCTTTCCGACACTCCGTTTTGTTCGGGTGTATTAATACAAGTAGTTTGATGTATAATTCCTTTTTCTTTAAAAAACATTGAAAAATTTTTGTTTACAAATTCCGTTCCATTATCCGACCTAAATATTTTTAATTTTGCATTAAATTGATTTTCTATGAGACAAAAAAATTCTTTAAAAATACTAAAGACTTCATTTTTTGATTTTAGTAAGTATAACCAAGTGGTTCTTGAAAAATCATCAATAAAAATAACAAAATATTTAAATCCATTATATGATTCAATTGGGGCCGGTCCCCATACATCCGAATGAATTAAATCAAACATAGCTTCACTTTTGCTATTAGAATGAGAAAAAGGAAGCTTAGTTTGTTTTGCCAATTTACAAACTTCACAATTATCACAATTTAAATTTTTACAATCCAAAATATAATTTAAAATCTTGTTGGAGGGATGCCCAAATCTTCTATGCCAAAGGCCTATATCGACGGATTTAGCGGAAGCACAAAAATAATTTTTTGAATTCAAAAAATAGTGTCCATTTTCATGAAATCCTTCACCAATCTTAGTCCCGGTTTCCCGGTCCTGAAATACAACATTTTTACGAGAAAATATTACATCACAATTTAATTCTTGTGTTAATTTTTGAACCGAAAGTAAGTTTATAGGAAAAGTATCTAGATATAGCACATTGAGTATTTTTTTGTTAAAAAATATAGTTTCACCTATACCATTTATTTTAGCTTTCATACCGTTAGCTACCATGACAAATTGGTTGTTTTTGGTCATGTCTAAATTTTTTAGAAGTGCTTGGTTGCCGAACATATGATCCGTAGCACCACTATCAATGATTATTTTATCTAATAAATTTAAATTTTTTGAGTGTGCAGAAATACCAGAGAACAAATTGTTTTGTTGGGCTAGCAACACAGACATCTGCTGCATCAGTGCCTGTAGTTGATCCGCTGCCACTGACCCGTTTCCACCTGATTTTGACCCGCCAGCAAAATAACCAGACCCGTTAGCTGACTCGTCAGAGAAATAGTTGGAATTGGACTTAGATCCACCCTGAGTTTTGCTTAATTCCCGCGCCTCACGCGCTTTGACCAATTGAAGCACCTCACCCAATTGAAGCATCTCACGTGGATTTTTTAATTGAAGCATCTCACGCGCAATCGTTTCAGAGGCAAGCGCATGCAACTCTGCACCACTACGCGTTTCATTTCTTTCACCCGTATGCGATTCCCTGTCATTCGCATGCTGTTCAGTGAAATATCCCCCACGCTGTATCTCACGTGCTCCTCTTTCTTTTCCTTTATTCCAATCTTCTCTTCCTCCAGCAGAGGTCCCTTTTTTCCAATGTTTTGGTTTTAAATGAGGATGAAGAAACCAGCAGTTCTCATGAGTGTGCCCCTCCTTTTTACACCCCGTACACCTCTCGATTTCACCGTGATTCGAGCGGATTTGGGATCTAGGGTTTTGGCCGAAATTTGAAAAATTGAATTTTTTGGCCACTGCGAAGCTATGGTTCTCGTGTCCCTCTTCGGTTACGATTTGTGGACCACCCATGGCCTCTCTTCTACTTTCTTCTTGTTGGATCATATTCTTGACTTGAGAGTAAGAGGGAAGGGGAACGGTGTTCATAATCTGAGCCCGCACGGCCTCATAGCTGGAATTTAGACCAGCAAGATATTCAAAGATATCATCTTCTTCTTGCCGTTTTTTTATTACGGCCAAGTCGGTGGTCGGCGGCCGATACGATCGAAGCTCATCTTTTTTCTTTTGAAGAGCACCGAGGTACTCTACATTCTTTCGCGTGCCTTGCTTTTCTTGCTGAATTTCTAATTTTAGTTGATAGATACGAGAGAAGTTGTTTTCTTGCCCGTACATATCTTTCACGGCTTGCCATAGATCAAAAGCCGTGTCAGCAAGAAGAAACAGTTCTGAAATTGATGGCTCCATGGAATTTGTGAGCCAAGTTATGATTTTGTCGTTGTGAGTTCTCCATTTTTTTGCTGCCTTTTTTTCGGTTTCGGTCAGCAAATTCGGATTTGCTGGTTTTGGCTCTTGATTTTCTCCCGTGATGTATTCCCGCATCTCTCGACCGCTGAGAGCTCTAGATGCGGCCTTTGCCCATGGAAGATAATTCTTGCCATTGAGCAAAGTATTTGTGAGCTTTAAGGAATTGGTAGCCTCGTGTTGCCCTTCTTGAGCCATTTTTGCACTTTGCTATTTTTATGATTGTGGAAACCAGTTTACTGGTATTGATGTTGGTTTTTGTGGTCACAGAATTTTTTGCTCTGATACCATGTTATTTTTGAGAGAATGAATCTAAATCCTTTGTATATTTCTGTTATGTTTTTTACAGTATAGATTTTCATCTATATATTACAACTTTTCAACGGTTAGAAATATTTTACCGTTGGTACCTATTCTAATTACTATTTGGTACAGCTGTACCTATTTACACTTTTGTACATATACCATTGATCTATAATGAAATTATTTTCTGAGATTATTCTTCAACAGTAATGTACCAGATTCATTTGCTAGTGCTACCGGGTTGCAAGATCCCAATCTGTCATTCAATAGACTATGTGGAGAGCTACCTAAGGGGGGTAACATGTGGCGATTCAATGCCGCGGATTTTGTGAACAATACATGTCTTTGTGGGAATCCACTGCCGCCATGCTTCAATTTGGCACCTACATCTGCACCAGCTCCTACACCTGTATCCACCACACAGTTTTATTTGGCACCAGCACCTTCGCCTGTATCCACCACACTATTTGATTCGGCCCCTCCACCTGATTCAAGAGATGACGAAAACATTCTTCTCAAAATGAAGGAGCAACTAGGCAACCATGACATTTTTCGTTACTGGGTGAAAGGTTTCGACTACTGTGGGATCGGATTCACCAATGTTCCAGATTCTCTTGTAGTTGTATTTTGTACCAACACCGGTCGTGTATTTAAACTCATAATCAGAAACTTAGATGTCTTTGCACCCTTTCCAGATGCCATTTGCGAATTTACTAAAGTAGAGACCATTGAGATATATCATTTCTCAGGGCTTCACGGTCCAATTCCTTCCTGCATTAGTGAACTTGTGAATCTTAGATCCCTCATTATAACACAGACGTCTCTCTCAGGTTATGTGCCTAATTTTTCCAATAATACCAATCTCCTTGATATTACTCTGTCAAGCAACCAGCTATCTGGTACAATTCCAACATCTCTCTCTACCTTACCAAACTTAAATTTCTTAGATCTTGGCTCTAATTACCTCACAGGCACCATACCACCTGGGCTCTTCCCTGGTGACTCTCCGGTGCTTTTTCTTTCCAATAATAACCTAAGTGGTGAAATACCAAAATCTTATGGATTAGTAAATTTCTTTATGATCCATGTAGGAAACAACCAACTCAGTGGTGATGCTTCTTTTTTATTCGGTAAACAAAAGACTGCCATTAACATGGATTTGGCTAACAATAACTTTGAGTTTGATTTGAATTATGTAGAATTATCAGATAGACTAAATAAGTTGGACCTGAGCCACAATAAAATCTATGGCAATGTGCCAGATTCATTTGCCAGTGCTACCAGGTTGTCCTATCTCAACCTGTCATTCAATAGACTCTGCGGAGAGCTACCCAAGGGGGGTAACATGTGGATATTCAATGCCGTAGATTTTGTGAACAATACATGTCTTTGTGGGAACCCACTGCCACCATGCTTCAATTCGGCACCTGCACCGGCACCGGCACCTGAATATACCACACCTTAAGTACCTCTTTGATGTATACTTGATCCAACAAGATAGATATTCTCATCTGATGTTGTTTTGATGTATCCAATAATTTTGTGACTTAATTGTTTTAGTAAGTGCAATATGCATTCCGTGATAATAATAATGTGCTTTTCTTGCTGAATTTGTGACACGTGCCAAATAGTAATGTTTTTTTCAACCTTTTAAGCATACATGAAAAAAATAAATACAATAAAGAGAACAAAAAAAATAAAGGAAGCTGACATTGACTTGGTAAATTGATCTCTTTTTGTTAATTAAATGTTATGACATTAGCCGGACTCTCTCTATCTCTGTATATATAGAGAGAGACTTGTACTACCTTCTAGAAAGTGCATCTTATTGCTGCTTGTTATACTATGATTTAGTCTTAACTGCAATAATTCATTATACTTTTAAATTGACTATATAATCTATCGGATTTTACATTTTTCAACTGAATATTTTTTAACGGTCCAAGTATTTATATCTAATTAACATATCAATTATAAAGATTAAACATTTGTGAAGTATTTACAATGACTAGGTAATCTATAAAGACTTTATAGTTTTCATAAAGTCAAATTCATGTCTATATATCTAGCATAGAAAAATTGCGTAGTCGACTGGGTCCCTGCTGGATTTGGCGAGAATCGGAAGGAGCGAGAATACAAGAAGAGTAAAGGAGGCATCTTTTGTCGTAGAGCAAAATTGATCATGTAAAGGTTCATTTACTTAAAAGATAGGTGTTTCTTCTTTCCTTTGTCTCTCTCCAATGGAAGAAGAGAAGAAGATTGGAAATCAAAGTCTTGAGAAAAAAATTAAAGGTTTAAATAGCATGTATTGTGTCATAATGAAACAACTAAAAAAATAATGTTATGATCATATTGCGCTGCTATAGTTCTGATAGCATTATAGCTTTTATGGTTTGAAAATGCTATAACGCGCTATTTAGAACTCTGAAAAAAACGATTTGGAGAGAGAGAGAATTTAGAGAGAGAGAGGAGAGCTGCGTGCCTATAGGTAAAGAGAATAAACTCCACTAGGGAGGCTCGCAGCTCATGATAGAGAGAGAGAGGAGAGAGGAAACAGTCCAAAAGAGAAACAGAGGAGAGATAAATTGTGTTATGTGGATAAAAGTAAAAAGAGAAAGAGAAAAACAAAATGAAAAGTGTGCACGGAAATTTGAAAAAAGAAGTGAAAAAATTAATGAAAATTACGGAAGTCGTTATGAGCTGACTGGGCTTGAGAGATTGGAGGGGAAATTAAAGTTAAGGAGACTGAATAATTTCTCAATTTTAAACAAACAAATATGTTAAGTAAATATTTTGTAGTTAACTTTTATGAACGGACACATAATGTGTGATTTTGTAAAATATGTGATGTTTATATTTTAATATCCGAATTGTATATTCTTATACTTACCCATATTCGTCTAATATTCGACTCATATTTATATTTATTTAATATTCGATCGGTTATCTTATCCGAAATTAAAAATGCAAATGGATACGGTATGTGATGATCTGTTGACCCGTTAACATGCCATGAGCCTTGAATCAACTTGTTATTATTTTATTTTTTTATCCACAACCAACTTGTTTATTTATTTTTATTTTTTGCGTAAAGAGAAACTTGCTATCTCTTTAGCCATTATAAAATTTTGTGGTTCTTCTATATCCTTAATATATTTTTCTTTCAGTTTGGAGTTGACATTCAACTTTTTAATTATTTCATAGCCTTTATAAAACGTTTCACCCAAATAATTTTCTATTTAGTTTAGAATTGGCATTGATATTTTAGAATATCGATCAATACCTCTTCTGGTCTGATGTTGTTGTGTAAATCAATACTGGAAATAGCATTTAGAAATACAGTTCCGAATGTACAGACTCAGTGAAATGCTGAGATGCATGGTATTAATTAATCTACACTAATATCTTCATTCCATTATTAAGCACGTTGGGTGTCCGATCCGCCAACGGGTACGATTGAAAGATTAATTTTTGGATTTAATCTCAGCTCTCCAATCACATAATCTATCTTCTTTTGATTAAATGCATATGTTTTATGTGTAGAAGCTTAAATTTAGCTATAAACATACTCGCCACACATACCGCCACACAATGCGTTATAATTAAAATTAAACAAACTCTAAAATTTAGCAATATAATTATCCGTTTCCTTATTTCTCCATTGAAATTTTCTATACGACGGATTACAATGCAAATTAATTTTTTGTTCACTTCCTTATTTATCTACTTCTTTATTTCTATACATATTACTGTGATAAATCTAGAATATATTTCTAATTTTATTTTTTTATGAAAATTTGTCATTTTATATGAGAATTTATTTTTGTTATCTTATCATATATTTCATTGCAACGCACGGGCACAATACCAGTCATTCTATATGAAGTTATCAATCATACATTATATACAGTTTGGATGAGATGTTCTAATGTGGAATTCTACCTACGTACAGACCATCCGTAAGAACAAAAATAAAAATTGAAATCACTTGTAAGATAATATGTACAAGTTGTTCTTTGGTTGTGAAAATGAAAAACTTATTGAGGTAAGTTACAACAATAAAAATCCAAATCAAGCTCGGAAAGCTGGCTTTTCACTTTGTGGTTCTAAACGGATTTGAATAAAAGCAAGAAAATGTAACGTAACATGCATGTTGAATGTACAGTACACTAACCTTTAAGTTAAATCAACACTAATTGTAGCATATATTAAATAGTTGGTAGGTTGATCTCCAACTTTTACTCAAAAATATATAATTGAAGTGTATGTGCACTAATGAATTAACTATATATATATTTCCTAAAAGTCATCTCATGCCATACATCTCATTATTCCTCTTTACGTATGCTGAAATTAATCCAGATTAAATATATTGTTACTCTATATATTTGCCTTTCACCGCGCAATTGTTCCAAATCCTTTCAAAAGAAACCGAATTAAACAATATAATAACCATACATGTCTTTGTGGGAACCCACTGCCAACATGCTTCAATTCAGCACATTTATCTGCACCTGCACATGCGCCTGTATCCACCACACTGTTTGATTCGGCACCTGTGCCTGCACCTGTATCCACCACAATATTTGAATCCACACCTGCACCTGAGATGGCGCCTGATTTCAACTCAGAGATTTATTCATCTCCTAGAGATCCGGATACAGAAATCTTGCTTCCCAAATGAGGAAGCAACTGGGCAACCCTGGCATTCTTGGTAACTGGGTCACAGGCTTTGAATATTGCAGGATGGGATTCACTAAACCAGGAAGTTCTTGGGTGGTAATTGTACTTTGTACTGAAACCGGTCGTGTAACCAATATCAGATTGAAAGACTTAGATTTCTCTGCACCCTTTCCAGATGCCATTTGTGGCTTCACCAAACTAGAATCTCTTGAGATCTATCATTTCCCGGGGCTTAATGGTCCGATTCCTTCCTGCATTAGTAAATTTGTCAATCTTAGAGTCCTCCTTATAACAGGGACATCTCTCTCTGGTTCTGTTCCTAGTTTTTCCAATAATACCAATCTTCTTGGCTTTAATTCAGCACCTGCACCTTCACCTGAATCCAATACACCTCAAGTATCTCTTTGATGTATGCTTGAACAAGCCAAACATTCTCATGTTATGTTGTTTTGATATATCCAATAATTATGTAACTTCAGTGTTTTAATAAGTGCAATATGCATTTGTTGATCTTACTGTAATTGTGAATATTTTGTTATATTTGTGATATATCAATTTGAAGTTTCTACTCTGACAGAGAACCCGTGTGCCAAATTAATTTGTGGATACTTTATATGTCCAGTTCCTACTTAGACCTGACAATAATTAAATAGGCTCATGGGATTCACACGGTTTTATATACATGGGCTTAAAGCAGCAAAATGTCGCTTGAAGATGGGCTTAAAGCTAGCCTTGTCGAAAATAACAGAGGGGAGAGAAAATATACTTGGATGCATTAATGTCATGTAATTGACAAAGGTAGCAGAAAAATTTGGCCTAGATAAAATCAGTAAGTCGTAACATGCTAGAGCTACAAGGGCATATGTGGTTACGGTGTAAGCAAGGTTATAAAATGCGGTTTTCATGTGGTATGCAGAAGGCCACCGCATACCGCATATACGGTATACGGCTGCATATGCGGTTTTCATTCGGTACTTGTATATGCGGATTTTAAAATGAAAATTCATATATATGTAAACAAGTATGCGGCAGTACACGGTAATATGTGGTAATATGCGGTATCATACAAATAAGTATGCGGTAATATGCGGTAATATGCGGCTGAATATGCGACTGCATATGCGGAACTGCGTATTAAACCGCAGATTGATTTTCCATGCGGTTGCCAACCGCATACGCATATGCGGCCGCATGAACCGCATTTTCTTACACTGGGTGTAAGGGTGGTGTAAACCTCTTACTTAATATTTAAGTTGTCAAATGAGATGTAAAAATTAAATAAATTTTACACAAGGGTTTGAAATGCGTTAGACGATTTGACCCCTATTCATATTTAAAAAAAAATAGAAAAAATTTGATGGGTTATGACAGAATATGTTAAACCACTTCTCTAGGCGGATTTAAGTTGCTCCATATTTATTCCGCTTGTAGAGCCCAATGTGATCAACATAGATTAATTTCTCAATTTCTCTTATAGGCCGATTAATTTTCACCTGACTTGTGTTGTCAAACAAAGTGTAGAATAGAAGGAATAAGATGGAGTAGACAATATACATGTCTTTGTAAGAACCCACTGCCACCATCAGGGGCGGACCCATAAAGGTCTAGTGCCTACTCCTGGATTTAAATTTTTTTTTAGGTCCAGTGTATTTTTATTTCTGTGCCTACTCCTGGTCCAGAATAACAGATTTGTTACTCTAATTTATTCATTGGCCCAGTCCACTGCTTTGATTAATTCATTGTGCCTACTCCTAATCAAATTCCTGGGTCCGCCCTTGGCCACCATGCTTCAAATTCGGCACCCGCACCTGCACCTATAGCCACCACATCGTAATTAAGTAGTTCTTTCATGTATACTTGATCCAACAATTAGTCAAATATGCTCATGTGATGTTCTTTTGATGTATCCAATAATTATGTACTTTCAGTGTTTTAACAAGTGCAATACGCATTTGGTGATCATAATGTAATCTGTGATTTTTTTTTGTTAAATTTGTGACGTATATAGTTCATTTTTGCAGTCTTTTAAGCATACAGGAAAGAAAATAAATCGAATTATAACAAAAGAAAACCAAAAGAAAAATAAAATAATGGCCAAAATGCGAGAAAACTGACATTGACTTGGCAAGTAAGATTTCTTTTTGTTTGAATAATGGATTACAAAGCAAAAATGTTTATACAAGTAAGAAGAATGTACCCGCTCATGTCTGCAATGCGAACAGGTAACTACAAAAGTATGAACTATATATGAAGTTTACTTCACTATGTAAAAGAAATTAAAGTATATAATTTTTTGGTAATCAGCATGTTATCCAAAAGGTTAGTTTGTACTTGGACCCGGCAATAAATTAATTATAGGCCCATGGAATCCACACGCTTCTATATACATGGGCTTAAAGCAGTAGAAATGTCACATGAACATGGGCTTAAAGACTGATTGTACAAAACAAATGGGGAGTTGTTGGGGGGGGGGGGGGGGGGGGGGGGCGGAAGCCGTATCCTCCCAGGTACCTCACGGAACAGTAAATCACTTTACGGCCCAGATTTACTCTCAGGCGGTGCCTATTCGGGATTCGGAAAGGGGCAGTATTATCTGTGCTTTGAGATTCGTGCAAAGTTAAAAAGAACGGGCCGGATTCACTAATTAGGGAATCATTCTACCAGATTCCCTTGTGTGATACCCTACTAGATACAAATTCGGAGGTGGGGGGGGGGGGGGGGGGGGGGGGGGGGGTGATATACCTAGGATACACTAATGACGTGTTTGGTTACTTTACACTTCAGAGGTGTAAAACATGAGTAAGATTGAGTTATATTGGATTAAGTTAGATTATTTGTCTAAACAGATTAATTTATTTTACACTTACTATGTATATAGGACCGGTTACCATAGAGAAATTTAGTTTATAGATTTCTCTCATTTGATGTCAATTAATTTAAGCTATAACTCAAACTATCAAATAAGATGTATATAAAAGATTAAGATAAACATAGTCACAATAAAAAAAAAAAACGTAGATAAAATTTCAATAAATATAAACAGAATGTTACTCTTGTATATAATCTGTTACAATTAAAGAACCCGCTCAAAAGCTTTAAATAAATCGAAAAAAAAAAATTCCCCAAGCCCTGAACCCCTCAAAAATTATTGACTGAATTTTTTTGTCTAGCTCGGATGATCTAATCATCTAACTTCAATTCCAGGGGCAGACCCAGGTGTATCCAGGGGGAGGCAGCTCCCCCCTCTTGGATTTTGAGATTTAGTGGAAATTTATCGGTTCCGACTGACTTTGTTCTTCCTGAAATTTTTTTTGCCCCTCTCTAGACGTTTGATTTGTAATTCGGTTTAAATTTAGAGTTAAAATTGAAATAAATTTGTTGAATTTTGATTGGTAATTAGAATTATAAGTCAAAGCATCAGAAATTACAAGTCAAAGCATTGGAAAGTATAAGTTAAAGTATTATTTTTTATCGAATACCCAATTGGTTAATGGATTGAAAACTGATTCGATATTTTTTTTGCCCCTCCTCCCCCCCAACGAAAATCCTAGATCCGCCCCTGTTCAATTCTATTCATTTAATCTCGACCGTCCGATCAGATGCCGAGTCAATTCGGCTCAAACTTGCAGTCTATATTTGTTCTACAGAAACTCAAAATTCGAGTACGATTTGAATTTGTCTGGCCTACCCTTTTTCTTTGTCCACTGAGGAGGGAAGCTTCCTTCTTACTTGGTTCTTATCAAAGAAAAGGGAAGCTTCTTACTTGGTTCTTATCAAAAGAAGCTTTGAATGAACTACCATTCTAAGAAAACTAAAATAGTTCAACTTTTTTTTATCGCTTTATCATTGTTTTACAAAGTTTTAGAAACCAACAATTTACAAAGTTTAGAATTTACAGCGTTAAAATAAATTGATGATTTTTTTCTTTCTAGTTTTTAAGTACGATATTGTGTGAGCAAACTCAATTTCAAACTTTAAAATGATCAATTTTTTAATGCATTCCAACTTCTTTGGCATAGAAAAATATAAATATGAAATGACCAATTCAAAGAATAGAAGCCTGATTTTTCTTTTTTTTTTTGCGTCTTTGTCAGACATAATTTACTTTGATTCATATCCATTTAACATGCACAAGTTATATATTTTTTTTAAAGAAACTCGTATCATATAATTACCAACAATGTATCACAATATCATCAGAGAGGAGAGGAGGCCGATCTACATTTAGATTAATTTTCAAAATTCCTATACTTAAATATGATTTTTTTATGTAAGTTAGAACAGAGTTACACTTTCAAGTTATGGAGATCAAATGTGAATGGATTAATCATATAAAATTTTTATGTTGCATATGAAAGTTATTTTACGGTATTTATATTATTTCTCAAAATTATATATATAATCATGTATTAAGTATACAATTTTGAAAATGAATAGAGTCAATTGATCTCATTGGATGAATGTGCATCCGTTATTGAATTAGAGTAAAATGTTATAAATATTATAAAAGTAACTCTGAAATTTTATATAATTGATATTTTCTTAACTTTATTAACATGTTAATAAAAAAATAGAAAGAAAATGTGTATCCGCAATTTGCCACATCGGACAAGTCAAACGGACAGTTCCAACATAATCATTTTTTTTTTTTTTTTTAGAACTTGGTAGTTGCTAGTTGCTACCAGCCTACCAAGGAAGACATATCCAACATAATCATTAATATAAATAGGAGCTTAGAAAATTCTTAAAGAAACACAACACTAATTAATTGAAGCAAACAGCTTTTATAAAAACCCCAATTAATTAAACCCTTCCATTTGTGATTTGTCAAATTTCTTCGTCTGAGAAAACAGCCGGAGAGAGGCAGCACCACTCACCACCGCCATGGACGCGATGATTATACCACAGACAAGGTTGCTCTATTTCGATGACATGTGGGCCATACAGTCTAGCGCCACCGTGCTCTCTCTCCAGGTCCTCCTCCCTCTTCTCTCTTTCTCTCCAGTTTTGGGTCTTGTTCTTAACTTTACATTTTTAATAAATTGACAAATAAGATCAAGTTGGTTGTGAAATTGAGGTCATGTTTGGTGTATCGAAACAAAAATGTTCACAGATTAAGGCGCTCAGACCCCCAATTGAGGTTATGTATGGTGTTTGCTCAAATTAAACAGCAGAAAAGAGAGCAAATTTCAAGTTAGAGCAATGGGGTATATATATATATATTAATTTCTTTGATTTCATTGTTAGCATTTTTATGGGTTTAAGCCCCGAAATGTGGAAAGTTATTTTGTAATGTTTTAAATTGGTGCTATCTGACAAGCTTTATTCTTTGATCTCACAGCTAATAAGTTAAAACCCAACTTCTCTTATTAACATTTCAATAGATAAGCTACATTTCTTTTTTTCTATTTTTTGGAGAAGATTGGCAGATGCTATAAGCTACATTTCAATAGATACCTTTTTAAGTAAATTTTTCTCTTTTGGTGTACTAGCTAGGAAATAATTGAATAAAATGAGGCTTTATATTATTTGTTTTAGCTCTAATACTTAGAATGCTTTCTTGATTATACAATTCTTGGTGTTTAATTTACTTAATTGCCGCGTTTAATAAACATCATAATGCTAGATTTTCATGCTGTGATATTGTACCATTGTATGGTGTGAAACATTGGCTAATGTCTTTACTACAAAACTTTACTAAATAAATTTTAAATTTTTGTTCTCTAAAAAGGAGGATGGGACCCGCCAAGCAGTGATACTTGATGCAACAATATTCCATCCACAAGGTGGGGGCCAACCGGCTGATACTGGAGTTATTGTTTCGACTGAAGGTGATGCGGATGGAGAAGTTAGATTTTTAGTTGAAGATGTCAGATCAAAAGATGGTGTGGTAAGAAATTTATATTTTATTATCTATCATTCAAGTTCAGTAATGCAAATCTACAGTTTTTTTTTCTTTGAGTTTGAGGAAGCAAATATACAGAGATTTGTTTAGGTTTCTTGCTGGACTGGTCCTTGTGTTTACCTATAGATTGAGGTTGCATTAGGGTTTAAATAAGAAGCCAGACGAACAACATTTTATTAGGGTTATACATGTGAACAGTGCATTATATGATAATTTTTTTCTTTCTTGTACTATTTGTTTAGGTTTTTCATTATGGTAAATTTGAAGGAATTCAAGATCAGTCCAAGTCTAATTTCGGAGGAGGAAAGCAAGTTAACTTGCATGTAAATGAAGAGAGGCGCAACCTCAATTCCCGGTACACAACCGCCACATCCTAACATTACTAATAAGAAATCAAAACTTGCTCTTAATTTTTGTTTCCTGATCCAACAATTTTATAATTAATTAAGGTTGCACTCAGCTGGTCATTTGTTGGATATATGCATGAGAACTGTTGGCCTCGGTCATCTTGAACCCGGCAAAGGATACCATTTCCCGGATGGGTACGCCTTATTTTATCATTTTTAGAATTGAAGCTTTGGTACTATGCATAGTGCGGATCGGTTCCTACTATGAATCCATATCTCCGTTTTCAAGGACCAAACAGTCGATCCAAACCGCCCAATATGATAGCTGATAGCACAGCCACGTGGAACAAAGCCCAAACATTCTCCATATGAAAATGTACATGGAGATTCAATTTTACATTTTTTTTTAGAATTTCTTTACTATTTTTTTAAATAGGTAAAAAATCGCTATTTTTGGATGGTTCAAAAATATTTAGATCATGTGATTTTGTACCTACAACAAAACAATAACCAAGCCTTTAGTCCCAAGCAAGTTGAGGTAGGCTAGTGATTTTGTACCTATCTAGAAAATAGTTAAAAAAAAAAAAATTAAATGTAAAGTTTTGTCTCGAAGGACATTTTTATATGGAGATCATTTTGAACAGTTCAGATCAATTGTTTGACCTTTGTAAACAAAGATATTGATCCATAGAAATTTGTGAAGTACTGTAGCCTTGCTCTTTAGAATTTGATTTCAAAACTAGGAAACCAATTTTAAAATGTTGTACCTACTGTTTATCTTCATTTCTAGACCTTTTGTGGAGTACAAAGGGACAATACCACAAGATCAGTTAGAAAGCAAGAAATATGAGTTGAATAAAGAGGCAGATGCACTTATTTCTGTGGGTGGTAAGGTGAGGCCGATTAATATTTTTCTTATTTAAATCATGTAAAATGAGTAACTTCTATCAATATGTGCATAGAGAACCTATAATTTGTGATTTGCAAAAGAATACCTATACATATCATTAGTTCTTTCTGGCAAAGTTTTTTTTTTTTTTTTTTTTGAAAGATAGCCTTTCCGCCTTATTTAATATTCCAATTCAATGCATCTATAAACCCATTTACCTCAAAACAGCGTCAATGCAACTGATATCCTCCTATTCTCTTGTTAAGCACATTTTATTCTCATTTCTATAAAATCCCAACCTAAGCACATGTTTCATGTGAAGAAAATTGTGATTTTGCTCAATAAAGAAGGGCTTATTATCCAAATGAAAAAGGTTTATAGAAAAAGAAAAATATGCTTTGTCTCTCATTGTCTTCTAGAAAGTCGGGCGTTTTTAACATACCAAGGATTTGTTATGATATATCTCAAATTTTTTACCCCTGATGATTTTTTACATTGGAAACAGGTATCTGCTTCTATATTACCATACGAGGTGGCGACTGAATGGTGTGGTGGTGCTCTTCCCAATTACATTTCACGGGTATCTTCAAATTAAATTGTTTATTCTACTACTATAACAATTGAATGTTATTATAAGATTTATGGAATGATAAAAACAGGATAGCACACCAAGAATATAATCAACTTAGTACAAATGATACAATCTGATGATTATAAGATTTATGGAATGATAAAACAGGATAGCACACCAAGAATAGTGAAGTTTGGTGAGTACGAGGGCTGCCCCTGTGGCGGGACCCATGTTTCCGACATTTCTGTTGTTGGCAGCTTGAAGGTAATTCCGCATTTCTGTGAAACTCTAGTTGTTTATATTTTTATTTTATTCTTAGTGTCAGAATTTATGGGTCTGTTTTAAGAGGATTCAAATGCCTTCACTTTTTGTGCCTCCATCATGCCTCTATTTTTCAATTTTCTAATAATAATAATTATAAATTTATATGCCAACATTAAACCGTTTGATGTCATCTATGCTATTTTCTCTGTATGCACATAAAAATTTATCACTTTTCAGTTTTTATGTTTGCAAGCTCTTATATGATTTTCATTTCTCATTTTTTTTTCATTCTTTTTACTTGTTTGTTTTTGCTTTAGGTGACTCAGATACGAACAAAGAAAGGTGCAACCAAGGTGTCCTATAGCATCAACCCTTGATGGTTCTCATTTCATCAACTACACAAAAATTTATGTCATTATATGCAAAATACAATGCATTGTTAGGTGAAAATTAAATATAGAGTAGGCTAGTTGTCTATGACATGGAGAATAATTTGCTCTGATTTATTTATCTCCTGCCATTTTTCTGTACTCATTTCATGTAATCATTGAATGTGCTAGTTATAGTTTAAGCTAATAGTACTGCTTGCTTCAAAAGGTCAAATTTTTTGTGCATGTTCTATTATGTGTATGGAATATGGATATATATTCGTGCGGCTGATAATGTCGATATAAAGTAAAAGGTGAAGAAAAATAAATAAATAGAAAATGCAGAAACAACACAGATTTCAGCAAATCAAGCACACAAACTAAAAAAATAATAGTCTGAAAAAAAGAGTAATAAATAAGCAAGCTTGTGACCCAACAATGAATGATAAACAAGAAAATTTTACGACGAAGAATTTTTTTTTGATGTCCTACCACTAAATAATTCTTGTGAAGAAATTATTTAAAATCATAAAACTAAATAGGCATGTAAAAAAATCACACTGACTGACACATCATACTATGTCACGACTTGACATAATACGACAAGTGTGCCGGTTACATTTCGTGACTAGTCATGTGTGGTAACCACCTTCAACATACAAAATGACCTGATCCCAACCCGAGAAACAACACAACCAAATGTGACAAGTAACAAAATCAACATAACATGCCATGCCTGGTGTCAAGACCAAACATGACTGCACGTAACTAATGTGTGGTGATCATTCACCACAAGTTTGCTCATGACACAACAAGGTAGATGAAAACTTGAAGTTATCATGACACAACACGACACATGATCCAAATCATGACATGACTAATAACGACATGGCACAAATTTACATCCCTATAACTAAAAATAAACAAGAACATTTGAAGAAATTAACAATAAATAATAAACAAGCAGTACAATTCTACTATTCTGGACTATGTAATTCAACAAGAAACAAAACAAAACAAAACATAGCACTACCAATTACCAAACATTTTCATTTTAGTCATTAAACAACATCATAAAAAGCTAGAAGGAAATATCATTCCAATTAATTCCAATTCTCATACAAAGTAGCATGTGAATATATCAAGCAGGAGGTGCATCAACCATTTCTTGCTCGATGGGAGTTGCTTGAACAGGGTAGTACTTGTAATGGAGCTCCGACACGTCATCACCTGACAGCTTCTTCCATCCATTTGCCCCCACATGGTACACTGTCAATTTTATTTACACAAAATCAGTATAGTAGTTGGGTGAAGGTCCGGTTTATTTGGTTTTCAACCGAATCGAAAAAATTTGGATAAATAGTTTGGTTTTTTGGTTTAAATGGATTTGTTCGGTTGTATTTTTGAGTTACTTCATTTTTTATATTTGGCTCAGTTTTAGATTTCCCAAACCTGAAAAGACCGAACCGACCAAACTCTATATGGTTCAAACCCATGCTTTTTATATAATGTATGTAATATCAACAACTTACATATTTTGGTTTGGATATTTTAGAACATCTACATATTATGTATGGAATTGAACAATGTATGTAATATCAACAACTTATATATATAATTCACATTTTTTCTATGATTATTGAATGTATTTGTGTATGTATTGAGTTTTGACTTTTAAAATTTCAACCAAACAAACCGAAATTTACTTTGGTTATTTTGGTTCGGTCGTTATTCGGCTGACAAGTTTAATTTGGTTGATTAAGTTCAATCACACAAGCACACTTGACACATGACCAGTCACCTGCCCTTAAACATACTCTACATATCAGGATTTATACTGGCACCAATGCAACAGATGCACATTTAATTTGAAGAACAGGTGGATATGTGAATTTCAGGTACACATTTAACGAGAAACACGTACCACTAACAACGCCTCCACTGGCACCATCTCTGAAAGTAGCATGATAGATGGCACGTCGTGCCAGCTCATGGGCCTCCTCAACTGTCATGTCAGGACGGTACCTTTTTAAAAATTAAAAAGAAATATTCAATCATACATTAATTCAAGATACACTGAAGAACAAGAAGAAACAGATTTGTACACAAAAGAGTGCAAACAGAAAGCGAAAGGAAAGGTACACACCCGTTATCCAGGATACCGTAAGCATAAGGCGAACCCGACCCAACAGAGAAGCGGTTTCCTTTAAGTCTCCCTCCTTCACTGTCCACATAGTACAACCCAGGACCCTATAAAGGAATGAAAAATAATAATATAAAAAAAATACAAACAATTTCGAAGACTGAACACTTTTCTTACACAGACTACGTATTTTTATTTTTTTAATAAAGTGTAAAATGGGAACTTTATAAATCTAAAATGAGTTCTATTAGAAACGACAATAAATTGGGTAAATTTGTGGGTTTTTTAAATTTAGAGGGATAAGTATGATATTATGAATTTTAGAGGGGGGAATACATAATTTTGAGGTTTTTTAGGGGTACACATGAAATTCTCCCCTGATAAAAAATTGTGCTTGGATGTTATGTAGTTATTTTGTGATATTTGGTATCCAATTATATTTAAAAGAACTGCACAATTTTATAATTCAGTTTGATTTGAATCATCCGATATTAAATCTACGGCCTTATACTAGGGGGACCATTAAAATGGGTTTATACAACTGGAGAGGAGCCGATCGCATTCGCATGTGAAAATCACATAATAGGAACAAAGCTTAGATGGCCAAATGCTAACAAGATTAACAAAATGTTAACATGATATAAGATATGTACCTTCTCATCCCATCCGGCAATCATAGTACCGATAGAGAGTCCCATACCACGGTATGAATAGAGAATATTAGCCAATAGCTTGGAGGCACCTGTAACTGAGATTCTCCTCTTGTTCGCCAGCTCATGCAAGCGGCACTGCAAATTTGAACATGAAAAATACGCAACAGAGGTTTTTCATTACAAACTTGCTTTTTGAACATTATTCTTACTCCCTATCACATACATAGCCATGTGTGCATCAATTAACATGACTTAGGTTTACTTAATGTTCTAATTACCATATTATATGAGTAAAAGACTGATCTAACCTTAATACCGAGATTTCTGTGCCAGAATTGGCAATCAGCTGCACCACCAGCCATTGTTCCAAGCATGTATGGGTTTATCTCTATAATCTTCTTTACAGATTGAGAAGCTATGTACAAAAAATTTGTTTACAAAAAAATTAGTATGAGAAGGTAACACATTTTATATTTACAGGTTAGATATCAAAATCAATGCATTAAAATCGTTAAAACAAACAACAAGTCGGAGAAGAACGACTTACTCCATTACAACCTGTTTATGGCTTAACTAAATAATGTAGATTTAATTACGGTTCATTAGGATATAGTTGCAGGAAAACAGCACAAAAGAACTCTGAACCCAACAACAATTAATAAAAACTAAAATGAAATTGGGCTTAGATTCTTACATATGTAACCTCCCATGCTAGCTCTAGAATCTGCAGCCACAATCACACCTTCATTGAAAATAAATGCAAGAGTAGTTGTTCCTTTTGCTGGTTTCAGTGTCTTCTTTGCCTCCATTTGGAACTTATCAAACTAACCCAATAAATAACACAAAATTAAACTTTAAGTCCTTCTAAAAATGCATCTGAATTATACATAACAGATATACTTTCCACCTTTAAACCGTGTTATATGCAAAATGAACCTCCAAATTCTTTTAACAATTAGGCTTGCAGCAGTCAATTGGAAGGTATCAGCATAGATTGTACTTTTGGAACTTATCAAACTAACTAAAAAATAACACAAAATTAAACTTAAGTGCTTCTAAAAAATGCATCTCTATTATTCAGAAGTCAGAACAGATGTACTTCCCACCTATAAACTGTTGTATATGCAAAGTGAACCTCCAAATTTTTTATACAATTAGGCTTGCAGCAGACTCAATTGGAAGGTATCAACATAGATTGTACTTTTGAACTTATCAAATTAACCCAAAAATAACACAAAATTAAATTTAAGTCCTTCTCAAAAATGCATCTCTATTATACATAATAGATATACTTCCCACCTTCAAACCGTGCTATATGCAAAATGAACCCCCGAAATTTTAAACAATTACCCTTGCAGCAGACTCGATTAGAAGGTATGAAACAAACTTCCCAATGAATCGTAGAAAACAACGAAAACAAAAAATAGCCAGTAAATCATGAATCGTAGAAGAGAAAATGTAAAGAGGTGAGATTTGAAGAAATACATCAGCGCAACCAGCAGGGAGCTCGAAGGAAGCGGGGCCAAAGAGCTGATCCGACCCAAGTTGATCTCCGCCAATCATCGCCGATGGAAAAGCGGCGGAGAACGATTCCAGGCCACTTGTGTCGAGTTTCATTGTTTTTTGTTTGTCGGAGAAGAGAGAGAGAGAGAGATCGGGGGGTTTTGTTGGGTAAAAAGAGTGAGGCTTGGGAAGAAAGAAAAGCGATTCTCTCTTACAACAAAGAAAAGAGGTAATTCAAGAAATTATCGGACCGGGCCTAATCGTAGTTCTCTAAATGGACCGAATCGGGCTGGACCGGCCTTTTTCTCAACAAGTCTCTAATTGGTGTTTCTTTAGCAATAGAACATCTGCATTCCTCATGAGAGAGGATGAGAGTTTGAAATCTATCTATATATTTAATCTTGGATGGAGGTGTTACTGTAGCGCTACAGTACTGCTACAGTAACACCCCATCTATCATCCGTACGATTCATATCCGATGGTTCGCATCTCTTCTCCCGTTTCTCCTTCGTCTGATCCATATCTGATGGTTCGCCTATCTTCTCTGTTCGCTTCGATGTGGCAATATTTTTCTCTATCGCGCCCTTCCTCAGCTTCTCGAGGAGAGATCCGCCCCCGCCTCCTCTCTTTCGGCCTCTCCTCTTGGCCTTCTCTGCTCCTCCCCCCAAGGCTCCTCCTCAAAAGTGCCGCCCTTTCCTATTCCCTCCCTCCCTCCCTCCCTCTTCTCACCTCTTTCAACGAACTCAACCTCTCTCGCCTCCCTTCTCATTGTGTCCCACAAAAGAAGAATATGAAATTGAAGCCAAAACCGTACCATTCTTCGCATCTTCTCTCATTTGGATCCGATTTGGGATCCGACTTGGCTTCTTTATCAGGGAACATGGATGTAGCGTCGATCCTGTGGTACGGGCTAACAGTGTGAAGAAGAAGAGAAAGAGCGACGAATAAGCACAAGCTAAGAAAGTTGCAAAAGAAGCTCCGTCTGATGACGTAACAAAAATTCTTTACTTCATTTTGTTAGGAGTTTCCAATAATTTGATCATTTTATTAGATGAGGTACTTTTTTAATTCCAATAATAATTTTAATTCCAATAATAATTTAACTTATTATTAGAATCCGTTTAATTCCTCCATTAAATTTCTTTAATTTTGTGAATTTAAAGGACTCGCAGCTATTCGCAGCTATTTGAAGATGAGTTTTCTGTTCGGCAAGAATAAAACCCTTAACGGTACGCTTTAATTGAAACTGGATATCGTGTGCTTTGATTATTGTAAATAGTCCTTGCATATTTCATTATATATTTTTTTAATTGAGGACATGTAAACCAATTTGCATGTTCTTTATTTATTTTGGATGTTGACATCATTTTTTATGTGGACCTAGGCTTACTATGCTGATAAACTTGCCATGCAATTATATTTTATGATTATGTAGGGTTACATGAATCATATGAAATTCACTCTTATTTAAAATCCTCATGAAAAAAAATACTTGGATGAAAAGCTTCACATCTTTTAGAACATTAATCCTCACTCATTTTAGAAATCATCTCAATCAGAAAACCCAGTGCCTTCTCAACCTTCCTTCTTTTACATGACAACTACAAAATTCAACACCAGCTTAATTTTAGAATTCAATGCCTTCTCAGTTACAGTTTCTCTTGCATAATCTACAAAAGTAATTCATTGTTTCACCTTTTTTTGCACAATAGAAGCACTATATATAGTTTGCAATACAAATTCAGAATTTTGGTTGAATCTGACACCGAGTCACGGTTCTCTAGATCTGGTAAAACATTTAATTAAGTTTTAATTCTAGGTCAAAATACGCATTGTCAAATGACTTCGGTTCATAAATCCTTCCCTCGGTTCTGACAGAGTACCAAGTCCAAGTATGCCAATTAAATTACGTTATACAACATACATAAATGCTCATGCATTGACTTGAGAAAATGAATAGATGGTTTAATTTGATAGTCCTACATTTTTAATGACTGCTGGGAGGGCATAGGGACAATCCGGTCCTTTTTTGAGACTAATTTGGCAATGACCAACGAGGTTAGTTACCGAAAACCTCATTAGTGATTTCTTTATTTGGGTGGAAGTTGGAATACACACCCTTTTGGCAAAGGTATCTTGATCAGAGACAAGCTTAGGAAGCTAATTAGTTTAACTTTGTAAGAGGTGTATTTATGAATATATTTGTTTTCCTTCCTCTTCATGCAGTCTCCAAAGTTTGAGTTTCTTGACTTGAAGAATCCTTTCTTCGGATCGCTTAGGTACCTCCAACGAAAATAGAATATTGTCAGGTAAACATTATCATAGTACTGTTTTTTTTATTGTTAATATAATAATTATGAATGCTCTCAATGACAATAAACTATTTTGCTATATGTGTGGATACCGTAGAATTGCCTCCCAGTATTTCTTTTACTTGATGTACCTTAGTCTGTGATTCCCTTTTTCAATTACCATGCATGTTTTTATGATGTAAATTCTACTCATATTTTCTTTAATTGCTTGAATGCTTTTTAACTTTATAAGAGTTGTTTTTTCTATTTATTCTACTGCTATTTACTAAGATATTGCCATTACAAAATTTAAGTATCAATTATGTTTATCGAATGTAGTGCAAGTATAATACTTGTATAGTTTTGTAATAAATGATTTCAGTCATAAAGGCATACACAAAACAGCCACACTATGCTTTATTCTTAGCCCAAACACACCTTCTTTGGCTTATGTACCTTATTCTGACAAACTTGTCCATCAACCCCCCCTCCCCCTCAGACCACCTTTGTTCAACAATTCATCCAAGTCACCACATTAGGCTCATGCATTTTAAAAATCATGGCATTTACAAAATCCGATACCTTCTCAGTTACACCTTTGCAATATAAAATTACAGTATCCTTAACAATTTAGTAATTTCAAAATTTGTTTCTTTCGAAGTACAATAATCATTTTGCAATCAATGTTTTAATTGGTAATGACATGAGTAAGGAAAGACAACTATAGGTTATGATATTAGATTCTTACCCTTTCGATTATTTAAATCATGAGGTTAAATCTGGTTCCTTTCTTTTATTCCTTGAAATTTTACTTTACTATTAAGCCTTATCTGTTTCTATGACCTCAATATTAATGTATTAGAAGAGCTCTCAGATTCTCTAACGAAGATGCACAAATGAATATACATATGAGAGCTTATATGCATCTTTTCTTTCTAATTTAATCCTTCATGCAGTTATTATTATTTCTTTATTATAATATGCTTTGATGTTTAGAGTTGATGAATGGAGTCACCTCTACAAAAAATTGAAATGCTTGCTGTCAAGCATGAAGATGAAAAGCATGACAGCTCTTTCTTTAGAAATTACTTCCCGTAGATCATTTCAATTCAATGTCTACCATTAATATATGAAACAAATTTCTGTTAACCAATCCTTAACATACCAGCCTTTAAAGATTTGTACCAGTCTTAACATAACAAAAAAAGCCATATGAACGTACCAGCCTTAAGCCCTTAACATCCAATTAACCTACCATATGTTCTCAGTGATGTTCATATATTGCCTATAAACAATAATTTTTTTCAAGTGTAGAAATTTTGTTTACTTTAGATCAAACTTAAATTGAAATTGTTGTGATGTTGATATGTTTTCTGCAGCACCGAGAGCACCAAAGGGAAGGAAAAGCATAATTAAGAGCTCCCCATCCACAAAAAATATATCCCACCTTTTGTATATTGTAAATATTATTTCACCTACGATCTCTGCAAAAAACAAACACGGGAAAACATATTGTTGAAAAACAGTTTTCCATTAGTTTTGTTGAAAAACAATGTTTGCAAGTAGATTACAAACCCTTCATATGGCATGTAATAACTAATAACTGTAGGTAAGATACAATAAAACAGTACTGTAGAAAGTAAGTAGGAACTTTTGTATGGAGCTAGCCTAGGATCCAAAATTAAAGGCTGAGATTGAGATAGGTATTATGTATATCCTATACCATTTTAGTATGGTTGAGTACTTGAGTTATATGTTGCTTATTCTTTCAATGAGGCAAGTGACAATACTAAGACCATGTAAACTCTATTTGGGTACACATTTTGTACAATATCATGTAAAGTTTTTGACATAATATAACTAAATTATCACTTTTGTGCAATGCAACATTTATTGAAGACCTCTACACACTTCTCTACCAGCCTCCACAACTGTTGCCGAAGCAACGCGAGGCCTTCGGCTAGTGAGATTTAATTTTAAGTTAATTGTATGAGCGCAGACTCTCTGAAATTAAGGTTAAGTTAACCGTTATTAATTTCATTTTAATTTTACTAATGTAGATGCTCACCAACAAGATCATACATCCATTGATTATTCTTACTACCGCTTATGAAAATAGTGGTGATTTTGGCCTCTTAAAAGTTTTTTGGTTATCATCCCTTGTGTTCAAATAAAATTAAGATATACTAGTATTGTACCCGTGCGTTGCAACGGAATATATAATAAGATAACAAAAATAAATTCTCATACAAAATGCCAAATTTTCATAAAAAAAAAATTAGAAATATATTCTAGATTTATTACAGTAATATGTATAGAAATAAGGAAGTGAAAAAAAAAAATTGATTTGCATTGTGATCCGCCATACAGAAAATTTCAATTGGAGAGTAAGAAAGAAAGAAACAAATAAATAAGAAAACGGAGAATTATATCGCTAAATTTTAGAGTGTTTAATTTTAATTGTAACGTATCGTGTGGCGGTATGTGTGACGAGTATATTTGTAGCTAAATTTAAACTTCTACACATAAAACATATGCATTTAATCAAAAGAAGATAGATTATGTGATTGGAGAACTAAGATTAAATCCAAAAATTAATCTTTTAATCGTAGCCGTTGGCGGATCGGACACCTAACGTGCTTAATAATGGAATGAAGATCTGGCACGTAACAATTTTGAAACATATACTTGTTTTAATCACAAGTTTCTATTGCACAATGTACCATCTAATAATTCAAATTTTTTTCATGTAATTTTAGATATAGTCATATAATATTTGTTACAAAAATTTTAAGGTACCAATGAAAAAAAAACTAATACAGCCAGAGTTTTGTGAATTTTTGTAACCAGGTAATTATTGTTTCAATCTGCAAATCGGTGATATCCAAGAAAAAAATATTTATTTTCAATAGAAAAGCATGACATCATTGACGATTTTCTTATAAGCAAATTCTTTAACGAAAATTAAAAAATTCGGAAGGGCTTATAGGAAAATGACGGACCCTATCCATTTTTTATCCCTCTTTTACTAGAGCTGCAAATGAATCAAACCAAATCAAACTTACTCCAGTTTGAGTTTGAGTTTAAATAAGATTCGAACTGAACTGGTTTGATTTGTTTCAGAACGAACTTCAATCGAACGAATTAATTGTGAATTTTTTTTCGAATCGAATCGAAGTCAATCGAATCACGAACTACGAATTCACACAGAACAAAATTCACGCGGTTTCCTTTTACCTTTTACCTTTCACGAATTCACACTGATGGATTATGGGTCAGTCCAAAATTCCCTAACCTTTTATGCTGCTGGATCGATTAAAATCACGGCATGGACCTAGTCAATTGAAACTTATTCTATTGTTAATTTGTTACGCTGCTGAAGCATTTTCCTATTATAAGTTACCATTATATTAACAATTTTGAGCTCTGATATAAGTTTGGTTCCTACATTATTAAAGATTGATGGTTGAAGCCATTAGTTGCATTATTTGAGATTCGAACCTAAATAGTTCGCGAATCAATTTCGAACAAATTATACCCAGTTTGAGTTTGAGTTTGAATAAGATTCAAACCGAACTGGTTTGATTTGTTTCATAATGAACTTCAATCGAACGAGTTAATTATGAATTTTTTTCGAATCGAAGTCAATCAAATCACGAACTACGAATTTTTTTGGCAACCCTACTTTTCACTGTATAGGAAAGTAAAATTCGTGAATTCTTTTTAACCAGGTACATTATTGTTTTCAATGCAAATCGTGATATTAAAAAAATGGCATTTGCTTCGGTGGACATAAGGACCTATTTGTAAAATGAGTCCTATTTTCATTTTCAAAGTTCAAACAGTCGATCCGACCGTTCAACATTATCTCCATATTAAAATGTACTTGGAGGTCAAATTTTACATTTTTTTGAATTTTTTTTTATTTATTAAGTATTTTACAAAAACTAGTTAAATTCAGACCATTGAATTTGTAAAATACTTAATAAATAGTAAAAAAATTCAAAAAAATGTAAAATTTTGACCTCCAAGTACATTTTAATATGGAGATAATGCTGAATGGTCGGATCGACTGTTTGAACTTTGAAAATGAAAATAGGATTCATTTTACAAATAGGTCCTTATGTCCACCGAAGAATCCTCTAAAAAAATAGGCATTTGCTTCGGTGGACATAAGGACCTATTTGTAAAATGAACATATTTTCATTTTCAAAGTTCAAGCAGTCGATCCGACCGTTCAACATTATCTCCATATTAAAATGTACTTGGAGGTCAAATTTTACATTTTTTTGAATTTTTTTATTATTTATTAAGTATTTTACAAAAACTAGTTAAATTCAGACCATTGAATTTGTAAAATACTTAATAAATAGTAAAAAAATTCAAAAAAATGTAAAATTTTGACCTCCAAGTACATTTTAATATGGAGATAATGTTGAACGGTCGGATTGACTGTTTGAACTTTGAAAATGAAAATATGTTCATTTTACAAATAGGTCCTTATGTCCACCGAAGCATCCCTCAAAAAAAAAATATATATTTTTTTTTTATAGAAAAGAATGACAGTGAAATTTTCTAGGAAAGATAAAAAATTTGGAAGGGCTTATAGGAAAAACTTTGGATGAGCTTATAGGAAAAATCTTCAAAATTTATATGCAAATTCTTTAACGGAATTTTTTTTTTTCAGTAGGGCTTATAGGAAAATTCTTCAAAATTGATAGGCAAATTCTTTAACGGAATTGTTTTTTAAGAAGGGCTTATACCAAAAATGACAGACCCTATCCATTTTTCTTTCCGCCCTTGTTCCCTGTGTACACCCCTTCCACCATTTTTGAACCATGCAACTACACTTCCCATCTCCAGTTTGCTCCACCAGCAATCGCGCATCTCTTCCCTTCCTTCCCCTCTCCCTCTCAATCCGACGGCCCAAAATCGTCCGGTGCTGCTCTATCAATGGCTCAGAGAAGGCGCAACAGAGAAGGGTGACAGCTTATCCCTTCTCTGAAATCGAGCCACGCTGGCAGAAGCACTGGGATGAGAACAAAACTTTTCGAATTCCTGACGAAATTGACGTGGCAAAACCCAAATGTTATATCTTAGACATGTTCCCTTATCCCAGGTCTAATTTTGAGCTTGATATTATGTTTTCTTTCGTGAATCTAAACATTTCTGAGCTGAATTACCCATATTACCGTTTCTGAACTGAAACCCAAGGCAAGTGAGTAATTGACAATCTTGATTTCAAAAAAATGGTCAATGCCATTGGATTCCAGAGAGAATTGCACAAAGATTAGTACTTTTTCTATTGAAAAACTAAAGAAAAATACAATTGGCATTTTTTCTTTATCTGAAACCAAAGAAAGCAAAATGTTATTTTTCCATGGATGAAGACAACAGTACTACGCTTTCAAATTTTATATCACATGTAAAATAACATTCACTTGGTAACTAATTGGAATGAACTGATACATGGTTAAAATTGTAGTGGGGCTGGGCTGCATGTGGGCCACCCACTCGGATACACAGCCACTGACATTATATCGAGGTACAAACGAATGAAAGGATTCAACGTGTTACACCCCATGGGATGGGATGCTTTCGGTCTGCCGGCTGAACAGTATGCTATTGAGGTACCAAATTAAAATCAATTTAATTGGGTTTTTTCTTGCAAAACACAAACATAGTGACAATGCACATATGCATAAACATATAAATGTTGTATTGGTGCATATTTGTGTGCACCTGGAATTGTAATGTAAATTTTGTAGTCAATGCCCATATACTGATCATGAAATGCAAGTTATTAAAAAAGTGATAATTTATTGTTGTCAGACAGGGACGCATCCAAGGGTCACAACAAAACGAAACATAGAACGCTTCAGGGCTCAGGTAAAATTGAGGTATAAGAATTAGAACACAAAAATAATCTATATTTTTACTTGCATATTGTGGCACATAATAACACTGACATGAGTAGTTCTCCTCTTGAAATAGGAATTTCATAATATAAGCAAAGCTGGAGAATTTTAATTAAAAGCTGTATGGATCTAGAAGTTCCTAATATGCCCATATAAAAAATAAAATATTTGTTAATATTACTGCTATCAAAATCAAGTCCATGATAATTGTTATATAAGCCAAAAATAAGAAACACACAAACTAAATAGTGCAGCTTTTTGAAAAAAATGACATGTACAAATTGGTAATAAATCACCCGGACAAGACATTTTGGTCCAAATGGCATATTAAAATTAATTACTTTTGGTTGTTATACTTTGTGGGGTTAAATTTTAGTGCTGGACTTGTGTTTTCTGAAAAATAATACCTTAGTTGTTTTAATTGACAGCTGAAATCACTAGGTTTTTCATATGATTGGGATCGTGAATTTTCTACCACCGAACCGGATTATTACAAATGGACCCAGTGGATTTTTCTCCAGTTGCTAAAGCGAGGTCTCGCTTATCAGGTACCACAAAAATTAGTTTCAGTCTCTTTCGTCTTTGAAATAAAATTTATTAAATTAACTATATACAATTTAGGCTGAAGTGCCAGTTAACTGGTGCCCTGCTCTTGGTACTGTTTTAGCCAATGAAGAGGTGGTTGATGGTGTTAGCGAAAGAGGTGGCTATCCCGTTATTCGAAAGGTATCTCCAAGAATATTATAGAATTTTTGACATGTAATGGCCTAAATCTGTATTATATTATGTTATGAGTGAGGCTACAGTACTATGCATAGTGCATATTGGTCCGTACTATGGATCAATATTTCTATTTTCAAAGTCCAAGCAATCAATCTGAACTGTTCAACATGATCTCCATATGAAATGTACTTGTAGTTCAAATTTTCATTTTTTAGAATTTTTTTAGATAGGTAAAAAATCACTTAATCTAAAGATTCTAGATCATTCAAAAGTAGTGATTCTCTACCTATATAAAAATAGTAAAAAAAAGTTCTAAAAAAATGTAAAATTTAGTCTCAAGTAAATTTTCATATGGAAATCACGTTGAACGGTTCATATCGACTATTTGAACATTGAAAACAAAAATATTGATCCATATTATGGACCAATCTGTGCTATGCATAGTACCACAGCCTCACTCTTATGTTATCATTACTAAAAACAAGCTACACTTGTTGTTATAAGAAGATATTAGTTTTGTTTTTTCTGGGAAAATAATATTTCAATAAATGTGAAGGTATCCCTCTATTTTCCCAAATTTCCAAGCAATAACCTAAATAGAATTTTAACAACTTGTGAATACAATTTTCTAATTGCAAATTCCATGGTCTTACCATAACCTCTTTCATTTGATGTGCTAGTAGCCAATGAGGCAATGGATGCTAAAAATTACGGCATACGCCGACCGGCTTATAGAAGATTTAGAAACCCTAGATTGGCCAGATAGTATAAAGGAAATGCAAAGGAACTGGATCGGTAGGTCAGAAGGTGCTGAAATTGAGTTCCCGGTAATTGATTCTAATGGAAGTGAAAAACAAGATATCTCGCTCTGTGTCTACACTACCAGACCTGACACACTCTTTGGTGCAACGTAAGTTTACTGTTTTCATTGATTTGTGAGATCCTCGAAGTTATATTTCATTAATTCAATACTTAGAGCCCAAATCACCCTTATACCCATAAATTTTTATATATGATTGACTATACTGTGGAGGAACTGGTGATTGTAATTTAGTTCGGAGTTGGCATGATTTATAGATTTTGAAGGGAACAAATGTACTTTTTTTCCTTAGTGACAGTTGTTCGATGATGTGTTTAATGAAATTTTCATGCAGCAAAATCAACATGAATTATTGTTTCATTCTCATTTGTTTCTTTTCAGATACCTTGTGGTCGCACCTGAGCATCCCCTGTTGCCATCTTTAATTTCTGATGAACAAAAGGAACTTGTATGTGACTTCATCTTTTCATAAAATATTACAAGACTTGATTTTAGGCCCTTTTTATTTATTACAAAAAGCCCGTAGATTTTTTTTTTGAGTGAGGCTATGGTAATATGTATATTACGGATCGACCTGTGCTATGGATCTATATCTCGATTTTTAAAGTTCAAATAGTTGATCCAAACCATTAAACATGATCTCCATACGAAAATATACTCAGAGAGCAAATTTTACATTTTTTAGAATTTTTTTACTATTTTTTAAAATAGGTAGAAAATAATTGTTTCTGGATGGTCCAGAATTTTCAACTCAAGTGATTTTCTACCTATCTATAAAAAAAGTAAAAACAAATTCTAAAAAATGTAAAATTTGCTCTGCAAGTAGTATATTTTCATACAAAGATCATGATGAACGGTTGAGATCGACTGTTTGAACTTCAACAACGGAGATATGAGTCCATAGTGCGGGCTGCTGTGTAATATGCATATTATTATAGCCTCACTCTTTTTTTTATGTCCTGCCAAAAGGAATATACCAGTCTTGTGGAACTTATTCCCTATGTTCGACTTGAGATAATATCTTTAATGTTGTTAATAAGTGTAATGATAGTTACAACTTTTAATAAGATTTTTTATTAATGCAGGTAGAGCAGTACATTGAGCTTGCATCGAGAAAGAGCGATTTAGAGAGAACCGAGCTTCAAAAAGAGAAAACTGGAATTTTTAGTGGGACTTATGCTAGAAATCCGGCAACTGGAGAGGTTATTCCAGTCTGGGTAGCTGATTATGTATTAGGAGGGTATGTATCAAAATGTGCTGGTGACGACTTTTATAAAATATTACTTGAGTGAGGCTATGGAACTGTGCATAGCACAAATTTGTCCATACTATGGATCAATATCTCTGTTTTTGAAGTCTAAAAAGTCAATCTGCAACTGTTCAACATGATCTCCATATGAAAATTTTATTTTAGATTAAATTTTACATTTTTTACAATTTTTTTAATATTTTTTTAGATAGGTAGAAAATCACTTTATCTAAAAATTCTAGACCATTCAAAAGTAGTGATTTTCTACCTATCTAAAAGTATAGTAAAAAAATTCTAAAAAAATGTAAAATTTAGTGTGCAAGTACATTTTCATATGAAGATCATGTCGAACGGTTCAGATTGACTATTTAAACTTAAAAAACAGAGATATTGATCCATAGTACGGACCAATCCGCGCTATGCATAGTACCATAGCCTCACTCATATTACTTTTCATACTTTTGAAGGGATTTTTCAATTCCAATGTTTTAAGATCTTTGCGACCTTTTATCATGAATCTATGAAACGACCACTAACTTACCAAATGACCTTGCTTATAGTTAATTGTTATGCTTATAATATTCTATTTTTATGACCTTTGTTGAATATTATTGAAATTGCAGTTATGGTACAGGAGCAATAATGGCTGTACCTGCACATGACTCGCGCGACTTTGATTTCGCCTCTAAATATAAATTACCAATAATCAATGTTGTCAGACCGACTAGTGGTAGTTTTGATATAACTGGGGCTTATGCTGATGAGGGAATAATGGTAAATTCATCAAATGTGTCTGCTGGGTTGGATTTTAATGGTTTGTCTAACAAAGAGACTGCTTCAAAGATGATTCAATGGCTCGAGCATACTGGACAAGGGAAGAAAAAGGTACAGTTTGTCTTTTCCTTCAAGATTTGTGCCAGGTTAAAGCGGGCGCTACAGATCTCATTCTACACAATAGGGTACCGCACCGGATCTGAATTCCTTAGATAAACTCGCTTGGTAATCTACGGGTTGTACTGTATGGAAGTAAGATTGGTACTGTGCGGTACAATTTTTTTATTAAAAGAATAACATAATTGTGAATAGATGGTTCCGAGTTTAACCCTACCTGATCAGTGTATATAACCTGAATAATTAAATAGTCAAATTAACTGGTAAATCAATGTTATTTTATTAGGTGAACTACAAGCTGAGAGATTGGTTGTTTGCAAGGCAAAGGTACTGGGGGGAGCCTTTTCCAGTAATTTTCTTAGAAGGCACTGGAGAAATGGTGCCTCTCTCAGAAAGCCACCTGCCTTTGACTCTTCCCGAGCTGGACGATTTTACCCCTACTGGTACTGGTGACCCACCTTTGTCAAAAGCAACATCCTGGGTATGTTTAGTGTATCTATAGTTATCAAGCATTGTTGCTTCAGTTGTCTGGTAAGCACTTACTGACTGGTACAGAACCGTATCTATTTTTTATTTTTATTTTTATTATTAGGTGAAAACAGTGGACCCAGTTTCAGGGCTACCGGCCAGAAGAGAGACAAGTACAATGCCTCAATGGGCTGGGTCTTGCTGGTAAAGAAAATCATTATTATATTTTTTTTTATTATATTGTTTGGCTTTGCTTGATTCAATTTATTCCTTGTAGGTACTATCTAAGATTTATGGATCCCAAAAACCCTAATGCTTTGGTTGATTCAGCCAAGGAAAGGTACTTTTTGAAAATTAATTAAATTGTTGACTTATTTCCTTTTGGTGGGCTTGCATAAGCATTTTAAATAATTAAAATGGAGTCATATTATGAAACATTTGCCAGATACTGGGGCCCGGTTGATATTTATGTTGGCGGTGCTGAGCATTCTGTCCTTCATTTGCTCTATGCTAGGTTCTGGCACAAGGTCCTCTTTCTCTCACTCTTTGTCTTGTACTAATTTCTTATAGTTTATTTTTTCATACTATTGCGATTATATGAAGATATGGTGTTCTGAAATATTGCGAAACTCTTAAGGTTGAACGTGTTTTTGTTTGTATATATTTTTGCCTCTTATGGTTTTCTAATTAGATTGAAGTCCTTAGGTTTTGTACGACATTGGCATAGTCTCCACAAAAGAGCCATTCCAGTGCTTGATTAATCAAGGTTTAATTCTGGGTGAAGTAAGTCAATATTTCTGTTAAATGAATTTATCACTCTCGAAAATTTCAATTATTGTCTTTTAGAGGAAAATTTCATGCGTATCCCAGCGTATGGTGCAGCACTTAGAATCATTGTAGGACGTAGGGTTGGCAATATTTAGGGTTGGGTTTACAATATTTTATTATATATTTATATAGTTGGACCTGACAAAACCTGTCAGGAGGTCGAGATAACTCAAACCCTCAGCAAATGCCGAATTAGTATGTGCCTAGCAGTTTTGAATCCACATCCCCTGAGATATCTCATACTCTGAGTTGATCTGTGGAAAGTCCAGACCGTGAAATCCTTTATGCACGAATCTCAAAGCACAATAATACTAGGTCCCTGCATTCCAAATAGGCACCGAAAAAAAATTGGCCCTGCTTTAGATGAACTGAAAATTTGAGATATCTTAGAGGATACAGACCCAGCAGTTTGTGAGTTACATGATATTTCTTGTAGTATTAGATATTCATTGTCTGCAATGGTATAGAAGAGAACATGAGATTTATTTTCCTTGTTTATCCAAATGCTTTAAAATGGCCTCTTTAGGTCGAATACACAGCGTACAAAGACAAAGAAGGGAAATTGGTTTCAGTGGATGCTGATGATAGTTTGAGTGAGTATTCTCAAGAAAAAGTGCCTCCGGAAATGGTACATGGAATTAGTTTGATTATTTTATGTTTTCTCATTTTTCATTATTAAATTTTATAAAGTTGCTATCTTCTCGCCCTTTTCTTTTACGAAAAGTATCCTATGAAACATGCCCATATTTTGGAAAAATCCAAAAGAGCTATTTATCATTTGTTTTATTATATAGTGGATGTTATTTCTTGGCTATTTTTTGAGGTTCTTCTCTCTTAACAATAACTAAAACCTTACTTTTATTGTAGGCGACAAAAATTGGAGATAGTTATGTTCTAAAAGATCACCCAAATATAAAAATAAATGCCCGTGCCTATAAGATGAGTAAGAGCCGTGGAAATGTAATTAATCCTGATGATGTTGTCTCCGAATATGGCGCCGATTCACTTCGCTTATATGAGATGTTTATGGGCCCACTTAGGTAACAACACTTTGAAGGTTTATTGTACTATACTGTATTTTATCTCCAAAAGAAATACCTTTTTAAATCCTGACAATGTTGTCTCAGAATATGTCACAATAATAAGTGCAACAAACAAAAATGCACATCATGATTTTAATATAGTTGATGCTATCGGTTTACTTTTTGAAATGAACAGGGACTCAAAAACATGGAGTACAGGTGGCATAGAAGGTGTGCACCGGTTTTTAGGGAGGACGTGGAGATTGATAGTTGGGCCTCCTTTACCAGATGGGTCATATAGAGACGGCACAGTAGCCACTGACAGTGAGCCCACCTTAGAGCAGCTTCGTGTTTTGCATAGATGTATTGCAAAGGTCAGTTAAAGTTCAATCTCTGATCCAGCTTGAGCAATGAATTCACAAGCAGTGCAATTTTTCTAAAAGTGCAAATTGACCCAATATTTCTGCTTTTACATGGAGCATGCAAGTGATATGATGATAGTTATTTGAAAGAGAGGTTCCATTTTAACCTACAAAGTTCAATGAGTGAGGCTACGGTACTATACATAGTGTACACCGGTCCGTACTATGGCTTCATATCTCTGTTCTCAAAGTCCAAACGGTCAATCAGAACCACTCAACGTGATCTTCATATGAAAATGTACTTGGTCAAATTTACCTTTTTTTTAGAATTTTTTACTATTTTTTAGATAGGTAGAAATCACTACTTTGGAATGGTCCATAATCTTTAGATCAAATGATTTTCTACCTATCTAAAAAAAATAGTAAAATAATTTTGAAAAATGTAAAATTTGATTTCCAAGTCAATTTTCATATGGAGATCATGTTGAGTAGTTCGGATCGACTTTTTGAATTTTGAAAACGGAGATATGAAGCCATAGTACGGACCTATGTGCGCTATGTATAGTACCATAGCCTCACTCAAGTTCCATAATGTTATGCGGGCTGTTGCAAAATTGAAATATCATGCATATCCCTGCAAAAGATGGAGGACCATACATGAAATAACTTGTGTAATTTACGAAATAGTGTGCAAAATATCACTTGTACCTGTCAATGTACCGTTTTTTTCTCTCTATGATGCCTAAATATTCAACACCTTTCCATAGTCTAATCAAGTGAGGGAGAAAGCATAGCTGGGTATTAGTTTCAAGAAATTGAGACAGTAGAGGTGTAGGACATATATCATTGTTCCTTTACTGAGGTGTTTATCATATTATGAGATGTTACAAGGGTTCACATTATTTTCTATTATATGTTGATAAATTAATTTTAATTTTCCTGACTAGGTAGCTGAGGAAATCCAAGAAACAAGGTTTAACACAGCAATCTCTTGCATGATGGAATTCATAAATGCTGCTTATAAGGTTATTTAATACTTAATTTTTGTGTTAACCTATTTAACATGGAGTTGGCATGTGCCTTGTTTACATGTTTGTTCTTTTTTTTTGAACATTTAGTGGAAAAATCAACCAAAGGAAGTGCTAGAGGTGTTTGTATTGTTGCTCTCTCCTTTTGCACCGCACATGGCTGAAGAGTTATGGTTTCGGCTCGGCAACTCTACATCTTTAGCGTATCAACCTTTTCCTGAGGTAAATAATTCATTTAAACTCGCAAAACATATCAACACTTTCTTTGGAAAACAAGAAAAGGATAGTTTGGGCATCTTTTAAATAAGTAGGTAAGGGAGATGTACATAGAATGATATCTTTTGAGGTATTTGTGATAGAGTAGGGTTCAAATGCCTCAATCGTGCCTCATGTCCTTATCTCCGTTTTCAAAATCCATACAGTTGATCTGAACTGCTCAACACAATCTCCATTTTAAAATGTACTTGGAGACCAAATTTAATAATTTTTTGGAAATTATTTACTAGTTTTTTAGATAGGTGCAAAATCACTTTTTTTGGATGGTCCAGAATCTTCTGAAAAACAGTGAGTTGTAAATATCTAAAAAGAATAGTAAATAATTTCCAGAAAAAAAAAATTGGTCTCCGAGCACATTTTAATATGGAGATCATGTTGAACAGTTCGGATAGACTGTTTGGACTTTAAAAAAAAAGGATAAGAATGTGAGGCACGATTGAGGCATTTGAACCTTGCTCTTTGCGATAATACTAAAATTGTACCTCATTTCTATCTTTTGTGATTAATTACAATGATTAGTTACTTCTTTGTTTCATTTAAGGCAAAGAGCGAATACTTGAAGGAGACCACTGTGGTTTTACCAGTGCAGATAAATGGTAAAACGCGTGGTACAATTACAGTAGAAAAAGGCTGTTCAGAAGAGGATGTATTCGAATTAGCATTAGCAGATGAGAAACTATGCAAATATTTGAATGGAGGCAAGATAAAAAAGAAAATTTATGTACCAGGTCGTATATTGAATGTAATAGTTGTTAAACAAGAGGTAGCCCAGTCGTAAAATTTTGATTATTAAATAATTATTTTGAAACTATTATTCTTTTGGCTCTTTTCATTTAGTGGTTTTGGTCTATTCGTTCTCAAATTTTTCAATTGAGTTTGTAAGCATTTATTTTGAAATTCTTTCAAAATAATGTTGTAAGTAATCACAGCATAAGTTCAAAAGTTGGATATATGTTACATGATTTTGATATTGCTAAACATAAAGCCTTCTTGTTCACTTTTGAAGTAATATAATTATATAATACATCCTTGGTTGTTGTGACACTTATATGCGAGGAACACTTTTCTGGAAGTAATATAATGCACGTGTCCATTATTTTCGTCTCTTTGCTTAATTAATTCAGGCAAAGGAGTTAGACCTAACTGGACTTGGTTGATGTTAAGTTACACCTACCAAGAGAAAAGGTGGCATCACTAAGTTGGAGATGTTTATTGAATTTAGTGCATCCAAAATACCAACGGATAGGATTTGTGTCTACCAGTTGTTCAAATATAAATGTGAGATTAGAATCATACAAGGGAATGAAAAAGGAAATGGTAAACATTGGTCAAATTATTCGAAATTTTACTCAGTTTTCAGGGCTAAAGTTTAGATTTGTTTTGGTTTTGGTATGCGTACTACTAACAGTCGCACTCTATGCAATGTCTGAGCAAAATATTCTGAAAGATTGTAAGATTTCTTTTCATTTTTTATTTTCTTCATTCAATTTGGTCTCCAATGTTTTATTGTTAAATGATTGGTAAATGATGTTTCATTTAAAAAAATTTTGTTTCTCTTGTAAAAAATGATCAATAGGGAATTTCTTAGCACCATTTCATTCTGTTGATGTTGTGGAAGGCGATGAATTCCTGGTAACATCTGAATATTTAGGTAATTAATTTCACTTCTCTCGGTTTTTGTTGCATTAAGATTTAAGAAGCTTTCATTTCTCTCCATTTCACAGAAATTGTTGTTAGACGAAAAGATGAAATGAATCAAAACAGAAGATGTTTATTGTAAAATTCAAACTATTGGAGCTCATTATGAACTTATTTGTGTACTGTTTTCTTGTACAGATGAGGTGAGTTTGTCGAACAAAACAAACATTTTGTGTGATTTTAGAAGCAGAAGGTCTGACTTTTGCGAGATAAAGAAATTTATCCAAATCTTTGGCCATTCTTCTCTACTAAATTATCATTCTTCCTTGACAAATGAATCCATGCAAGCATACAAAAGTTTCAAAATAAAGCCCCATCCTAGAAAACAAGACAAGATTGCACTTACTCATGTCAAAGAAATATCAATAGAGCCTATTTCTCTCAACCAAACAACACTTAACTGTACCATGATGCACATCGCACCCGCAATATTATTTTCGACCGGTGGTTACATCGGAAATATGTTTCATGACTTTACTGATGTGCTAATCCCATTGTTCATAACTTCATTCCCGTTTCGCGGACAAGTGCACTTCCTTGTTGGAGAAATGCAACCTTGGTGGATCAACAAGTACCGACCTTTGCTCGAACAACTCACACGGTACAAAATAATAAACCTGACCAAGGTTAAAAGAGGGCTTTGCTACTCAAAAGCCATTGTTGGCCTAAAATTTCACAAAGAAATGAGCATCGACCCGAAAAAGACCAACAACAAGTACTCGATGGTTGATTTTGCTCAACTTATAAGGAAATCCTTTGATTTAGAGAGAGAAAATGCAACAAAGCTAGCAATCCACAATAGCACAAAGCCAAGGCTTCTCCTAATCTCAAGAAAGAAAACTAGATCGTTTACCAATGTCAAACAGATAGTTAAAATGGCAACAACCTTAGGGTATGAAGTTGTGCTGCAGGAGCCGAAATCGCGGTCTAAGTTACGTGATTTTGCACGTATAGTGAACTCATGTGATGTGCTAATGGGTGTTCATGGAGCTGGTCTAACAAATCTTGTTTTTCTCCCGACAAATGCAGTGGTCATACAAGTAGTCCCGCTTGGTGGATTAGAGAAACTTTCAATGGAGGATTTTGGGATACCGGCATTGGACATGAAATTGAAGTACCTTCAGTACAGTATAAACATAGAAGAGAGTACTCTGATAGAAAAATATCCGAGGAATCATGTTGTTTTTAAGGATCCATCGGCGATTCGTAGAAAAGGTTGGGGTGCTTTGAGATCAACATACTTGGTTAATCAAAATGTGAAACTTGATGTCAGTAGATTTAGGGGTACATTGTTGGAAGCTCTTAAGCTTCTCCATCAATGAATTAGTAGCTAGGTTCAAAATACTAAATACTCAGTGTGTATGTGTGTATTCATTTTAAAAAAAGATATGCCATCTTTTAAACTCCGTGATTTTTATTAATATCCAAAGTTAATTAGAAATTAATAAAAATGCCCAAGTCTGTTGGAAATTATTAAACCTACCTATACCGGTTATTTTTTGGCCGGTTTTAATTGATTTCGGTACCGGCCAGAAAATGACCGGTACTAAATAAATATATTTTTTAGAAACAAATAGAAAAAATGCTAAAATCTAATACTAAAAAATTGAATTAGCATATTTATACTAAAATACGCTAAATTACTTGAAATTATGTTAAATTACGCTGAATTACACTAAATTACGCTAAATTACAATAATTATGTTAAATTATGCTAAAATACGGTAAATTACACTAATTAAGTTTTTTTGCGAAAATACGCATGCGTCAGTGCTCGCGATGCAGGATTTCGAAATTCAAAATTGCCAAAAAACAAAGGGAAGAGCCTCAAAACTTTAGTTGAAGTTTTGAGTTAAGATTTTCATTTCTATTGTTCAATCTACGTAGCTCAGTAAATTAGTTATATAATAAACTTGTAGAATGCCAATTTTTATTATTTTTTGAATTTTTTTACTATTTTTTATAATTTATGAAAGATGACACAAAATCGGCCCTATTCATACGTAATTTAGTGTAATTTACCGTATTTTAGCATAATTTAACATAATTATTGTAATTTAGCGTAATTTAACATAATTTCAAGTAATTTAGCGTATTTTAGTATAAATATGCTAATTATATATAAAAAAAGTAATCTAACAAATATTTAAAAAAAATTGATTTTTTAGTGTTAGATTTCAGCATTTTTGCTATTTGTCTCTAAAAAATAATTATTTAGTACCGGCCATTTTCTGGCCAGTACCGAAATTAATTAAAACCGACCAGAAAATGGCCGGTATGGGTAGTTTTAATAATTTCCTACAGACTTGGGCATTTTTATTAATTTCTAATTAACTTTGGATATTAATAAAAATAGCGGGTTTAAACTTTTAGCAACTCGGATTTAAATTTTTTATGGTTTGCATTACGGATCCAAATCTGTTGCTATCCTCGCGCATGAATAGTAACCTTACTATTCCTATTTTTTCGAATCCAGTCGTCGAACTATTTTGAGATACGTGCATAGAACAGTTCTTAAAAAAAATCATGGATAGCAGCAAATTTGAATCCTTACAGCAAATTTTTATAAATGCTTTCCAAAATTTTAAGTAGATTTATGAAAAATTAAATAATTGAAGAATTATCTGTTAAGTGTTAGAGAAAAATAATTGTAACTAAAATTAATGGAAAGAAATCTAATTCTTAGATCTTTCTGGAATCTACGCACTCACTACGCAAAAAAGAGTATCAACGATCAGGGATTTGGTTGCTGATAATAACTGCGCAACTGGGTATTAGCGACCAAATTTGGTCGCAGATGGCCGGTCGCCGATACTTCATTGATGACGTCACCGATCGCTGATTCTGTTTCAGAGACCAATTTTTTTTTTGTCGCTGATGTTGTTTGCTAACATCATATTAGGTCTTTGGCGTCCGATTTTCAATCGCTGATGTTTAAAATCCGATCACTGATATCTATTTTAGCGACCAAAAAATTGGTCGCTGATATTTAGAATCCGGTCATTGATACCTATTTTCAGCGACTATGTTTAAAATCCGGTCACTGATATCTGTTTTCAATGATCATCTATTGGACGCTAATGGTCAAAAACTAGTCATTGATGCACCTGTCAGCATTATTTTTTTTGTCATTTATTTGTTCTAATTAGTCGATTCAATATCTAATATCGTGTGTTTTCAAGTCGATTCAGAACCTTTCAGTATCGATATACAACAAGATATCAAATAACAAAAACATCTAAACATCAAATATCATCAAAATAAAACATCTAAAAATAAAACATAAACATCTAAACATCAAACATAAAACATAAAACATCTAAACATCAAATATCATACCAAACAACATAAAAAATAAAACATCGTACCAAATAACATCAATCATCTAAATGTAAACATTGTACCAAATAACATCAAACATCCTACCAAATAACAAATAACATCAAACATCGTCATCTGAGTCGGTATCGTCGTCGTCATCCTCCCCCTCATCCCCAACGTCATCCTGGATATCGGGTACCGATGTATGGTGCGATCTCGAACCTCCCTGTGATGATATAACAAAAATTGAGCCCAAAATCCTACTTTATTGACCATTTAATCATTTTTAATCATTTTGGACCCTAAACGCCTTAAATTCAGTCCAAAACCTAATTCATTGACTAATTAAACATTTTTAACCATTTTGAACACTAAATACCTTAAATTCAACCCAAGACTCTATTTTCTTGACCATTTAAGCATTTATAATCATTTTGGACCCTAAATACTTTAAATTCAAGCCAAAATCCAAATTCCATCACCAATTAAGCAATTTTAACCATTTTGGACCCTATACGCCTTAAATTCATCCCAAAATCCTAATTCATTGACTAACTAAGCATTTTTAACCATTTTAAACCCTAAGTACCTTAAATTCAATCCAAGACCCTATTTTCTTGACCATTTAAGCAATTTTAACCATTTTGGACCCTAAACGTCTTAAATTCAGCCCAAAACCCTAATTCATTGACTAACTAAGCATTTTTAACCATTTTTAACCATTTTGAACCCTTAATACCTTAAATTCAGCCCAAAATCCTAATTCCTTGACTAACTATAACATACCTAATTAGGCAAAGCACGTGAAACCATCTGTTTGATCTTCTGAGTCGTCCTCTTGAAAAACTGCTTGAGTTTTGTTTCAACCGAGGCCAGAACTTTTGTTTCAATCGAGGCAAGAACCTGACCTAATATAACATTTATTTGTTCTTGTGTTAATCTATGAGGCACCGGCGCTGAAGAAATCGTCTACGAAGAAGGCGTCTAGCTACTGACCCACCCGTACGAATCATGGATCTTGTCTTACGTGAAACATTAAATAATAATATAATTATTGTTATCTTACAAATTAAAAAATAAATTTATAGATTAAAGGAAAGTGTATTAAATAATAATATAATCCTGACCGGACATCACATTATTGTACAGCCAATAATGCACAACTCGAGAAAGAGAGAGAGAGAGAGTATACATTTTGTTTCACGGTTTGTCCATCCACAATCACTAAAGTTTTACCATATTAAAGTTTAAAGTTTTGAGATTAAAGTTTTGTATTTTAAGGCATAGACGAATAGGATTCAGATCAAAATTTCAGATTTTATTGTACAAAATAACATAGTTTTATGTTTCATGAATTGTGTCTAACTAGGGCTGCAAACGAACCGAACCAAATCGAATCTGTCCTAGTTCGAATTCGAATTCGAAATAATTTCGAATCAAACCCAGTTCGAAATTGAAATAGATTTCGAACCTGAAAGGCCAGTTCGAATTTGGTTCGGTATAATTCGAACTAGTTCGATTTGATTCGAAATTAGTTCGAAATTCAGTGCAGATTCGAAAATCAATCCAGATTCGAAATTCAGTGCAAGTGCATTGGGCATCTAAAACAAACACATTCCATTACTCAGTTCGACCATCAATATCCAAGCAAAGAAAATGGCAATGCCCGACAAGAGTTCATTGTTACCCAAGCAAAGAAAATGGCACAAAAGGCGGTGCAAACGCCATCAGCGAAAAAGAGTTCCAATCTGATTAGGAACGGAAAAAGTAATAAAAATATTTACCGGAAATAAACTGGGCATAGGAAGAAAAGAGAACGGAGAAGTGGGAGAAAAAGGCGAAGAGGAAAAGCAAGAGCGCAGCAAAGAGAGACGGATCAACTGTAGGGTATTTTTGTCTTTTATTAATTGAACGGTGGGCTGATTTCGAACCTTCAAAATTCGCGAACTGTATCGAATCGAACCTGGGCAGGTTCGAATTCGAAATTGAATTAATTTCGAATCAAACTGGTTTGAATTAATTTCGAATCGAACTGGTTTCGAATCGAATTTTTTTCGAACTTTTTCGAATCGAACTCGAATCGAATCACGAATCTCGAATTTTTTGTGCACCCCTATGTCTAACTATCAACTAAAAGAGAGACCTGTCACTTGCTTGGCAATTTGTGAAAACTTGGTGGAATTGAATAAGGAAAACTGTTGCTCTTCTGGGTGGTACTTGAAAAAGAATATTAAAAGGAAGGAAGATTTAACCATAAAGTACAAACCAGAGGTACATTTTCTTTGCCTACAATCATGAAATTTTATCTACATTTTATGAGATAATATTTGCATATCAATTAGTAATAATTAAATTACATTATTACTAAACAAGCAGAACCTGCAGTAGAGATAGCAAATATTAATGAGCATCACCCTTCATTTTTTTTTTCTTTGTAGTAGGCAAATTGCCTACAATTGAATCTTTACCCAAATTTTCCCTTGTCAGAATCTCTGTGTGAGTTTATTCTATCCTAAAAATAAGAGATGGTTTCTTTCCTATCAAATAATCCACATGTTGCAGCAAATTGTGATTCCCAGTGAAGCATAGTAAAAATTGTTTGGTGGAATTACTAGTTTGCCGTCCAAAAGATTGAAATTTTCATAGTTACCTCTCTAAACTCTAATTCATTTTTATAGCCTCTGAATTACTTGAAAGAAGCCCATCAAAATAAATACCTTTTAGGAAAATGATACTGTGAAGGAAAGGTTCACGTACACTTTTTAGGAGTGCATTCTTTTCGACTTTTTTTTTTTTGGGGGGACATTTTTAAGGTCATAAATGAAATTACTTCAGTTATGTGGATCTTTTCTCTATAAAAAATGTTGTACCTAACTAATCTTTTGTGTTTCTCACATTTACAGTGGTGATGGAACTTTATCAGTTTGTAGCTTGAAAAAAAAGAGAAAGAATGCCTTTCTCATTGCATTTAAATTACCGAGATGTTTCTCTGGTTTTGAATAGACATGTTTCTGTGGGTCTCCGGGCACTTGTAGAAATCCTTCACAATTTTCTCTAATTGTATGATTACCCGCTTGTTTGAAAAAAAAAAAAAAATCGTAACGTACCAGCCGACATTTTTAAAAATATCCTTAATTAAATAAGATTAATAAAAATACCCGCATGCCGCAACTTTTATTAAAAATGTCCAAACCGGCTAATAAATGACCGATCCCGCAACTTTTTTTTTAGGGGAAATTGGTTATTTGCCACTCCAAAACCTTCTAATTCTAAAAATGTCATCCCGAAATTTGAAATTGTAAAAATGCCACTCTAAACTTCATTAATTCCTAATTTTGCCATTTATATTGTATTCTTATGCTATTTTTATTAAAAATTAACTGAAAAATACTGTTTTGGTATACGTATTTATGTATTTCCGATTATACCCTTCATACAATTTCAAGGTTATTTGCCAAAACAGTATTTTTCAGTTAATTTTTAATAAAAAAAAACATAAGAATACAGTATAAATGGCAAAATTAGGAATTAATGAAGTTTAGAGTGGCATTTTTACAATTTCAAATTTTGGGATGGCATTTTTAGAATTAGAAGGTTTTGGAGTGGCAAATAACCAATTTTCCCTTTTTTTATTATTAAAGAGGGGAACCGGCCATTAAATGGCTGGTCCCCCATTTAATTTAATTTTTTTTTTAGAGACAAATAGATAAAATGCTGAAATCTAACACTAAAAAATCGAATTGTTTTTTTAAATATTTGTTAGATTACTTTTTTGATAGCATATTTATACTAAAATACGCTAAATATTAATTTATGCTGATTGACACTAGATTACGCTAAATTACAATAAATATGTAGAATTATGCTAAAATACGGTAAAGTACGCTAAATTACGTATGAAAATGGCCGATTTTGTGCCATCTTTCATAAATCATAAAAAATAGTAAAAAAAATTTCAAAAATAATAAAAATTGGTATTCTACAAGTTCATTATATAACTAATTTACTGAGCTACGTAGATTGAATAATAGAAATGAAAATCTTAATCGAAAACTTCAACTGAAGTTTTGAGGCTCTTCCCTTTGTTTTTTGGCAATTCTGAATTTCAAAATCTGGCATTGTCAGTTAAACGCATGCGTATTTTCACAAGCTTTCCGAAAAGTAGTCATTTGCTGAAATCGGACACTCGAGCGCCGTTTTATGGCCGTTTGAAGTTTCGTCGTCGTTTTTCGCCTTCTGAGTGAAGATATCATCCTTATTCATACGTAATTTTGCGTAATTTAGTGTATTGTAGCATAATTCTACATAATTATTGTAATTTAGCGTAATTTAGTGTAATTCAGCATAAATTAACATAATTTCAAGTAATTTAGCGTGTTTTAGTATAAATATGCTAATTATATATAAAAAATGTAATCTAGCAAATATTTAAAAATAAATTCGATTTTTTAGTGTTATATTTCAGCATTTTAGCTATTTGTCTCTTAAAAAAAAGTTAACATAATTTAAAGTAATCTAGTGTCAATCAGCATAAATTAATATAATTTCAAGTAATTTAGCGTATTTTAGTATAAATATGCTATCAAAAAAGTAATCTAACAAATATTTAAAAAAACAATTCGATTTTTTAGTGTTAGATTTCAGCATTTTATCTATTTGTCTCTAAAAAAAAAATTAAAATTAAATGGGGGACCGGCCATTTAATGGCCGGTTCCCCTCTTTAATAATAAAAAAAAAAGTTGCAGGACCGGCCATTTAATGGCCGGTTTGGACATTTTTAATAAAAGTTGCGGCATGCGGATATTTTTATTAATCTTTATTTAACTTAGGGTATTTTTAAAAATGTCGGCGTACCAGCCTATTACGGTACCACTAAGCTTGAGCTGATTACGTTACCACTAAGCTTTAAAGATAATCTGATAATTTATTTTTAAAATGTAGGCTCACACATATGAAGAACAATCAGAAAAATTAATCATGACCAATCTGCATTATTAATTATGACCAATATGCTAATATCAGAAAAGAGAACCACTAACACAAAGTCACCACCTTTATCAGATTGGTTCAATTTAATTGATGTTTAAGAGGGAATAATGAATATTAATTTCTTACGATAACACATTAGACTTAGAGCAGCAATCAGGTTCATCTCTGATTTTTCCATTGTTTTTTTATTTTTATTTATTTTTTGCTGTTTTAACACTTTGCAATGAACATTTTTAAGAACCGGATACTATTGACCCCTAGAACTATATGATATAAGCAAGATTGTTATGGAATTATATGAAATTAGTAAACCAACACCCCTGAAATTAGAGTGGGAACATGGCACGGCGGAGCCGGCTCCGTCACGGAACGGCACGGCACGCGTGTTGGTACGTGCCGTGATCAATTGTTGACAAAGAAGACACGGCACGGCACGACACGGAAATTGCCTTGGTCACGGCACAGCAATGCATGGCACGGGACACGCGAGTCACGGAACGGTAGACACGGAAGACACGCCAGTCACGGCAATCACGAGGCAATACACTAACATACCTTCCTATAAGGTATAATTTTATTTTAATTAAAATATTTACATTTAAATTTCAATTAAAACATTTAAATTTTAAAGAATCGTTTCATATATTTTTTTTAAAACGTTAAATGCAATCAAATGTGACTAGCGCACGTTTGGTCACGGCACGCGAGTCATGCCGCGACTCGCGTGCCGTGACCATCTCTCGTAATTTTTGTCACGGCACGGCACGTGACCAAAGTCACAGCGTGTTAGTCACGGCACGACACGGCACGTTACCAAAATCACAGCATGTTAGTCACGGCACGGCACGTTTTTCCCACTCTACCTGAAATAGATGTTATTGACCCCAGTGAGAACTAGCTAGTAGCGAAGAATCAAAAGAAGCAAAGCAAAAAAAGACCTTCGGAAAACTTACAAGTAACGCTGGCCACCTTTCTTGAACTCAGCTTCTATGCTCTTCTTGTTGGCCTATGGTCAGATTTTTTCTAATTTACTTAAAATCTTAACCCAGATCTATGTAAGAATTAAATAAGCACAGCGGAAACTACTTACTTTTCATCTTTATGGCCTTCCGTCTATTGCCTCTCAAGCAATATCAAAGGAATCGTTGAAGATGGCTTAATTGACTTGCTCGCACGCTCAACTGACAAATTACTTGGCTAGCGAGTCCTTCCAAAACTCTTGAACTCTCTCTTACTTGTTTCTGTCTCACAAATTGAAAGCAGAATATCTGGTCTTTTATGGAGCAAGACGGTGGAGAATGATGAGTTCAAGGCTATAGAGATCCAGCCCTTTTATAGCAGTGCAAACCCTAACCCTAGGGTAAACCCTAGAGCCGAAAATAGTTCAAACTTGTGAAACAAGTTTGCCAAAATATGTGAAAACGTGTGCAAGTCGGTTTACACCTTTTTTTCTGAAAATTTCAGGCTAAATCGGGAACACAAAAAAATGCTGAAAATAGCATTTCCGAAATAAATCAGAAAAAATTCCAATTTCCTTATTTAGCCTAAATTTATCACTGCTATTATTTTAATCAACTATAATCGATCCATTAACAATTATAGTTGATTAACATTATTCTATATGTATTTGTATCCAAAACCTTAGTGAAATACGTATAATGCCATGACTTAATTAATCACATTGTTTGACATATTTTAATCATTACATAAATGTAATTCTGCGACAGTATTTGATATCATAATCATAATGCACGTATGTCCAACTTAATTATTGTAATTAGACGTCTCTAAATCCAACACTTCTTCGTCTCCTCTCCTACTCACGAAAAACCCTTGACAGACACCATAATGACAAATCTTACATTATACACAAATCATGCTCATGAGAGAAACCACTAGAAATCAAAATGAAAACAAGAAAAACCAGTAAGGAAAAAGAGATAAAAACTTGTATATGGCGATCTGGTATGTGAGATTTGAGCTTTTCTTTCACTGCACCTGTCCAGTAGTGAATTACAATACAAATAGATATAATCAGAAATCTATTAGACTGTATAATTATCAGCATTAAGTATAATTAAAAAACCAGTTTTATCGTAAGATGATAGATAGTGAGCAAAGGTGAGTATATCTTCATTTCTGTAACTGGCATACTTGGGAAGATATACTCACCTTTGCTCACTCTATATCATCTTCTGATAAAACTGGTTTTTTAATTATACTTAATGCGATAGTTGGAGTCTTTGGAAACATAGAAATGAAGTGTGTTTTACTAATTGCAATATTAAAACTGCTAGAACGTTGATTTTGCTGATTAAATCTTTATGCTTTTATTGGACAGATAATATAAATAAGAGGATCAAGAATGCAATTGGGGACTGGCTCCCCATCATTGAAGATGTCATACCTTTGGATCAGTTTATGCTTATGAAGATAGTAGTATATCAGCCTACGGGAGACAATGGAGGGGTAGCTCCTGAGTTGCCATAGTGTCATATGAAGATTAACCCTCAATTTTGCCATCTAGATATAGTTATCCTCAGCTCTCTACTTAGTGGCTTAGTTTTAACAACCTTAGTTTACTTTTGGAACATTGCTAGTATTAACTTTGGATGATGTATGCTCTCTTAATTAGCTTTTGGTTGATCTCTAGTTTGGATAGAACTGCACTGACAGTTCTATGGTAAATTGAAAACTAGTGATGTAATTTTAAATATTTCAGTCAAATGAAATGGGTGCTAGCCTCTTTTAAAATTTTTTTTTTTGAAAAATTGTCTCTTGTTAAAAGTTGAACCATGTCCTAATTGTTATACTACAAATTAATTACTATTATCTTTCAATTAAGTATTTATGCTAGGACGTTCCTAACTTCATCTAAAAAAATAAATATTCGCTAAAAGAAAAGTTAACTTCTACAACAAAAAAAATTTATAAATTTTTTTTTTACATCAAATATATTTTGAGAACATGTAACATGTGTCTCATTAAAACATATAATAACATTCTTCTTCTTCTTCTTCTTTTGGTCGGATTAGTCTATTTTAGTATGTTATTTGGTGTGGCATTCTTTTGTTGGTTAATTTGGCATTGTTGTTGGGTCAAAATTTTAAAAATATTATTGGTCATTGATATTGATCGAATGGTCCAGAATAATTAGTTCATAAATAAATTTTAATATGTTTACAAATTTAGATATTTTAAGGTGTCTCATCTTGACTGAATGGCCTATAACAATTTAATTATAAACAATGCATACTTTATAGGGAACAATCAGGTAACAAGAGAACTTTTATATTTAAAGATTTACAGATTATAAGATGCATGTTTGATGTGGATCGAACAATTACTACGCATGAAATGGCTAGTTAAACAAAACACAAATCCACATTCAGATCTATAGAATCATATATGGCAAGAAGGATTGTATTTTAAAATTTATAATGTTTTCAAGCTAGTTCAAAATTAATAAGTGAGATCAGTTCACTCAATAACTAATTAATAAATGAGGGGGAGGCAAAAGCCACCTTTTGTTAAGTTACAGGCCCAAATTGTTAAAAGTATTGGGCCGCTTATACGGGCTTAAGCATAGCCTCAGGCAGGTAACATTTATGCTCTTCCTTATCTTGATTTTCGTATTAACTCTAGGGTTCTAATAATGTGTATGACAAAACTTACATCTTGAGAAAGACATTGATTATTGAATAGCTACTTTTTATATAAAAACAAGTAAATTAGCGAATTATTCAAGGTAATTTTCGCTTAAAGCACCTTTTTGTTTTGAAATTTTCGATCATACTCCAAAAATGTGGTTAAAGTAGAAACTCGGTATACTATTATTGCAAGGTAACATATAATTTAGGAGTTGTAGATAACACAGTTTTCTAACTTTGAATCGAAATTAGAATCAGCAAAAATATGCTGACCTAATAAAGGCCTGTTGGGCCGACCCATATGCCTAATAAAGATTTAGATTTATCACCACTTAAACGGAAGTAATCAAACAATTTGCTAACAATTTGATATGATTTTATCCAAAAAAACATGTCCACAATTTTTATTTTTAATTTTAAATAAATATTTTAACAGTGTTAATATATTTTTGTTTCAAAAAATACTTAAATGATTGAGCTCCGACAACAAATAAGATTAAGTTAAAAATACATTCCTAGATTTCTGTTGGAACGGAGTCGGATCCTTGTTAGTGGTAAATGGATATCTGGGATTCATGGCTTCATGTTCCTGTAATCCAAATTCAAATATACTAAAAATCAAAAGAAGATAAAAGAAAGTGTGAAAAAGTTGACATTAAAATGCAACTCAAATATTTTTTTCTTAAGGTCCTTTTTTTTATTAAAGTGTTAAACGAATGGTCTACATGCATTGCACTACAAATTAAATTAAATAAAGTTAGACGAGGACGTGGTTTATGTGTTTGTTCTGATTCTATTTTTATACGATGCCCTTATGCCTAAGTACTATTTTTTGTTTGTTAATGAAACATTAATTGGTAGGCACAACGTCTGCTTCGCAAAAGAAACAAAATTTATTGAGATAGCAACTAACTTGTAAATTTCTTTGAATCGGATCATGGCATGATGACATCCATGATTTGGACCTTGCAAGGCAAAATGGACTGAGGAATAATTCAAAGTCCAATTTGAAGGCTAATACATGTGCAGTTGTGCACCGATGCATTTTTCCCGGGAAACAGTACAAATTTGAGTATATATCTGTTTAGAAAACAAATAATGGAGTCAATACCAAGCCAAAAGCGCATTTAATGCGTGTAATGAGAAACAACCGCCTTACAAGCAAACCATATATATATTTCTGAATTGTGAGGTTCCAATAACACTTATATTCTTATATTTTATTCCTTCAATTATCAGTTTTTTTTTTCGATCAGATTTATAATCACACGACATGCAGCGCATACAGGCATGTGAAAGTTTCGAATCAGCATGCAAATAAGCCATAAATTAATTATATTGGCAATATTAAAAATCTAAAAAAATTCCGAATAAATTTTGGTTGGTTTTTTAGTTTAATATACTCAGCACGAAATTCAAGTGGTTTTTTAGTTTAATATACTCAGCATGAATATATCATCAAAATGGACTGCAAATCAGCATGACTTGAATTTCATGATTCCAATACTAGATCTTCTTTGGCAACTGTGGTGTCAATTTTTTGGAGATCAGGACACAAAATTGCCAATAAATTTTAAGATATAATGATTTTTGACATCCCTGGTGTACGTATAAAAGGAATCTAAAGACCCGACCTCCACATTTTTCTTTTAAAAAAAAATTCAAGAGATAATAGTATACACCAATATATTATATGCTGTAAACATGAGTGTGCCACAGAAGATCCAGACTAGATCTGCATAGATTTCATGGATGTAATTAAATTGATCAACCATTTTTAATTGAAAAGTATTCACCAACAACATGTCAAAGTAACGTTTATATTTTACAATCTAAAACTAATTTTAATAAATATTTATAGTTTAAGTTTCTTTAATGAAAATTCATAATAAACTTATTAACTACCATCCAGCAAACAAGGTATCATCATTGGGAAAGCCCTGCAGATGCAATTATAAGTGAGACTATGGTACAATGCATAACACGGATTAACCCGTACTACGAATCAATATTATTGTTTTTAAAATTCTAACGGTCAATCTGAACTGTTCAACATAGTCTTCATATGAATATGTACTTTTAAACTAAATTTTACATTTTTTAGAATTTTGTTACTATTTTTTTAGATGGATAGAAAATAAAATAGTGATTTTCTATCTATTTAAAAAAATAGTAAAAAAGTTCTAAAAAATGAAAATTTTAGTTTACAAGTATATCTTCATATGGAGATCATGTGAACGGTTCAGATCAACTGTTAGAATTTTGAAGACAAAATTAAATATTGATCCGCGATACGGACCAATCCGCACTATGCATATTACCATAGCCTCATTCATTATAAATTGTCTAAATATTGTTTTTTATATCCATTTGATTGTTTTTATATGTATGGTCAATTTGAAATATTGTTCTTTATATCCATTTGCTTGCTTATAAGTATGGTCAAATTTAGTATTACGATAAATTATGAAGGTGTACAATTAGAGATAGGAGTAGGTCCGATGGGCATCGGACCTACATTTAGGTTCAATTAGCTTTATGACCGTACAATTAGTATCAAGATCTATGCGCACGGAAGTTGATACATACTTGCACGGATTTTGATACAGAGCACACCAATCTTGATGCAGATCGAATGGTCATCACGCCCATCGAACCAAGGTAGGTCCGATGGGCATCGGACCTACTCTGATTCCGTACAATTAATGCATAGCCCTGTATCACTCAAACGACCATGTCTATCTCAAAATGCAAAAAATTATAATTTTAAAAGTTTTCTCTAGTTCACCAATTTTAAATGGAAAAAAAAATGTAAAATTGATTCAAATTGTTCAAAATATAATAGATTAGTTTATTAATTGAGAATTAGACACATGTGGGATATATTGGGTCCAAATTTATATTCTCTTCATTGATTCTCAAGATCAAAATAGCTATTGTATCTAAAAACTTTCTAATTAAAATTATAACCGTATAATGAAATCAATGTAAATCTTCCAAAACTTATTTTAACATATTGGAGCTTCACCCATAATTTTATCAAGAGGAGGGATCAAGTTACAACAATTTTGAGTTACAACAAAGTTACAACAATCATTTTTTGCGATTTCAAAGTCCAAATCGTCAATGCAAACCGTTCAACATGATCTCCATAATAAAATTTGATCTGGAAGCAAATTTTATTATGGAGATCATGTTGAACGGTTTGGATCGACGATTTGAACTTTGAAATCGCAGAAAATGGTTGTTGTAATTCAAAATTATTGTAACTTGATCCCTCCTCTTTTATCAATTGTTTATAATTGTTAGCATCATATTTGAATAAAAAGTCCTCGCATTTTTTTTTTCAGTCAAAGATACAATTGATTTTACAAGACGAGTTATTGCACCAATTAAAACTGAGGTACATTTTTTGGGATGGATAGCAAAGCTGTGAAGTCAAAGTGCAATAAAACTATCTACTAAATGATTTTCTTGCTAGTTGTTTTCAATTCATGTACGTCAAATATATTTATAGAGAGAAGATTACACACAACCATGAGAGAGAGAGAGGCAGCTACATGTATTGATTATTTTTAAGTTTATTTATTATTATTTTTTGAGGTAGGCAATCACTTACTAATAGATTGCATGCCCAAGCCTCCATTTTAGAAGAGGTGAAGGTGAAGAGGAGGAAAAGGAGGAGATTACAAAATGAATGGGGTTATAAGATCTAATTACTTTGCAACAATGGCATCATGCTTTGTTATTCTCTTGGTTTATTTCTCTGTACCGGATCAGTTTGCAAATCGCCTAAGATCATGTAAGTTTGTTATTTACTTTTGGGTTGTAAGATATTTCAGTTTTTGTTTGTGGAGATAGGAGTAGGTCTGATGGGCATTGGACCTACATTTAGGTTCAATTAGCTCTAGCACCGTACGATTAGCATCAAGATCTATGCACACAGAAATTGATACAGATTTGCACGGATTTTGACACGGAACACACGAATCTTGATGCAGATTGGATGGTCATCACACCCATCGAACCAAAGTAGGTCCGATGGGCATCGGACCTACTCTGAATTCTTGTTCGTGATATACTTTTGAACAAATAGAACTCATAGGTACTAATCTAAATTGGAATCAAATTTTGAATTATCACAGCATAATTCTATGGTATTTGATGATTGTTCCTTGCATCAGTTTACCATTTCATTAAACTCAATTCAACATTTAGTTTTTCTTTTTCTTTTTTGCTTTAAGAAATGCTTTTTGATAATGCAAAATATGCATTATTTCTATACCAAATATGTTTTTTTTGTTTAATATTCGTTTTAAGTTCATTGCAAGACTCAATGCAGACAAAAATGTTGCTTTGTCCTTAAATTTTTCAAAATGATATGATTTACATTGTTGATAAATTTTGTAAAATAATATGAAAACCCAAAACCCAAAAAAAATCTTTTCTAACCAGTATTGTATCGCTCATTTATTTGTTTCAATTCTAATTCCAGTTCCCTTTAGCTCCCACGAAGAAGAAAAGGCAACACCGGAGCCGGCGATCACGGTAGCAATGCAAACTCCATCACAGAATCCATCTGAGCCGTTGACCCCAACAACACAAAAGACCCCAGTGCAGGAACAATCTGTGCCATCCATCCCAGAAACACACAAGAAAGAAAATTTTATTGAACAATCTATTCCTACTAACATCTCAGCCCAAGAAAAGCCCATTAATCAAAATATTGGGCCTCCTATTCCACCTCCCCAAGATAATCCTATTCCATTTCCAGAACAATTCCAGCCCTCTATTCCAAATGCAAGAGATCAAGAAAATCTTGGTAAGATACAATACAATTATACAACAAAACACCTCTCTTTTATCTCTTCTACAAATTTAATATCTTTAACTCTTCTCACACTTTACTTTTCTTTGCTCTTTTTTTAATGTATCTATTTATTTATGTTTCCATAAAAGGTGAAGATGGTGATAAAACAAAGTTCTTTAAAAAACCTTCTTGTGACTTCTCGGATATGCAATTTGATTTGTGTGATGTCGAGGGAGATGTGCGCGTTCACGGCAAATCGTCTTCGGTTTTATCAGTTACTTCAACCGAAAGTTACATCTCTGAAGCGAACAACGAAACATGGAGCGTGAGGCCACATCCTCGCAAGTACGCGACCGAATTAATGGCTCGATTCAGAGAAGTCAAGATAAAAGTAGAAGCTCACAACCGAGCTCCGAAATGCGACATATATCATAATTCAGCAGCTGTTATCTTTGCTAATGGAGGGTTTAATGGAAACTATTTCCATGACTTCACTGACCTACTGGTCCCACTGTTCATAACATCTTACCAATTCAAAGGAGAAGTCCAGTTTCTTGTATCCAACATACAACCATGGTTTATCTTCAAGTATATCGGACTTCTTAAGAAGTTGTCGAATTATGAAATTATCGACTATGACAAGGAAGAACGGGTGCATTGCTACCATCGTGTGATTGTTGGCATATCGAAACATAAAGATTTAATTGTGGAACCATCAAGAGCTCCGAATCACATTTCCACGGTTGAATTCGGCCGTTTCGCAAAGATGGCTTATTCACTCAAACAAAATGTCGCTATAAAACTAGGAGAGGAAACCGGGAAAAAACCGAGATTACTGATCATGGCAAGGGATCACACTAGATCACTCATGAACCGTGGAGAAATCGTCCCATTGATCGAGAAACTAGGGTTCGAAGTCGTGATCGGTAATGCCTTATTTTCCATGAATATCGACGAATTTGCACATCTCGTTAACTCTGCCGATGTGATGATGGGCGTGCATGGGGCGGGGCTAACAAATTTTGTGTTTCTCCCGACAAATGCGGTGCTCATTCAAATAGTTCCTCTGGGTAACTATGAGAGGACTTGTGAGTACGACTTTGGAGAACCGGCAGTTGACATGGGTCTCAAGTACCTGCAGTACAGCATAAGCGAAGAGGAGAGCACGCTAATGGATCTGTATCCAAGAGATCATGCCGTGTTTAGAGACTCGGAATCAATCCACCGGCAAGGGTGGCAAGTGGCAAATGGAATTTATCTCGGAAAACAGAATGTCAGGCTCAATTTCACACGGTTCAGACCGATTTTGGAGAGAACACTTCATCTTCTCAGACAGTGATACTTATTACTTTTTGCAGAGTAAAAATGTTGCAATTCATTGATTCTTTTTGTAAAATAACGGATTTGGATATTAGTTTGTTCTTTGTATTCTTTCTAGAACAGAAGAACCGTGATTTTTATTAATATCAAAAGTTAATAATAATTATACCCAGCTTAGCTGGGTATTTTTAAAAACGTCCAAACCGGTCATTTAATGGCTGGTCCACTTTGAGAGGAAGGGAAAGAGAAAGAGAAGACGATTTTTAGGCAATTTGAGGCGATTTGAGAGACGATTTTCAAGTAATTTCTTTTAATTTTAATTTATTTTTTATTTAATTTAAATTTATTTTTTTTATTATTTTTTTATTTAATTTTAAGTATTTTTCATTAACCTATACATTTAAATTAGTATCCTGACAATTATTTACCAAAAACAAAGCATATGGAACCACCATCAACCTCTAACATAATGGAGAATTAGACAGGGCCTGCGATGCCTCAGTCAGTACTGGTACCAACCAGTATGCAGATTCTGCTAATGGATGCATCATGGGCCAATGGGGGGGAAAGTAGGATGGGGGGCAACCTTCTACGATGAAACAGGAATTCTCAAAGAGGTAGCCTTCGATTTCATGACCAGGTCAGATTCTTTTTATGCAGAGGCAACAGTACTGTTACGGATGCTGTGACAAGGACAAGAGCGGGTGGGAAGGGGTCAAAGAAAACGGGTTCTATTATTCTCGGATTGCAAAGTTCTAGTGGATGCAGTGAATGGGATGAATACACAGTCACTACCATCATGGGAAGCGGCTCAAACGGTTGCAGAATGCATAAAACTGGTACAAGAATTAAAGGAAATAGTGACTTTAAGATATATTACAAGGGGTGCAGTAACGGTCCGCACAAGCTGGCAAATTGGGCCAGAGTTCACAGCTAAATGGGAGCAGGAACAAGCATCACAGCAATCACAACACAACTTCAAATCCATCACACGATCGATGCCAGTTTCTTCAAACTACAAGCTGTAGACTAGGGACAATGTGACACATCTCCATATTGCAAGACCAAGCAATGCAACAGATTTAGTTTTACTGGCAAAAATTATTTGCGCGGCCTGAAGTTTGTTTAATTTAGATTGCTACTTAGGTTGTAGTTTTTTTTTGTTTTTTAAGACTTTATTTGTAGGTTGTCTTTAATTTTACTATTTGAACATTATTTATCTGTAATATTTACATTTATCAATCAATACCTACGGGTTTTTCCTCAAAAAAAAAAAAAAAAAAATAGAGCGGTGCTCTGAAATTGCCTTTCATAGAAAAGGAAAAGAAAATATATGATACTAATGGCCACAGCTCTGCCACATGCGGCTATTCCTCAAGTAGAATAATTGGGAGGCCCCTGAAAAACGAGCAAAGAAATAGAACTGAGGAAAAAAACAAGAAAAGGGAACAGTATTATGTCCAGGCTAAGATATTAGGGTCCCCTAAAGTAACCCAAATTTTGAGTTTAGATTCGGGCCATCTGATCAAAATCCGGGCCAATCCAATCCGAGGTGAAATGTACAGGGCCCTTCAATATCCGTGCCAGACTAGATCAGATGGCCCTGATCCAAACTCAAATTTTGGGTTACTTTTGGCAATGCAAATTCAAGATATTAACGGGCCATTTTCTCATCACATAGAGAATGTTTATACTATATTAACCCTTGGTAGTACCAGTTTTTGTAACAAACTAGATAGTTTCAATGTAAACTGGTGGACTTGTTCCATTCTTTTAAAAAATAATAATAATAATAATAAATAAATAAAATATTAACCCTTGGTAGTTTTAAGCTACTATGAAGTATGAACAAGCCAAGAACAAGGTAAACAGTCAAATTTCAAATTGGTATGTACTCGATCCAAAAGTAAATTAAAACGTACCAGCCACGCCGCCTAGAGAAGTAGTCGCAATCTAAGGAAACTGCCAGTGCAACTGCGACGGCTCTTTCCGACAGAGTTAGGGGCCGAACAACCTCTAATCCCTCAATCTAACAAATCCGAAAAAAAGATAAATAGTTATTAGAAAACTAAGAGATGGATTGAATGTAACATTAGAAAATAATGGCCATGCAAAAGATTGATTGTTAAAATATTAAAGAATTTTGCTAAACCAAATTAAAGATCTAAACATAAAGGGCTGCAATGCATTTTGAGTAGAGAACTTACATGGTACTCAGACCCATTATTATATCCTGAAATTGAACCTCCAAAACGAATTACATATTGACCCGCATCAGTGAAAAGCTGCACCAGATTTAGCACAAAGGCAAAATAAGTAATTTTGTTCTGCTATTTTCTAGCTTAATTCAATTTTAAAAAAATGAGTGAGGTTATGGTACTATGCATAACACGGATTGGTCCATACTATAGATCAATATCTTCCATTTTCTAAGTCCGAACAGTCAATCTGAACCATTCAACATGATCTCGTATGAGAATCTACTTGTAGATCAAATTTTAAATTTTTTTACAAATTATTTACTATTTTTTTTAGATGGGTAGAAAATCACTTGATCTAAAAATTCTAAACCATTCAAAATTACTGATTTTCTACCTATCTACAAAAATAGTACAAAAATAGTAAAAAAATTCCAAAAAAAATGTAAAATTTAGTCTGCAAGTACATTTTCATAGAGAGATAATGTTGAACGGTTCAGATCGAACTCAACCACCAACTTTGTTAACTGATATCAAAAATTGATCAAAATCACATATCAGTCTCTGAAAATACTCACGCGCATGCATGCAGAAACTATAAAGGAAAGAAAAGAAATCACTGACCTCAAGACCTATACCCCTCCAGTTGCGATCAATCTCAGCTAGCACATTTTCTTCTTCGTCTTTCAAGGTAAAAGTCCAGTTCCAAAATCCTGGGTTCTCAACTACCGCAAATTGACTATTTCTGGAAATGTTGCACAATGAAATGAAAAAATAAAAATCAACAAAAATAAGGATCTGCCCAAAATCTGTTTACAAATAACAAAGGGTTCTATAATTTTCTAATTATCTAATAAGTCATGGAATTATCTAATAAGTCATAGTAGTATGTGCAGTTTTTGTTATAAGTTTGACAAAGGATGGTAGTAACAAGTTTTGACACTCTTTCATTTGATATGCATCAGCTTATCTCAATATAGTTCCTTCTGTTTTTGGTTGTTTAACTTTAAATTGTCTAGCCCTAACTCGTAAATTTAATGTAATTTCAGATCTTATTGACACTAAAAAGGTCAGATAACATAATAAAATGTGAAAGTCCAATAACATCAAATAAAGAGTACAGAGAAAGAGAAGGAAGAAAAAATTACCCCAAGTAGAGGTCATAAATCCGCCTCCATAGATGCCAGCGTCTATGAACAACACCAATTTCCTATGTACAAAATGTAAATGCAAAATTGATTCCTTGTCTTTACTTTTAAATATAGATGGCGGTTAGTAGAGTCCTATGGATGTCTAGAAATTAATACAATAGCTATAGAAGTAATAGCAAGGTGGTAATATAGTGGTACTGGGACAGAAATGCGTACCTTACCATCAACCTCTACATAGATTGTGCTATTAATCAGCCAAAATGGCCTCCTGACCTAAACAATAAGAGGTAGATTATAAAAAATAAAAAAAATAAAAATTTACTTTAGAAGATTACAATATACCCCAACTTGTTTGGGAATAAAGGCTTGGTTGTTGTTGTTGTTGTAGAAGATTCCAATATGAGATTCCAGTAACCTATTTTACCAGTGCATGTGTGACATTTCTTGGCCCTTGAATTTTGTTTCCTATAATTTACTTGATTTGGGCTCAGTTGCATAAATGAAAGAAGAGTAGAATCAAATACTTCAAAGTTGGCCAAAAAGAGGTTTACTGCAATTCTACTCAGTTGAGAAGCTGGAAATAAGATGCTTCTGGTACTGTACCAGTATGTACAAGCAGAAAAAGTAACCCTGAAATCTTACCTGGAATATTTCATTTCCATGGGAATCATTTACGTGTGCAACAAAAGGCCGTCTTGTGCGAAGAAGCTGCAATTTATACATAAATTTTAACTAACAGAGAAAAACAGCAATAAGAGGACTGAACTGGTAAGGACTTCCAAAGAAAGACCAAAAGATACCAACAGTCTAAGAATATTAAAAATTTGTATATTGCATCAGGAAATGAAGAGTATAAAATACTGGAACACCAACCCACTATACAAAAAAAAAAAAAAGGACAGTCCATAAAGAAAGGTATGACGAGTCCGTATCCCCTCAAGTACCGGAATGAGTACAATACTACCACCCGGGCCAAAAGTAATACGGGGATCTGTTTTGAGATTCGTGCCAGATTAAAACTGACAACTCAGATCTCACTCTACTCAGTCAGGTATTGCACTGGATCTGAATTCAGGTATCAGACAATAAATTTAAAGTCAGTAATCATTCAGAAAAGATAGCCAGGTCTCTGTAAGTAATCTTTGCAAACAAAACCTTCCACCATATTTGCCACACAGTCCAGGTTTTTTAAAAATAATTCAGGTTACTGTCGCATAATAGCCATCCATTAAAAGCAAGTACAAACTCAAAATAACCAAATATCCTTAAAGCAGTCATTTTAGATAGAATGACAGATAAATCAATTTTTATAAAGCATCTTATTTGCAAACTGATCCAAGGGACCATTATATTTGCTAGTTGCAGTTGTGAGGATGGCTATTTTTATTACAAATATGGCATGATATTATATTTTATTTTCAAACTGATCAAGAAATGCCACTAAATAGTAGGGGAATGTCCCTAATGGTAATTTATGCGTACTTGAAATCTAGCACCCAAACTAATATCGGCTAAATTTCAATTTGGAGTGACTCTAACAAAGAAAGATAGAGGGCATTTTAGGAATGGAAAACTTATAATGTTTATTGATTGTGCATTATTTGCAAATTGACACAAAAGACCAAAATGCTTTTTGTTAAAAGTGCTTGTGAAAAATAGCACTCTCTATTTGCACAATTATGGTATAAAGTTAGTTAAATGTGCCAAGACCATAGAGAAAGAACAAAAATTTTCATGTATTCCTCTATAAATTTAAATTACAATAAGACAATTTTGCTAAAAATAAGGAACATCATGCATGCCTTAACATATAATGTGAAAACCACCTACACTTCGGCGCTGTTTAAAAGTAAAAGGGATCAAAATTCAAAAAGCCCTTCACATTGGAGAGAAGAACGAAGGGAAATTGGGAAATAGTAAATGGAGTATAGATAATAATAGGGGGAATTTCATGTATACCCCTCAAAAACCTCAAAATTATGTATTTCCCCTCTAAAATTCAAAATATTATATACCCTTCTAAATTTAAAAAACTCACAAATTTACCCAATTTATTGTCTTTTCTATTAAAAGACATTTTAAATGTACAAAATTCTCATTTTATCCTTTATTAAAAGATAAAAATATGTAGTATGTGTAAGAAAAATGTTCGGTCTACTAATAAGTCGGTTTCCGATGGCAAATGGGTCATTTTTCTACTTGTGATGCATAGATGATAATACTAGGATTTTTCTAACTTTTTGAGAGGTATGTGACATATTGTTCCCCATGATAAAACCTTATATGTGGTATTTCTATTTTTTTGGTAGCAGGTGTGTACGCATACTCAAAATAAATGGACCCTTAGCGTACCTGCCTGAAGATGACATTACTCGTCTCCCTAATAAATCCTACAGGCTGGAGATAAATCACAGGTCAGAGATAAACTATCATACCACAAAATAAAAATAAAAAAATATGTCAACCAAATTAAAAGATATTTAAAAACGAAAATCATAATAAAAGAGGTCAGAAGTTACACACCGCACTAGGATTTGATGCATCCATTATCATGTATCTACTCTCCTATAAAAAAAATGCAAAATGGAATATTAAATAGTGTTACATTGTATCAAGCATTCAATATAAAATTTGATTCATCTTCACGTCAAAACAAAATTACAACATAATAACCTGTTCAAAAGCAAATAACACGTTTGCCCATTCTATGTCTCTTGCAATAACCAGGTTGTTTCTTGACAGGAGTGACTCCAGCTTGTGCTAAATCAGATATGAGTAAACAAAATTAATGCCAAATTTTAGTCAATACTATTTTAAAAAGTATATTTATAGCATGACCAAGATGTTGTCTTGGATATATATAGAAAGTATGGATGCAATAGTATGTTATATATCAAAAGATAAATTGGATTCACAGGGTGTTACACAAAAAAGAATTATGCTTCAATGTTACAAAAAAATATATTATATATATGCATAAAGGTATATTATATGCAATACTGAAACATTGTATATAAGATAGAAAAATTCAGTGCAATAGTATGTTATATCGAAAGATAAATTAGATTCACAGGGCGTTATACAAAAAAGATTTATTCTTTAATGTTAGAACATAATACATCAATATATGCATAAAGGTATATAAAGGTATATTCTATACAATACACATTGTATATAAGATAGCAAAATTCAATGCAATTTTTGAAAAACAGAAAAAAAAAAAAGGTACCTCTGTGGAGATAGCATCAGTTCTCCTGTGATTTACTGGACTTGTTCTCCCTGAAAAATCCTTTGCTAATTCATCTACTCCCCGATTCAAGAAAGGAATTTGAAATGTGGAGAGACTCCCAAGCAAATTATTTTCATTTTTATCCAATTTATTCTCTCTCAGTTTGCCTTTTTTCTCCTTCCATTGCTTAATTTCTTCTCTCCAGATTTTAACAAACCAATCTCTTGTAACAGTACCACCCCCTTTCTCATGGTACGATCCAAATCTATGTGATTGAACAAAGTTCCCAGGTTGAAGAGGTACGCCTAGAGCTCTTAAAATGGCGCATGGATTTGAGATGGTAGTTTCTTTTGTGAAGCTCAACCGCATACCCATAGAAGGAGAACGCCATGTCCGTAACCACCTCATTTGAACCTGTAAGAAATCGGGAGCTGAAATTGAACTTTTTCTTAGAAGGGTCAGAGGATTACAGTGAGAAATGGAATCAACTGACCTCTTGTCTCTTTCTCTCTCTCTCTTTGTTTGACCCTTGTTTAGTTTCCGCTCAAAGAGGAGAGGAGATGGAGATGGAAATGGAGACCGGAGAAATCGGGAGGCGAGGTGGAGGAGGACGAGAGGGACTGAGTCACTCAGGGAATCACTAGTTCATATCCTCTGAGGTAACAGAATATTTGAGTTTAGATGCGGTCTGAAGTGGAATGAACAGATTCCTTTAATATTCGTGCTATAACAGATCGAACGGTCCGGATCTAAACCCATAATTTATTTTACCTCAGGTGATATGAATTCGGGAGTCCTGGTAAGGGGTGACCAGTGAGAAGAGAGGAGATATGGGCCGGGTCCGATGCATATGGGCTGGCCAGATGCGGGTCAGTATCCACCAAATAACCAACCATTTGCATAGTAAGTTAGGAGCCTAATCACATTACACCACGAGAAGAATTTATCTCCAATTTAGAATTTAATAAGATGAAATAAATTGAACTGTTGGAAGAAAATTTGAGAAGGTTTTTCAGGTTGCTTTTAATAAAAGGGGAATTTGTATACCTTGAAAACTTTCAAATTACGTATTTTCCCTCTAAAATTCATAATATAATATTTATCCCCCTAAATTTCAAAATTCACAAATTTAAGTAATTTATTTCATTTTCTATTAAAACTCATTTTAAATTTGTAAAATTTTAATTTTACCTTTTATTTAAAAAAAAAAAATGTAGATTGTACAAGAGAAATATTGAGTATTGTATTGGCCGGTTATGTGGACAAATAATTCATTTTCTTACTTGTAATATACACATAAGCGTATAACTAAATGTCACGTGTAAACATCACAAGTAGAAACATTATTATTACACATACTACATATTTTTATTTTTTTAATAAAGGAGAAAATGAGAATTTATTAATTTAAAATGAGTTTTAATAAATAAATAAATAAATTGAATAAATTTATGAGTTTAAATAAAAAAAAATTGAATAAACTTATGAGTTTTTGAAAGTTAGAAAAAGGATAAATATAATATTATGAATTTAAATTACGAATATATAATTTTGAAAATTTAGGGGGTACTGGAGAGAGGGTCCGATCCCCTAAAGTAACTCAATTTTTAGGTTTTGGATCGGGACCGTCCGAATCGAATCCGTCGCTCAAGATCGTTTCGGAATTTGAATATGTCTCTTGAGATGCGTGCACTCAACTTTAAATTGGATGATCACGGATTCAAATCGGACGGTCCGATCCAAAACCCAATTTTTGGGCTACTTCACTGGATGTGAATTGGAGAGATGGAGGCCCAATGGAAGAAGAGGGGTATAGATGAAAACTGCACCTAGGCTGTAGAAACTAGAAAGGACATGGGGATACTTTCAGGCGAATCTGTATCCTCGCAAGTACCTGACTAAGAATGGTTAGTAACGGACCATCCAGATTAATCCCAAGTCGGATCAAACCTAATCCGGTGCATCCAAATTCCTTTAAGGCAGAGTTATCATAGTCTATTCTTCGCTAACATCACATGTCATTTATTTAGGCCTGTTTGCTGCATTGAATTCTCGTGAGTTTTCACGGATAAAGTTGCTTTCTTGGTTTTGTAGCAAGTTGTAAGTTTCCATTTCTTTTTTCTTTTTTTTTCTTAATTCAAAGTTTCAAACCCGAAGGTATTTTTAATTGAAATGAAAATTCAGTACTGATTCATTATAAATAGTAAATTAGAGATTATCTCTACATACAAACTTAAGTACTCTGCTAGAAAAATTCAAAACAGAATAACTAGTTTTTGATCTGATGACAAAAATACATAACTTTTGATGTGAAAGGTCGTGAGTTTAAATTCAGATAGAAAAAATTATTTGTTGTAATAATATGAATATAAAATTAAAAGACTCGACCTCTATCTTTTAAATAAAAAATCTGAAAACTGAAAACAAAAAATGCATAAATTAAGTACCGATTTTTTTATTAATACCCTCACAAAAAAACTAAATATCAAATATGCCCTCAGTTTTTTTTTAAAAAAAAGTACCCTAACCGCCCTCCTGTGGGGCGGTCCACTTTTCCAACCAAACCACCTCCCCTGGGGCGGTCCACTATTAAAAAAAAAAATCACCAACCGCCCCATAGTAGGGCGGTCCATTATTTTTTTTTTTTTTTAGATTTTGAGAGACAAGATTGACATGTTCTACTAAGGGTGGTTTGTAACCTACTGCACAACATTGGTGTTTAGCAGAATAATGTGTACTATGCAAAAACAAAATCTGTAAAACATTGGAAATATCTATCATAGCATGAACATGCGGATAAACATATACTTAATAAGATCCCCAAACTATTTCTTGTTCCGGATTGTTTATCTGGATAAACGAATAAGGAACATGAGTAAGTTTGGTATATCTGAGGAAAAAGGAGGTTTTCAAGAGAAACTTCATGTTTGGAAGTGTATAAATGATAATTTGATGTGTATCACTAGTGTATACAGAATATTATAATTTTGTTAATCATTTGCTGAATATTCTGATAAATCGTCATTTTTCAGGCGAGATGAACCAGTGAGGAGGACGATTTCTCTCTGCACTGGTATGCAGAGCTCAACCCTAGCAGGTCTTCTCACAACCCAATTTCTGGGAGGTAGTACCCAAGCAGTACCGGCGGCTTGTTCAGTTGTCATAATGGCTATAACAGGTCTAAGTCTTGCTTCTTTTTGGGGTAACGGGTCTCGGATTCATGACTCTTTGCATCTGTTATTTCCCCGGACATGCTCTGATGCTAGCTCCTAGTGTTTGCGCTCTTAATTTCTTACTCCAGTATAATGATTAATTTTATTGTAGATAGCCATATGACTACATTAGCAAATCTATAAATTAGTTATATTGGCATTATAATGTTACCGCAGTTTTGGTAGAAGGGATAATAATGTCTTGTGGGTGGCATCTCGTTTGTTGTAAATACTATAGAAAGAAATAAGGAGGTGCAGTTAAGCAATTTTATTTCTGAGTCAATTCTTACTCTCAGCTTTCTGCTTGAAAATATTGGTTGCTTTGGTTTGCTTTTCAGTTGCTCCGTCTGAATTACTCCTTATGGTGAGGAACTGGGGATGCAAATTAGAATCTCAATTTTATCTTTTTGGCAAAATTTTGATGTAGGACTTGAGAATTTCTAATGCATCCAGAATCATTTTTGACAAAATTTTACAAACCACTCTTATTCTGCTAAACACCAATTTTGTCTCTAAAAAAAAAAATACAGTGGACTGCCTCACAGTGGGGCGGTTTAGTGATTTTTTTTTTTAATAGTGGGCCGCCTCCGGGGGGGGGCAGTTTGGTTGGAAAAGTGGATCGCTCCATGGGAAGGCGGTTAGGGTACTTTAAGAAAAAAAAAAAAAACTGAGAACATATTTGATATTTAGTTTTTTTTTTAGGGTATTAATAAAAAAAATCGGAATTACTACCCTACCAGAAAAGCACAAAACAGGAAACGTAGAAATAGGAACAAATCAGACACAAGCTGGTGGTGGTTGTGTTACTCCCTGAGGCATGTGTCATTAAGATAACTGAAGTGCTCATGTTTCCGGGAGTAAGTCGAACTTTGAGTTTAGATTCGGACTGTTTGATAAGAATTAAGATCAATTTGATCTGAGATAAAAAACATATAGATTTTTTTTTAATATTTGTATCAAAATAGATCTAACGTCCCAATGTAAACTCAAAATTTTAGTTATTTTTAAGTCAAACCTCCGTTCATTCCCAACATTTTTTTTTTTTTTTTTTTTGGGTGCATAGCTGGATAGTGGAAACCAACATATCGTTAAGCACTTGAGCATTACAAGTATAATTCACTTGTTTCGGACAGGAGAAAGTGATTGGTCATAAACTTGTTGGTACCGACTAGTACACTGCCAGGTAGGGTGTTCATCAGTTCGGTTCAGTTAAAACCAAACTGAACTAGATAAACTAAAGTAATAATTCAGTTTTTAAAATAGAACCGAACCGAACAAAATTTTATTTCGGTTCGTTCGGTTCAAACCAAAATATATTAATTTTTTTATTTAAAGCAATTGATTTGTAATAAACCGAATTATATTAAGAAATAAACCGGGGTATTAAGAAATAAACCGAAGTATTTAAAGCAATTGATTAAGAAATAAACTGGGGTACTAAGAAATAAACTGGAACGGTCCGGACCAAATTTATAATATATAAAAGTTCGGTCGGTTCGATTATTTCGGTTTAAAAAAATTTCAAACTGAACCGAACCGAACTAATAAACCGAACAAACCGAACCGTTTGGTCCAAACTAATTCGGTTCGGTTCAAAACCGACTAAACCGGACCCAATGAACACCCCTACTGCCAGGAGACAAAAATCTTCTGGGACAAGATTTCATAAGTATATCAATAATGCACATAAAAAGATTAATATGTATAAGTGGTTAGCATCAATGCATGTAACAGAGTTTGATGGTGGTATAATATTTTTATACAAAAAAAATAATTGTAGAAAGGAAAAAAAAATCAACTTCCTAGAAAAATTTATATGTACATGTCGAATAATTTTTTTTTAATTTATCCTATTTTTTTCAACTTAAGAATTAACAACTTGAGATTTTCATTCCTAATAAATTTTATTAATTTTAAGAGCCAATAAGTAAATTCTGTAATAAAACTCCGGCAGAGAGGTCAGAACTGAAAGTTTTAATATTTATGCTTTTATCACCCCAAGAAAAGAAGGAAAAATGTTATGATCCCTTTCTTATGGGCCGAAATTTATAGAAGTAACAAATCTTAAAATAATTGGGCCTTGCATTCCCTTTGAGACCGGAACAAAGCTTAAATGGGTCAATCTTGCAACCCCCTTCATGCATTTGCATATGCATTCGTATACATTTTAATTAAATTTGTCACGGTGTTTTGAGGATTAAGAAGGTTGATTTACTTTCTGTCTATATATTTATTTTTAAAATTCAAATAATTGATCAAACTTGTTCAAACATGATCTCCATATTTTTATGCTTGGAGATCAAATTTTACATTTTTTGGATATTTTTTACTATTTTCTTTTTTAAAATTTTGAAAATCACCACTTTTTCAGAAAATTATGAAAAAAAGAGAGTAAAATTTTCAAGAATTCTAAAAAACTAATAAAAAGTTTCCAAAAACATTTAAAATTGATTACCAACGGTTTAGTTCGACTATTTAGATTTTGAAATCGCAAAATATGGACAGGAAGTAATAGGGGCTTTACTTCCCAAAGCATGGTAGCCCACCTCAAATTTGTCATAGTAATTTGGTTTTAAAAAATATTGATATATTGTGGATATTTAATTGTATAATTTGGATATATTTTTGTAAATATACAAACTGTGACTAAATTTCGCACTGAAAAATATATTTCTTACTTCGTTTTCATGATAATTGTGGATTCCAGATTTTGAGACGAGCTATGAAAATTAAATATCAAATAAAAGAATATTGATCAATCTCCGGGGGTTTATGATGAAAATTATGAATGATTTTCAACAACTTTATATTTCCTTGCGAGTCCATTACTGGTCACTTTTAGATCGAAGACACTGTTTAGATATTATATCAGAATTTCTGATATTTTAGACAAATACTGGTACACTGGTCAGTGGTATACCTAATTCAATATCATCTCTTAGTTTCCTCTGTTTTGTGATTTCTAACTTTTTTGCTTTTGGGTTTTTCTAGATTATTTTTCTCCCTGATAACTTTTATAGATACCTAATTTTTAAAACTTGAGCCATGATTTATTGATTATTAGAATTTTTTTATAGAATTTTTTATATAGAATTTTTTTAGTAATATAGATTTTTTTTTTTTTAGTAATATAGAAATCAAGAATAGACGTTGTTCCATGAAAGAGTTTAATTGGAAAAAAAAAAAAAACATTTCAGTATTCTTTCCAAAGAGCGTATATTATTGATTTGTTCCGGTCAATGATGTTCACATATGCATCAAGAGATTCTGTCCGGGTGATGTACCTACAATTTTTGAGGGACTTGGAGTGATGCTTGATTGAAAAATAGGGGGAGAAGTATCAATAATAGACCAATCATGGAATTTTTTTTATAAACCATAATTAAAAATAAAATTTTTATGAAACCAACATGATTATTTTTTTTTTACAAAAATCATAAGAACTGAAATGTCATTTCAGTCCATACTTCTTCTTTTTTCGAACCGAAATAACAATTCAGTCCGAGGTGGCTTCACAACTTTTTCAGAAAAAACAGGTGTAGCCTTCGGTGTAACACTCATGGACTGAGATGCTATTTTGGTCCAATGTTTTTTTAGCTTGGACCGAAATGCCATTTCGGTCCGAACTATTTTTTTTTAAGGGTTTGCTTATAAATTGTTTAGAAAGGTTTTCTTATAAATTGTTTAGAAAGGTCAGAAAAACAAGTTTGCCTAGAAAGAAGAAAGAAGAGAAGAGAGAAGAGGTTGTTTCGGGTTTTAAAAAAAATTAGTAGAACTAAAATGACATTTCGATCCAGAGAAATTTTCGGATTTTCTGTGGCCGCTGGTATGAAAACTTATAAACCCACTTCGGACTGAATTGCCATTTCGGTCCAGAAAAAAAATGTTCGGACCAAAATGACATTTCAGTTCTTATGATTTTTGTTTAAAAAAAATAATCATATTAGTTTCATAAAATTCTTTTTTTAATTATGATTTATAAAAAAAATTCTAGACCATGACCATGCGTAGAAATAAACAAAAAGGAAAAAAAAATTAACAAGTGGCAGAAAAAACCCAACTAGGAGATAGACCATTAATGTCAAGGTAGTGTGGAAAAAGGAGCATAGTTTGAACCGAATTCACATCCTCTGAGATATCTCAACTTTTGCGTGTTATTTTGGAAAATCACAACCGTTCATATACATTCTGCACAAATCTCAAATCATAAATAATACTGGTCCCCGCACTATCCCCGAATAGGCACCCGCAGGGGCGGATCCAGCATAGAGCAGGGTAGGGCAACTGCCCTACCCTGAAATTTCAAAATTAGCTTCTAAGTACTAGGTTTTTGGATCTTGCCCTACCCTGGAAGAAACAAATGCCCTACCCTGGAAGAAACAAATGCCCTCTTCTCTTTCTCCTCTGTAAATTTTTGTATGTCATGTTTAGATTTGAAAAAAAAAAATTTGGCATGTTGATTGTTTTTTATTTAGTACCCGATTAGATAGTAGGTTTAAACCCGATTAGATATTGGACCCGCATAAATATTATCTTGCCCTACCCTGACGGAAATCCTAGATCCGCCCCTGGGCACCCGACACGTCGGTCACGTAAAAGTTGAGATATCTCAGAGGATACGCACTCGTTTGAACCGAGGGAACGTTCTTGACTGGGTACAAATTTATTCAATAAGGGAAAAATTAATGCAAAATCCAAGCTAAAGAATTGAAAATGGACGTTGGAAATTTCAATTTCCATTGTGCCTTTAATAAGAGGCGGAACCAAATTTTCAAGTTATGAGAGTTAAATTTATATTGGAGGTTAATATGTAAAATAATTCATGCTAAATAGAATTTTAAATTATTCATAATGTATTACTTTAAGATATATAGAAATTACATATAAAAATAAAAAATTTGAAAATAAATGAGGTTTAATTGACCACCATTACACATGGATCCGCCTTTGTCTTTAATATTTAGATATTGATGGCCTCAGCCTCAGGCCCTCAGTAACTTGGAGTATTGTGAGGGGCTTAATAGAGATATTATTCTTTTTAATGTAAATAATCATAACTCAGAAACAGAATTTTACCAAATTGTAGAATAAATAATATTTATGGATTAATGACATGTGAGCTAAAACTTATCAGATCAAATAGGCACATAACTATTAAATTTGTGTTGTAAGACAACAATAAACTGTCAAGGAAGGTTTTCCGTTAGAGCTACTCTGTTAAATTTTCCCAAAGGATTCTGGAACATTTATTCCAGCTTAAAGGTGAAAAATTAAGCTGTTTACGTGGAAAAACACACAGAGGCAACAGGATATTTGCTCAGGTACCTATCAAAACTTTTGTTATTTCTTGTTAGTTATTTTTTTTGTTAAAAAAATAATATGTATTTCTTGTTCAATCTTGTAACATTTTTTTCTTTCTTTTTGGAAAAGTGAATTATAAATCCACCTGGTTGCATTGCAATCAACAAAAGCTTTGAGATACACTTTTAATTTAAATTTATATGCATTTTTTCTCCTTAAGTAGAATAAGAATAAAAGAAAAGAAATATTCTCATAGAAAAAAATGTATGTAGGGGAATATTTGAATATACAAAGTAACGGATCCACAATCTACTGAAAAAGAAATAAAAGAGAATGTAGTAATGACTTTGTGAAAGAAGAAGAGATAAAGAAACTGATGTGAGTAATTGTAATTTGATAAAAATACGTGGATAGAATTGAGAAAAGATTTAACTGATCAGTGAACATAGAGATAAAGATGAGAGCGACACGACTTCTCTTTCTCCCAGGCAATTAAAAAAATATGAAAAACAAAAACCCCTGAAACCCTAGATCTACCACAACACTCCCCCCCCCCCCCCCCCCCCCCCAATCAACTCTATCGTCCCTCCTAACCCTTTTTGACCTCAACCCTACACAGCAACCCCCCTCCCTCTCCCTCGTCTCTATCTCCTCGAGCGGTGAGGAGGATGAGGGAGAGGAACAGAGTCAATGCGAGGCATCAGAGCTCTATTCTTGATCAGACTTGGCTCCAGTCGTTGGAGCACATGCGTCGGTTGGACGACGATGGATGAGCAAATTCAGAAGAGCTCCACAAAGTTTGTATAGAGAGATGGAAAATAAGAAAATATGATGATTAGAAGAATAAAGAGTGTATATACGTAGAAATAGTATAATATAGATAGTTTAGAGGAATTGAAGAAAATAAAAAATTAGATCTAAAATAAAAACGAGAATTATTTGACATGTTGTAAATATTTTTTTTATTATCAATAAAATCATTAATATTTTTTTAAAGACTTGAATTATCCAGTCAATATTGCATATTGACTATTCGGAAAGTGAGCAGCTCTATGTTTGTTGTGTTTAAGAGCATCACTTAGCCACCATGGACAAATGCCCTAGATTCTCGTGATACAAAATTTCTTATGATTGCAGCAAATAGAAAATTCATATGAGCGTATAAAATTCATAAGGTTTTTTATTTATTTAAATGAAATTTAGGATTGGAGATGGCATCAACTAATTAAGTGTGTACTGGAGATATTTTTCTCCTTTGGTTTTCAACAAACAGACCTTTACATGAAAAACATTGCAATTCAAAAACAAACAAGATACAACGTATATTTGTTTTCAACCTCAATACATGTTTTTCCTTAATTGGCGCCTGCCAAACTAAATAGGCAAAATACCAAAGTTGACTTCTTTGGTTTTTATTCAAAGTCCATCACATGTCAAAAAAAAAAAGGCTAACCGTGTTGAAACCAAGTTTACAAAAAAAAAAAACATGCACAAAAATACAAGAGAGAGCAGGCACACAAAATTTGATCATAAATTTCAGAAAAGCTATTTAAATCCTACTTTTGATAAATATCAATAATGTAAGATTCAGAAGCAGACTTAGAAAATTTAAATAAAATGTATAATATGTAAAAAAGACAAAAAGAGTGTGGTTAGTGGAAATTGAACCCATGAGATTTTACAAAAACAAAATAGAACTCTAATCACTAGATCACAAACTCAAATTTGTCAATTTATGAGAAAGCTAGACCATATAAAAGTTTACAAAAATAAAAATCAAATCAAATTTATATATATATAATTAAAAAAAATTAAATCATAGAGATGACTTAGCACTTCTAGCATACACTTAGATCCGCCTAGTAAGATTTACCCGCGGTGAGAGTTGGCACCTAACACACATAACATATATAGTGCATTTTTATTATCAGAAGAATTACTAGACGAAAATCGGCTCGGCAATGACATATCAGGAGCTTTCACATTTACTAATATATATATATAGCTTCGATATCCGAAGGTAGAGTGGAAAAAACGTGCCGTGCCATGTCGTCCTGTGACTAACATGCTGTGATTTTGGTCTCGTGCCGTGACCAAAATGTCAAGAGGTGGTCACGACACGCGAATGGTCATGCCACGTGAGTCACACCGTGCCTAATGTGCCGTGACCATATGTGACTCGCATGACCATTTAATCATAATTTGAATTAGTTTATTCAAGATTTACCAATAAATCAATATCTAATAGTCATAATTACACGTGACTACGTATCGTGCCGTGACTAAATCTTTCACGTGCCGTGCCGTGCCGTGCCAAAGTTTCAAAAGATGATCACGGCACGGGACACGCGAGCCACGGCACGTAACTGATATGCGTGCCGTGCTGTAACCGTGCCGTTCTGTAATGGAGCCGGCTCCGCCGCTCCATTTTTCCCACTCTATCCGAAGGTCTGATCTCAAAGTTTATTAAATTTGAGAGCAGTGGTGAAGCTAAGTGGAGTGGGGGCTGGCTATAATAAATTTTATGAATTCATTTCTATTTAATGTTTTCTCCAAAAAAAATATAAAAATATACTTGAGCTACAAGAAATTATAAAAATGTGAGTACCCCTGAATTTTTTCTCCAAAATAAGCTTATATTTTTATGTTTTTCTTAGAAAAAATATAAAATTATAGTTAATATTCAAAATAATTACGAAATTATGTCTCACTCAAAATTTTTGTCCCACCTTGCAAATTATTATTGTTCCGCCTCCGTTTGAGGGCCTATAATTAAATTCTCTAAATAATATTCTGTCAGCGGGTTAGAACTTAAACTGAATTTTTTACTATTTAGTAAGCTGGTTTTGAAAACCGCTATTTTTATTAAAATTTTGCACCATTGGAAAACAACGGTTTTCAAACCGGCTTAATAAATAGTAAAAACATTTCAAAAAATGTAAAATTTGGCCTCCAAGTACATTTTAATATAGATTGAATATCTAACGGTTTGAAAATGTCGTTTGAAGTCCATTCAATAGGTTTTAGAATCGAGCTCACGGAAGGGCTTGGTGAGCTTAGGAACACCCTAGTTCTACTCTTAATACTTTGATGCGTAACTTGTTATGATCATCCATTTTTCAGTCCCCCAATCGTCCCGTGTCAACATTCCTCTAATGAAGTAGTGGGGACCCCGTATCACAGCATCAACCTTACCCAATCGTCTCCACGTCAACCTTCCTCTAACAAAAATAGTTGATCACATAGGTATAAATACTTCAGTGCAAAGGTATAAATACTTGCAATAGTTGATATTAATACTTTCAAACGTCATCTAGTGTCATATGTAAAAAATACTTGCAAGTATAGAAATAAATACTTGCACGCCGAGGTATAAATACTTGTGTGGCGATGAGTCCGAAAGTACGTCATCGTGGATCTCATTTGAAAGAGAAAATTACGTAGATGATGTTTGTGGTTTTAGATTCGCAAAATTCCTCACATATTGTCAGAATATAGATGAGATTGAACGGAGAAAAAAAATATACCTCTAAAAACGTGTATGGTCTCCCATGTAGTTTGAGTAGTCCCCCACATGTATTTATGGTGCAGGTACGTTTGAGAGATTTTGTTGGGGAGACAATTATTTATGTAAAAATTGCTCACCTCATAGGTATAAATATTTTCATGCATAGGTATAAATACTTCATTGCATATGTATTAATAATTTAGAAAAAAATTTATGTACTGCAGTTTTTGCGGTCCCCCATATAATTATGGTGCGGATACAGTGCAGTGCAGGTACTGTAGCACAGATACTGTTGTCAGCTTCGCAACAACAACAACAAAACCCCCTTCAAGCGAAGGATATAATATTTGTTATCATTTTCACATTTTGGGGCTTTGACATCCTACCAGCTAATTAATTCTCTACATCACCAATCACCATCTATAGTCACTTAGTCAGGTTCTCTTTTGGCAACATTCTATGCGTCTTTTGAGCATTGGTTAGCAAGCATCCATCTTTGATTATAATTAATATGTTAGCTAGCGTCTCTCTCGTCAATCCATTTCATCATGAAACAGTGATACATACATACATACATATATATATAGAGAGAATGACTGATATCAAAACGTTTGTTCCTGGGCTCAGTTGAATTAACTTAATTTGTTCTATTTAAAAAAATACACATATTGTAAGAGAACAAGGACAGATTTTGAAACAACAAAGTTTAATTTTTCATGTTCAAAGAAATCAAAAACGTAATTTTTCAAATTAGGTTTTTAACTAATAGCAATGTCTTGAGTTAGAAAGCATTACAAATCTGAACTTGTGCAAAATAAAGCTACATGTGATGTGTGCACTTGGTATCTATTTTGTATGTCATAATTAAATTCCCTATTGATTTTCAACAAGGTTCTAAATAGCGTTTATAGCGTCGTAGCGGGAAGGCTAAAAAAAAAGCTATAGCGAATAGCGTCGCTATAGCGGAAGCTATTCCAAATAGCGTTTTTTTTTTACATTTCGTATATTCAATATTTGTACTAAATATCAACATTATCTAAGGTCTCATAGAACAATAAATAACACCAAAGTAATTAAGAAATTATAATATTCATATTGAACCCGTACAAAGTCCAAATTGCGGTTCAAAATATCCATAGTAATATCATAAACTATCGATTTTTCCTATTAAAAATATCTTAAGTATCATGATTCATGACATAATCTATTTTTTTTTTCTATTCAAATTTTAATTCCGGTTTGGACTTTTTTTCTATTCAAATTTCAATTTCTATTCCCAATTTCAAATTGATTTATTTGTAGCAAGTAGCAACAAATTCAATTTCGGTTTGAGATTTTTTTTATCTTTATTTAAAACCCATATAAATTGCTTAAAAATAAAAAATAAAAAAAAACTCATATTGTATAGCGCAAATAGCGCCGTAGCGGACCGCTATAGCGGCCGTAGCGCAAATAGCGCATTTTGATGTCATAGCGTAGCGTTTGGGGTCCAAAAACGCTATAGCGCGCTATTTAGAACACTGATTTTCAATGATAAATGAATGCATAAATTATGTCAAGTAGATATTATTCGATTTGTAATTACACTAATAATAAGACAACATGTTTATTTTATAGTTGGTACTGACTAATCACATGTCATTTGTCACAAGGGTTAAGCTTTTCCAATTCCAAGTCTGGAAGCAACAAGAAGAGTAATGCCACAAATGCCTTCTTGTCTTTTAGCAATTGGGGCTGTTTGGACTGATTATATAATTAATTAGAATTAGATTTTTGTTTCAGAGAGTTTGTTACGGTAACAAAGAGAAAAAGTTGGGTGATTTTGTAGGAAATTTTTTTATAAATCAGAATTAAAAAATTAATTTTTAGGAAACCAATATGATTATTTTTTTTCTACAAAAACCATCATAACCGAAATGTCATTTCGGTTTCAGAATTTTTTCACAGTTTTTCCCATCTTTTTTTTTAATCTAGTCGGGACCGAAATGTCATTTCGGTACCAAAAAAAAAAAAATTTCGGGACCGAAATGACATTTCGGTTCTTATGGTTTTTGTAAAAAAAAAAATAATCATATTGGTTTCCTAAAAATCAATTTTTTTAATTATGGTTTATTAAAAAAATCATTTTGTAGTATCAAGAAGACTTTCCAATTAAATGGGCTTTTAGCGTCATATATGCACCATCATCATCACTAACCTAAAATAGATCTGACGGTCCAGGACTTTCCAATAGTTTTGCCGAAGACTGGTGAACGGTACGTGCACATGGTGATATACGTACACTCATTGAAACAATATGTAGTTTTGCATGATTTGTTTACATTTTAATAATCAACTAAAAGTTGTTGTCTTGGATTGTTCTTAGGATTCAAAATTTCAAAATGATACATTTGTGTGACAGAACCACAAACTCATTATAATTGTGTGATGTCCTTATAAGTGTTATATTTAAGAACTACTTCATTTTTGTATTACCATAAAATAAATCATCGCTCTCAAATAATATCCAAAACTAAATATTAATTTAAATAAGATATAGGAGAAAATCAATATAACTATATTATTAAGTAATTTCATTACTAAAATGCACTATTTTTTTCAATTTATTGTCAGTTTATAAAAACTTAATAAAAAACATTAATTATATTAAAAAAAAAACATAAAGAGCCAATTTTTATAATTGTTGTCATTTTATAACTACTTTTGTTTAACTTGTGTATAATAATTATACTGTGAAAAAACATTTTAAGTTGAGGATATGGGTTTACATTTCGATGCGGTCTTGCTTACAGAGAAGTTGTATGAATATGATTTTGAACGAAGAGTTTTGATTTGATTCAAAAGAAAATTAAAGAGAAATTGAAGTCTACGAGATTTTTCATTATTTTTTATGATGTTTGAAATGATAACAACAAATAAAATTGAAAACAACTTGTATCTCCTTTAAAAAAATAGAAAAATGGGCACATGATATTATTAACAACTCCAATGAAAGAAATTGTCATATTAAGTACATCTGACCTAATGGATTCGATTATTTTTACAAAGAATGTGCTTTCAAAGGTGAAGAGTCTGATTATAATAATCGATGAAAATTGAAACATACATTGTTTTATTTTTAGGGTAAGATGGCAACCGGCTAACTTACGGTTTTTCATGGATTAAAAAAGGGTATTTACAAGACCAAAGAGGTCGTAATAAGTTCCCACTCAGCGGCGGAACATACATTGTTAAGAAATTAAAAAGTTTCTTTGATAGCAAAATAGCAGGAGGGATATATTTTGATAGCAATACAAAAACATATCATATTAGATTTTTCATTTATTATTTAACCTTATAGTTTTCATTTTCTACTAGAATGATCTAAAAAAAAAAATTGTGTATATAATTAAAATTTTGCACCATTTACATGTGAAATTTTTTCGAATAGTTGGGCCCAAAATTAACATAAGTTGAGTAATGTATGATTTGTTTGACTAATATATGTAGAGCGAAAAAAACGTGTCGTGCCGTGACCAAGTTAATTTTTCACGTGTCGTGCTGTGCCGTGATCAAAATGTCAAGGGGTGGTCACGGCACGTGAATCACGCCGTGCCTAAACGTGTCGTGACCATACGTGACTCGCGTGACCATTTAATTATAATTTATGTTAGCTTATTCAAGATTCACCATTAAATCAATATCTAATTGTCCTAATTACACGTGACTCGCGTGACTACGTGCCTTGCCGTGCCGTGACTAAATCTTTCACGTGCCGTACCGTGCCAAAGTTTCAAAAGATAGACATGGAACGCGAAATCACGGCACGTAACTGACACGCGTGTCGTGCCATTCCGTGACGGAGCCGGCTCTGCCGTGCCATTTTTCCCACTCTAGTTGCACCCCTTTGTCACTTCTTTGTGCATTTCAATCCCTATTGATTGTGTTGCATAAAAAAACAAAAATAGACCAGTAATGGTCCCATATTTTTTTTCTTTTTGTTCTTTAAAATTCAAATTAGCTTTGAACATGAGAAAAGGACCCCACCTCTCAAAATTTCCAAGTTTCCTTGTAAATTTGTGTAAAAAGTTCCATTTCATCTATCAATTTTTTTTTAGGTTCTTAAAAGTAAAGGATTGTTACATGTAAGGAAATATATCCGAAATTTTTATTAATATCCAAAAATATTAAATTTCAAAATCTACATCATGTTTGAAAAGATTTCGAAAACTGTCCAAACGGCAGATTTATTTTCCGGTTTTAGGCCGAATTACCGCAAATTTATATTTCGGTTTTGGAATTCTAGAACCGGGAAATAAATTTCCGGTTTTGGTTTTGGAATTCCAAAACTGGAAGATAATTTGCGGTTTTTAAGTTTTTTTTTAAAACAGAAAATATTATAATTTATTTTATTTTTGTATTAAAATATTATAAATATTTTATATATTTTTTGAAAATAGATGGAATATTATATAATTTAATTTATTAGAAAGACTGCGACAAATAACCGGATCAACATTTTTCAAGCCGGAGAAAAATTAAAATATTACTTTGTGTGTTGTTGGAAAAAAAATAAAAATGTTTTGAATCTTAGTTATTGATCCCGGTTCAAAAGTTACTTCTAGATAAATAATTAAATACCGAAAATATTTGGATTCTTCTATTTTCAAATAAAATTTTTGTCAGAGATGTCAGGGAATCTTTTTGTTTTTTTTTTTCAAAAATAGAAATATCACAATATTTAATCTTGTCAAACAGAGTGCAGATTTTGAAATTTAATATTTTTTTGGATATTAATAAAAATTTCGGGAAATATATTATATAGGAAAAAGGGAAAATCATGGGTAAATGAACGCCAGAAGTTTGGTATGTTGAAAGGAGTTGAGATCTTGTCCCGCATAGAAAAATTTACATAGATCCAGTCCGTCCATTTGTTTTGAGATCCGTGCAAACTTAATATCAAAAGCCCTTCTACAAATCTATATATGGAACAAATTAATCCACACACGACGCGTCCCCCATGGAAGAGGAGCATTACTCTTTCGAAAGATATGATTAAGCATTTCAATCATTTCCTAATTTCTCTGACTATTATTAATTGTAGCTCTTGGAAAGGCTTAGAATAGAAAAACTCTGTAAAGTAGGTAGAATATTGACCAAACAATAATGTAATTGTGAAACAAAATATAAAAGGATAATTGCTTGGACCCTTTTTACAATCAAACTCTTATACTTTGGAATTTAATCCCTTCTGTATTTTATTGGGAGTTGATTCTCAATTTCACGAGTCGTCGTCATTGTTCGTCATTATTATTATTATTATGAGGAGGGAACCAATTACACTACTTTTGAGTTACCATAAAATTACCCTTCTCACTTTCTACATTTTCAAAGTCCAAATCATCGATCCAAACCGTTCAACATGATTATCTAAATAAAATGTGCTTGCAGATCAAATTTTATATTTTTTTTATTTTTTTACTATTTATTAATATGGGTACAAAATTCAATGGTCTGAATTTGACTAGTTTTTGTAAAATACTTAATAAATAGTAAAAAAAATTCAAAAAAATGTAAAATTTGATCTGCAAGCAATTTATTTAATAATCATGTTGAACGGTTTGGATCGACGATTTGAACTTTGAAAATGTAGAAAATGAGGAGGATAACTTTGTGGTAACTCAAAAGTAGTGTAATCGGATCCCTCCTCTATTATTATTATTATTATTATTGACAAAAGACCTTTTTATATTTTCAAGATATGAAATTGGTTTGTTGTTTAATTTTTTATTTATTTTTTACTATTTTATTTTGAGGTGTAGTCATATTATGTGACTTAAAATTTCAACAATCCGTAAATTAGGTGACTTGAAAAATTTCAACCGTCCGTAATTAACGGTCCTTAATTCAATATATAATAATACTCAAGTTGCATGACATTTGATTGTTATGTTATTTATATGTCCAATAACGTACTTATAAATTTACTTTCCATTTTATTTTTTAATTTTATTCAAAATTTCTATGTGTGTACTCTTTAACACCTTGGTGTTCATATTAATAGAATATGAAGGCTAAACCTCCATATTTCTTCCTAAAAAAAAATTTATTTGAATATTTTAAGATTTTACTGTTAAATTTGTTAAAATAATAATTGTGAATTTTTCAGCCTAGTAACATAAACATGTAAAATCAGAATAGGTTTCTCTTTTTACTTTTTTTTTTTTAAATTTCAGATTAGAAAAGAGCTCTAACAACTCCTGAAATGGAGATCGAATTTTTTTTTAATTAGCAAGTCATTAAATCCAAATTAATTAAACACCACTCATATCAACAAAATTTAATTCATATCACACACGCTCCCTCAGTCCGCGCACCCAATTGGGTTGGTGCGCACACTGGGGGAGGGCACCAATTTGGTGCGCGGACTGGGGAAGGGCACCCTTTGGTGCACGTATTGGGGAGGCGCACCACTTGGTGTACATGCTGGGGAGGCACACCAAGCCTGTGGGCCTATAAGTTGATTCGCGCACCAATTTTGTTGCTCAAACGGGCAGCGCGCACATACTACTGTGAAATGTTATTTTTTTTTAATTAATTACTTTATTTTATTGTTTTTAAATTAGTTATTTGGGTATATAGGTGTCCAAAATAAACCAGAATTATATTAAATTGTATTAAATAGTTCAAATGGTTTCCAAAATTGGCAATATTTTAAATGTACTATATTTGGTATTTTAGACCAAAATTGATTAGAAATGCACCAAATTGGGCTTGTATTGTTTGAAATTACCCAAAATTGTACCATTTTTTTTATCGATGGTGTCCAAAAATTACTCAATTATAAATTTACCATATTTGTAGTATTTTAGACCAATTTTGATTAGAAATGCACCAAATTGGTTCTGTATTGTTTAAAATTACCCAAGATTGTACCATTTTTTTACATATAGTGTCCAAAAATTAGTCAATTATAAATTTACCGTATTTGTAATATTTTAGACCAAAATTGATTAGACACCAAATTGGGTCTGTATTGTTTGAAATTACCCAATATTGTATCATTTTTTTACCGATGGTGTTCAAAAATTACTCAATTATAAATTTACCATATTTGTAGTATTTTAGACCAAAATTGATTTTTGAAATTTATACATTTTTTACCGATGGTGTCAAAAATTGACAATTTTTTTTTAGTATGTCGCCAACAAGCGGTACCAAAGAAACCAGTCTCCCCTATGATGAATGGGATTTGGATATGGAACTGGCCTCTACCGTATTTTTTCACGTGACGAAGAAGAATATTAGCCCCATTGCTGGTTCCCGTACAAGAACCACAAGATCACAAATTCATATGTAAGTTTACATTTGATAACTACTTGCAAATAATTTAAATTTTCATTTAAATAAATAGGTAAGTTATATTTTTGTTTATTTTGAAATTTAATGTAGACTCATACCTTCACAGCAACACGGAATAACCACATGAATATTAACTACGATGAGCGATTTGCACCGGTGTTACACAGGATGGGTTTGTGGCATGTGTCCCAGCTTACCAAATTAGTCGCAGATGTCACCCTTCTATCTGCGTTGGTCGAGAGGTGGCGACCTGAGACACACACATTCCACTTGCCTGTTGGAGAGATTACGGTGTCTCTCCAGGACGTAAGTTGTCTATGGGGCCTGCCCATTACTGGAGATGTTCTGATGGGTGTAGAGTATGAAGACTTCTCACAGCCCATTACCGACTTATTGGGCCCCGGGTTGATGAAGCGGAGGAGTACCAAGAGTGGGATGATTACCTCCAAGAATGACATTAGTCTACCATACTGGCCGACATGATTCAGGTAACTTTTATTTTTAATATTAATTATTTGATGGTAGGTTTCACATTTTGTACTAAATTAGTTCGAATTTACAGTGGAGGCCTAGACGTGAATGCTTCTCCCGAGGAGGTAGATCGGTAGACCCGGGCTTACATCATGGAGATGTTCGCTTGCTGAATGTTCCCAGATTCATTGGGAACCACTGTCCATGGTTGTCTGCTTGAGTGGTTGAGGGACTTGGTCCACCCGAGACAGATGAATTAGGGTGCAGTGATCTTGGCATATCTATATCGGAGTTTATGCACGGCGTGCCAGGTATAAATTATTTTCTTCTTGTTTGTATTATAAATAAATGAATGGTTACACCCAACAAAACCTGAATATAACTGCAACTTGTATCAAAATAGATCCTATCACAAAACAAGTGGTATGAGTTTCGCAAGGAACTGAGCACTGCGACTAACAAGAATTGGCAGTCGGTGCATGACCAGTATGTGCAGCTACTTGAGATGATGGATCTGCATGACATGATTCTCGAGGAGCTCCAATCGTATGCTTTCGAGACATACGACCAGACTTATCGCAGTTGGTATCAGAAGTATTGTGCATTTACAATGTACTTGCATGGTCAGATCACCGAGATGAACGAGAAGCCGCTTCATATACGACGCGACACGATTACTAATGAGTACGGCTTTATTCCTAGCGTTGGCCCGGCTGCACATATTGTAAGATTTTCTTTTTCTTTTATTTCAAAAAATTATGAGAATTGAATTGCAATTTGAACTCATTTTTAATGGTTTATTCGCTGGTACTCATGAATATCAAGCAAGTACTGATCAACGCAAGATTAGCAATCACAATAGCCTGGAAGAAGTTCGGGAAGAAATGATTGTGTATGGCTGCACCACCGGTCGTCCTCAGGCTGTCAGATCTGCCAAAATATGAAGATTTGAAATATTACAATGATGCAGATTCTGCGGAACCGATGATCACCCCAGAGCCAGATTTTTCAGAGATTCACTCTACGGCGACTGCTGAGGCAGCATTTGAGACAGTTGGTCTTACAGTGGTACGTGTATTTTTATAATAACCTTTAATATCATCTATATTGTGAAACCTAATTATCCATTTATTTCAGGGAGATATACCGCGGGGACATGATGAGGAGCCCACGCTACCGCCACCCTTTGAGTTTGACTTGGGCAGTTCTCAGTACGGTGCATACACTCAGGATTACTCATCTCCTACATTTTACACACAGGAGGAGCCACTCCCACATGACAGTGCAGCAGTGATCCAGCAGGATGTCCCATATTGACCTGTGTACACTACAGATGATACACATGAGGTTATTTTCAGTTTGGGGCATATCAGGGCCCATCTGAGGAGACACTTTTCGGGGAGATCCCAGAGGAGGCCCCACCACAGCCATCACGAGAGTATACGCCACTGACACAATTGGAGCGGATAGAGGAGGGGCGGGTTAAGAGACAGAGGATAGAGAAGCTGCCATACACACCACCGAGCAAATAGTTGGAGATTTTTTTACTTGTTATTTCGTTAGTTGTTATGTTTTCCGAACTGTTATTTAGTTATTATGTTGTGATAGACTTTTATTACGTATGTTCGACTTTTATGATATTATTTGGATATTAGGGACTTATATTTTGATATTCTGTTTTTATTCTACTTTTAGCGTATGTTCTTCTTTAATTATCTATAGTATCATTCTAATAAAATACGCTGAACATATGAAAATACGTATAATACACAACGTACATTACAATTTTATCAAAATTCAGAACAAACTAATATTGAGCATTCAAATTAAAAAAAAATGAATTTCAAAACAGAAACAAAAACAACTTGGTGTGCCTCCTCAATACTCGCACCAAAGGATGCCCTTCCTCATTCCGCGTATCAAATTGAAGCCCTCCTCTAGTGTGCGTACTAGCTTAATTTGGTGCGCGGACTGAGAGAGCGTGAGTGGTATGAATTGAATTTTGTTGATATGGGTGGTGTTTAATTAATTTGGATTTAATGAAGTGCTAACTAAAAAATTTCGGAAATGGAGACCTCTGATTAAGAGCAACTACCAATTTAGTGGTCAATTTTGGTTCCGATCAAAGTCATAAATGAACTAGTAACTGATTGCGCGAACTAATATCAGATGCTTCATTAAGTATTTCAACCAAAAAGTGCTAAATGATTTCCATTTTGTCTCCAAGAAATACCGATACAGACTTCTATTTCCTATTTATTAAATCCAAAATGAGGCCGACTCAGTAAAAGAAAAAAAAAATGACATGATTAACATGTCGTGATTTGATCACATTACGTGACCAATTTATTTTTTATGTGACGTGACCATACATAACACGATTGTAGATGACTCAATCAGTATATTTAACTATTTTTTTATTTTCAAATTATTTAATTGAAAAAAATCAGAAAAATAATACAAAATACAAACAAATTATAAAAATAAATTAAATAAAGAAAATAATATTAGAAAATTAGTCATGTGACATGACGTGACCAAATTAGCTTGCGTAACATGCATGACGTGTCATATCTTTGACGCTCTGTGATGATACTAGTAATTGCGTAACTAGTTTTTTTCACCAGACTTTACACTGAAAAAAAAGTTTAGTTAGTTTATATTAACACAAAGTATGTTCAAGTATTAAGAAATATTACTAAATATTAATCCCACTTAAAATTTGATTAATAGTTGACTTGGTTGAATTAATTTAGCACATGTTAAATAATTGGAATGACAGATTGAGATGATTTGGTACGGCATGTTCAGTTAAAGATATTATTGACTAGTACTTGATAGAATCGTTATTGAATATGATATAGAATGCCAAGGTTGAAGGTCAATATAGAAAAAAAATGGACTAATGGAGCTCATTCTTGCCAAACAGATATACTTGGCATGTTTGTATAACATGGACTTCGATCCGAATTAGGCATATCAACACTATTTTATGTGAGAAAATCTTTTGTTCTAATCCCACTATTTAATTCTCATTTTTTATTCATCTGTTATTAATGCTCAATATATGTAAGTAGAGGAGGGTTCAAATGCCTCTATTTTTTTATGTCTCTATCATGTCTTCATTTTTAAAAACTTTAATAACTCAAAATTTAAAACTTAAAAGTGAAAATAAAACTGTTAGATATGATCTATATCATTTTATCTATGCACGTGTAAAAAATTATGACATTTCAATTTTGGTTTGATTGTCATCAAGAGTTTGTAAAAAACGTACTAATGTGGATAATTTCTAGACGTTGATTTTTCAACTTATTGATTCACATAAAAATAAAATCAAAATATGAGATTTTTTTTATGAGCACATAGATAAAATGATGCAGATCATATTCAACGGTTTTATTTTGACTTTTAAGTTTTAAATTTTGAGTTATTAAAATTTTTAAAAATAGAGGCATGGTGGAGACACAAAAAATGAAGACATTTGAACCCTTCTCATGTAAGTATTACCTAGATTTTTGCACATATACGACCACAAATTGTATAAACACAACAAAGGGAGGATTAAGCCTCAAACTTTTTTTCACATCTTTTAACTTCTTTAGTTGCTTAATCTTTCCGAACACCGATTCCTTAGTAAAGATTAAGAACTCCTCCGTTTATCTCATTTTGTCTGAAATCTTAATTCATGTCCAAGATTTAAGGAGACTCTATTCCTAAATTAAAACTGCTTAGTATCTATTTACAGAACATAAACTCCTTAGTGCATATTAGACTTAATCCTACTTTTGTTGTTGAACAAACCCAAATTTGAAAAAAAAAAAAAAAAATTCAAACATAATACCATACTATTCTAGTTTAAACACCGAACAATGAAATAATTACACGATTATGCAGATATAAGTACCGTTTTATTATTGGGAAAGAAGAACTGGAAATTTTAAATTTAAATACTGAGAGCATCTACATCCCTGAAACTTTTAGTGTTTCTAATCTGATGTGGCAGTTGGTAAACCAGTTTCAGGGATGTAGATGAATTTCTTATTTAGCAACTTTGCTCAATAATTTATTAATAAGAAATCGTTTATAAACTGTGACGTGGCGAAATGATTCGCTGAAATTTCTTTCTCTTGCAAATATATCTTAATAAGAAATTTTATAACCTGTGACGTGGCAATTAGGAAATTCTAATTTTAGTTTCAGGAATGTGGAGGCTTAAAAATTAAGAGAGATTTAATTTCTAAAAAACAGTTAACAGTTATTTAGAAACTCTAATAGTTTCAGGAATGTATATGCTCTGAATAGTTCAAGTTTGAACACATGAATGTACAGGTTTAACTATTAGATGATTCAAATTTAATACAACAGGACAATTCGAACATAAATATCTATTCATATAATTCAAGAGATCGGACAATTTACGTTTCAACATGCGACGTGTACACACTCATGTACAAATTATTAATGGGGACATGTACATGCGACTATGCGAGGGACAAATCTTTGAAATTTTGTTAACACTTTTTTTTTTTTTTTTTTTTTGAGTTATGAAGCCCTTTGCAAAATTCTCACTTTATTTGAAGTAACCAAAAAAAAAATTGACAAGCAATTATTTACAACTATTAATGAAACATGAGAGTGCCCCAATTTGAGCTTCCTTTATTCAATGTGACCATTTTAAGCAGCAAAAAGAGGAAACTAAAGCGCACTAACATCACCTAATTTCTTACGCCTACAATCAATTACACCCTAAAATGTTTCACTACTAGGCAGTAGCCAGAATCAATTTACTTCCTTTTTTTGGAGACTTTTGCTTATTTATTAAGACTAACAACATAAAGCACTCTCCAATCATTTCTTTTTTATTTTCCTTTTCTCCATAGCAGCGGTTTACGTTCTAGTTGACACTTTAAATCAGATAAATTATTAAGTTAACCGATAAAATGTTATATAAAAATTTAAAAAAAAATGCTACAAAGAATTTTCCAATGAAAGTAAATGAATCACCAAAACAGCATTTATTACCAAAATAAATGATGAGACCTACTACAACTGTTTGCCCTCCACTTCACAGTCTTCACTCAAGACCTTGACTGCATTCTATCTGGACACAATTACATAAATTGCAGAGATTCTTTTGCGGTTTCGCCACCCTCGAGGCCCCAACCCCATCTCCCCCTCTTTGTGTTGTGTTGTTGCGCTCGGTCAGTGTTTGTTCCCAGTTGCAACGAAACAAAGACTATTGCTCTCACTTCTAACTGGTCTTTCTCTCTTTTTCTGAAAATGACTTGGTAGAGGCTACTTAACTGGTCTCTCTCTCAATAATACCTCCTCCATTGTCTTCTCTCTCTCTCTCTCTCTCTCTCTCTGTCTCCCTCTCTCATAACACTTCAAGAATAAGAGAGATGGAATACAATGTAAAAACCAAAACAATGGGTCAAGAGTTTACTCTCCTGAAAGGCATGCGCCGGATCGAACCAAGAAATTTTGCTCTCGGTTTGTTGCTTGGATGCTTTCTCGTCACATTTGCATATTTCTCCATGGCCAAGTTTGATTCTTTCAATTTCTTTGTAGTAGGTCAGTTCCCCGTAATTTCTTCTTTTCATCAATGATTTGCAACAAATTTTGGTACATTGTGTTTGTTTGTTTTGCATGGGTTATATTTCTGATTTGGTGAAATTTCATGCAATCTTTCCAATTTTACTTCAAGTTCATGTTTTCTTATTCTCTCTCTATTTTTTCTTCTCTCAGTGGATTCTCCTCCAATAGAATATGTTGCTACTCCTAGCAGTGATATAGCACAAAATATGGTGAACTCAGAGCAACCAGGTACGCATGAAACCCAAATTTTTTTTGCATATTACAAAACAAAATTTAAAAAAATTGTTTTGTTATTTCTAAACTTGTCTCGTTTTATGGGTTTTTAGATGGCGGTGCATCTGACAACGTGAGCTTTTCAAAAGCTACCTCAAAAATAGGTAAACCCAAGTATAATATTTTCTTTACTGCTTTTGTTTCTCCTTGTTTCCATTGTTTTTTCAATATAGACTATAGAGAGAGGATAAACAAGTACTTTATAAAGGTGTTGCTTTTTAGACATATTCCAATTTTTTTGAATTTCTTTCAGATGTGGACAAGGAGCCCCAGAATGCACCAAAATTAGGTGTAGATAGCAATATTAGTTCAATAAATTCAAACAATTCTTCCACTTCCAAATCTTTGACCAGTGAAGAGTCTACAGAGAGTACAGTTCAAGAATTAGGTAATAAATTCGGCTTCTTTCTCTATCTTTTCTGGTTTTAAAACATTTTTCAAAAAATTAGAAATGCATATACACTTCAAAATTGAGAAATAAGACAAACATGGAAGCACCAGTTGAATTATCTAAAACCATATAAAGCTGGGGACAGTGAAATAAAGTTAAAAAGCAAAAGGGAAAAGAAGTGTAAAATCAACTGTAGCACTTGTTATGTTTATTCTCTACTATTGTCTTCTTTAGACAATTTCAAAATTACTGTAAATAGCAAAATTCCTATAAATTTTCTTGTTTCAATTCTGCTACCAAAATTGTCATTTTAAGGTCTTTACTTTCATAAACTAACTTTCCACATATAGGTACTATCAATTGGATGGGGGCAGTCCGATGGGCATTAGACCAGATTCGGTCTGATGTCTGGTTGGAGCTGTCTGATCCACACAAATGTTGATGCATATCAGACGGCTCTGACTAGGTATCGGACTGAATTTGGTCTGATGACCCCATCGGACCACCCATGATTTCACTATCATTGGGTTCAAAACTTTTGGAACTATCAATTTTCTAAAATAGGTAAGACTAATTATTGGTTTTAATTCATGTTTTGCTTTGCTTTTTTAGATGGTAGTATTTTGGAGGAAACCAAGGAGATTACTAAAACATGTGAAAAGGGATCCGAGCTATGTGAAACTGGAACTGATTCTGCTTCTAATAAAAGTTCAACCAACATTATTGATTCTGAAGCAATGCTACCTTCAATTGATTCAAACCAACCAAGTAGAGTTCCCTTATGTTTTATAACTTTTTATGATTTAAGAATAGTAATTAGTTCTCATAATAATTCAATTCCGTAGTTACTTTTTGTTGGGACCATAGAAAATGTTTTGCCCTGAAATGTGACCCAGTAAATCTACAAGTTCAAATGTTAATAAGAAATGACAGATTTCTTTTTTCAATTTCATGAGTTGATAATTAGTAAAATGTGGAAGGACCAAATTGCAAAAGCATGCCATTAAGTCTGATATTAAATGTGAAACTACTGTACCTTGACCTTGACATCACAAGATGGGATGTGGGTCCAATATAAACTGAAACAAATCATGTGCTTCATGTCAGCATTTGTGTAGATTCAGTTTTGCTAATCTTCTCTACTTAAAATTTTAACCTTTTAATTTTTTTTTCTTTTCTAAATTCTTCAAGATTGGACTATAGAGAAGGAACCAAAGAAAGAGATGAAGAAACAAGTGCCTTTATGTGACCTCTCCCAGAGGAGAATTGACAAGTGTGAAATTGAAGGAGATGTGAGAATTATAGGCAAAGATGCCACCGTAATGTGGGTCCCGTCGCCAGAATCAGATGATGGTCCAGATTACGAGAGAAAAGTCTGGCAGATCAAGCCGTACCCGAGGAAAGAGGATCCAGCGGCAATGGCCCACGTACGAATAGTCACAGTGAAACCAATAGACGGTCCGGATGTTGCCCCGCCTTGCACACAACATAGAGATGTGCCGGCAATTGTGTTCTCTGATCGTGGGTACAGTTAAACCTAATTAAGTAGTGTTACATATTTTACGGTAATTTGTTAGGAGTAGGGTTCAAATGCCCCATGTCTTTCATGAAGCAATCTTACATCATTTTTTTATCTCCATTTTCGAAGTTCAAACAGTCAATCTGAAATGCTCAACATGGTCTACATATTAAATGTGCTTGGAGACCAATTTTATATTTTTTGGAAATTTATTTCTATTTTTTTAGATAAATACAAAATCACTATTTTTGGATGGTCTAAAATGTTCTAAAAAACAGTGATATTGTACCTATCTAAAAAGATGATAAAAAGTTTCCAAAAATATAAAACTTGGTTTCCAAACACATTTTAATATAAAGATCACATTGAGCGGTTAAAATCAACTGTATGGATTTTGAAAACGGAGATAAGAATGTGAGGCATGATTGAGGCATGAAAGACACAAGGCATTTGAACCGTGCTCAATTTGTTAGACCTTGCATGTTATATATTAATTGGTTGTGTTACTAATTTCAGGTACACCGGGAATTACTTCCATGCCTTTACTGATATGTTGATCCCTATATTTACAACTGCTCGAAGGTTTCAAGGAGAAGTTGAATTTCTTGTGACCAATATACAGATTTATTTGATTATGAAGTACCTCCCGATATTCAAGAACCTTACGAAATATGACATTATCGACTTTGATTCTGACGATCAAGTCCGTTGCTACAAAAAAGCATATATCGGCCTCACAAGTCACGATGATTTCGGTATTGATCCCGAGAGAATTCCCGAGAGGTACACGCTAGTCGATTTTACAAGATTCATGCGCACAACTTATGGGCTCACGAGAGATGTTGTAGAAATTCCTGTACAAAAAAAATTGGGAAGGAAACCGAGATTGATGATTGTCGCTCGAGCAAGAACAAGGCGGTTTGTGAACCTAGATGAGATCGTTCGTGAGACAGAGAAGCTCGGGTTTGATGTGGTAGCAACAGAGACGACTGATGATTTGGCGCGACTTTCCGTCATTGTTAATTCGTGCGATGCGATAATGGGTGTGCATGGTGCCGGACTAACTAACATGGTGTTCCTGCCTATCAATGCAGTGTTTATTCAAATCCTCCCTTGCGGCGGACTCGATTGGGTTGCCGGTATGCTCTCTATTTCGTTTGATCCAACAATTATCGCATGTAGAACTATAATTGCGTCTAGTTCTTCATCTTATCATGAGATTTTATCACATTTTTTCTATATCCATGGAAAAATAGGATGTCAGATTATAATGATCTAAATTAAAATAAAATGCAGGAAATTATTTCAAGAGGCCAGTTGGGAATATGAAGTTGAAGTACATCCAGTACGACATTGCGCCGGAAGAGAGCACACTGATCGACGAGTACCCAAGAAATCACACGGTTTTCACCAACCCGGAGTCCATACGGCGACAAGGGTGGAATCCAATGAAAGAGATTTTTCTTGACAAGCAAAATGTGAGGTTGAACATGAAGAGGTTTAGACCCACATTGAAGAAAACCTTGAAATATCTCAATCCTGTGGATTCATAAATTTAAATTAAATATGTAAAATAGTAGAGATTTTCTTTATTTATTGTTTTTGTGTTTTACAAGATATGGCAAATGTTCTGTTCTTTTAAGTTGAGAGTAAATGTTAAAAGTTGTAGCACTTAAGAAAAGGTATATACATGTACTTGTTTTTAGATACAGAGCAAGATACATGATAGTATATATTATCATTATATGTTTGTAATTTCACCAGTAGTTATTCAAGTTTTTTTGCCAAATTGTTTTTCCTCCTGGCTCCTATTATTTTTTCTATATTACTTGCTCAAGAGTACAGAAATATGCAAATTACTTGCAAACCTATTATTATTATTTGCAAATCATGATAACATGATATATCATGTAAGTTTGAGTGAGGCTGGTAATATGCATATTCTGAATCGACTTATGTTATGAATTCATATATCTGTGTTTTTAAGTTCAACTATAATCATGTTATGAACACGATCTCTATATGAAAATCATACGAAAAATCTATTTCGAGACAAAATAATTTTTAAGAATTTTTTTACTATTTTTCAAGGTTTTAAATAACGATTATCGCGTCATCGCGGAAAGGTTAAAAAAAAAAACTATCGCGAATAGCATAACTATAGTGAAAGCTATCACACATAGCATTTTTTTTCTATAAAAAAATATATTATATAATTCTACTAATTATCAACATTATCTAAAGTCTCATCGAGCAATAAGTAAAACCAATTTGATTAAGGAATAATAATATTCATATTAAACCAGTGTGAAGTCCAAATTCTTATTTAAATTATTTCTAGCAATATTATAAACTATATTTCGTTTTCTATTCAAAATAATCTAAACATAATGATATAAACTAATTATTTTTTTTTTCTATTCACAATAACTGAAGTATCATGTCATAACTATTTATACTTTTCTATTTAAAAGCAAAAGCATTATGGACGTTGAAAAATTTTGGTCCTTAAAATAAAATAAGTTTGGGCCTTGAAATAAAAACCTATGTATAGTATAGCGTGCACTATTTGCGCTACATGTTATGTGCTATAGCGGACCGCTATAGTAGCCATAGCTGAAATAGCGCAATTTTATTTCATAACTTAGTGTTTAAAGTCTAAAAATGCTATAGCGTGCTATTTAGAACATTGTTATTTTTTTAAATTTTAAATAGGTAGAAAATATGTGCTTCCGATGGTCCATAATTTTTAAAATTTAGATTAAGTGATTTTCTATCTATCTAAAAATTAATAAAAATATTCTAAAAAATATAAAATTTTGCTCGGCAAATACATTTTCATATGAAGATCATATTTAATTAATTGGATCAATTATATGAACTTAAAAATATATATATAAATCTATAGCACATATTAACTGTTCAGATTTATCATTTGAAGTTAAACTTACTAAAAAAATGACAAGCTTCATAACACCATGTTTGTATTCTATATATGAGTAAAGCTAAGGTGCTCTTAAGTGTACCGTACTCCTAAATGTAGGCCGTTGGATTTCTTTAAAAGTCGTGCTACCACGTCTTTTAAAGAATCTACACGACTTTTAAAGAAATCCAACGGCCTACATTTAGGAGTACGGTACACTTAAGAGCACCTTAGCTTTACTCTTCTATATATATCAATATGAAAGTTATAAATTTTAATAAAATTATGGTTTGGACTGAAGTAAAACGACAATAACCAAATTAATGTTAACGACTAATAAATATATCATGATGTCCGATCTCTTGTTTCTATTTTGGGGCCGCGCATCTCTTATTCTCATCCAGCCTGGAATTAATATTACAAAAAATGTCTCCATACCTAGTTATTGATTAGTTAGGCTATATTGCTGGAAATATAGCAGCCAGGCAACGTGCATCAACACCATGCATGCACCGCCAATATTTCTCGCTACAATTTTATGTAGGTTGTTGTTCTATTCCCACAAATAAAACATTCAATTCGAGCATCATAAAACAATAAAGAGTGAGGCTATGGTGCTATGCATAGCACCAATGGCTAGTATACTACGGCTCAATATGGTACTTTTTAAAATCCTAACGGTCGATCCGACCGTTCAATGTGATATCCATATGAATATGTACTAGCAAACTAAATTTTATATTTTTTCGAATTTTTTTACTATTTTTTCAGATAGGTAGAAAAATCAGTGTTTTTTTGAAAATTCTGGACCATCAAAATTCTACCTATCTGAAAAAATAGTAAAAAAATTCGAAAAAATATAAAATTTAGTTTGCAAGTACATATTCATATGATTATCACATTGAACGGTCGGATCGACCGTTAGGATTTTAAAAAGTACCATATTGAGCTGTAGTACACTAGCCATCCGTGCTATGCATAGCACCATAGCCTCACTCAACAATAAATAATGCTGTCCCAGATTTGTAATTTCACGTGTTGTTGCTGAGTGCTGAGTGCTGACAAACTAAAATACGATAATATTATCTATGTATGACTGTATGTAATACATAAACCGACGGAATTTTAAATGGACATGTCCTGTTTTAACAAACGGAGACCGTTAAAGGACCTGCCGACACTTTACACTTACATTGACTGATTCACTAACGTCCTGTTCGGCGCACCTCTTCCCATGGATTTAAAAAAAAAAAAAAACAACTTTTTGAATACTTATGTTCGGCATTTCATTTAATTCTCATTCCTATTTATTCAAATGGTTTTTTTTTTCATGAAATACTTATGATTTTGTGCCGATTTTTTTATTGGCATTTCAAAATAATGAAATCTTAGAGTTAGACAGTATTTTGGAGAAAATTTCAATGTTATCAGAAACACAGATATTTTCTACACAACTCATAGGGATAACACGCAAACAATATATTGTCTTCGTGCCGTCCTATAAGATGCGCAGATAACACATGTGTTTTAGATTTTTTTTTTTAAAACACAATGTGTTAATAGTTTTTACAATGATCTATCGGGATTAACCAGGTTATAAAACATATGTGTGTCATCATTGTTTTTTGTAAAAATATGTCGGTACTTCTTTTCAAAACTTTAAATAGACATAACTTTTCATTGAAAACTTTGATTTCAGCGTATGACCACTTTTCGAGAAGATAACGAAAAGATCTACAGTTTATCCCAATAATTGACCTAGGATGACTAATTTTCAGTGAAAAAAAAAATATCATTTAGTGTCTCAAAACTTCCTTTAAAGTTTTTAATACTCGACGGTTATATATTTTACTTTTATTTCATACAAAAACAACCAATTTAAAGGAATTTAATTTGACAATAGTCAACAATCTAAAATTTAGTACCAATATTTGATTTTATTTAAAAAAAAATCATGTCCATGCATACATAATATGTGCATCAACCACAAGTGACACGCACACAATGCATACACAGACCTTGTCTATGTGCTACCCTTAGGGCTTGTTCGGCTGCAGCGTGGGCTGGGGAATGGGCATAGGAAAACAAAATTTTTGAACTGATTTACTGTTCACGTGGGAAAAAAAAAATTCTCTGAGTGAATTTTTTTTTTCCCACGTGAACAGTAAATACGAACAGACCCTTAGAGGGTGTGCAGACAATGCATACGTTTATGCTAATATTGGAATATTTTCCAAAATGTTGTAATTCTGATTTTTTTATTATTGTAAAATGCTAACTAAAAGAATTGGGATTTTGTAGGAATTTTAAAATTGTTTCAGACCATTTTTTCCCAAACTAATCTTCAAGCTTCTCTCTTTTTGTATTAATTGAATTTAGCACAATATACATATACTTAAATTGAATATGTTGCACCTATTCGAAACTTTAGCATTTTCAATGTTTGAACTTTAGCTTTGGTTTTCACCTATTCAAAATTAAACATCAAAGCATTTGAATTTAATTGCATTTTTTATTTCTGATAATAAAGTTTATTTTGTATTTTCTGTACGTTTAGACATTTTAATTAATTTTTCTATTCTAATAAAATTTTAGGTAAATAAATGCAATTTGTTGTTGAATTGAATATGCAGTTAATAAAATTGAACAAAATTAATAAAACAAAAAATTAAAAATTAATCGAACAAAATAGAATTGAACAGTACAAATTTTGATGTTAATATAAAATCTTCTAAAAAAAATTAATTTTGATGTCAATTGATGGGAAGTCTGGGATTCTTGCGACATTGTTGTCAGATAAGAGAAAAAAAATGAATCAAGCTCTGATACCATGATAAAATAGAGAGTTGAGATAAAGAAGATAAAGAGAGGAAAGAATAATCGATTGTATTGATCATTGATCATTGATAACAGTATATTTGAGATTACATGTATATATAGAAAAGACTAAAAGGCTATAGCTCACAGAGTAACCCTGTAACTAACAGGTTGTTACAAAGGTTTGACTGAGTCAAAGCATAATCCTAACTTACTCTAATAGAAAATAAACGAATGTTTCAAATCATATACTTGTCAAACACCAATAAATTAAACTTTTCTATAAAAGATTTTCATAAAAATTCCGATTGGCGAACATGCCTAAAAATGCTGCTTAAATTTTCCCATTTTGAAACTATACTTTTGAAACCAGATCGAGACGAGATAATATAAAAGCAGAACGGCCGAACGGATGTCAGGCCTTGATTACCGGACCAAAACAAGAATCCGCATACTAGCGCTATGCAGCCATTCCCTCACGTGAAACTGAGTTGTGGGTCCCAAACTCGAATTGCAAAACAAATACAGAAACACTTGAAACAAATACATAGGGCCCCCTCGTTAGTTGTCAGCAACTTGAAACATTAATTGTTATAGGAAATTAGGAACAGAAAATATCAAACCAGACTCCAAAATGCTGACACCACACAGGGGCCCCTCATCAATGACTTGGCGTCTTGGCGACATTTGACATGTAAACAAACATTTTTGTCTTTCCGTGTTAAAGGGAAGAACCGAAGAAGACACGTTGTCCTCGTTTTAGCCGTGTTGCCTAATTTTTTGGAACTTTCAACCGATTGAATTTTTCTCTACAATATGTTTGGTTGCATTCCATTCCATCTTACGAAAATTAATACTTTTTTTAAGAGAAATTTAGATATATATATATATCCATCGTGTATATATACGATTTAGATACTTCTCATACTAATTTAAAAATTAATTATATCATCGTATGAACTCAATTTTGTTAATTAATATCTCTATTTATTAATTTAATCACTTAAAACATATTATTTAACAATAATAAAAAAAATTATTGATAATTTTTTAAAGTCAATTAAATAATTTTGTAGCTATAGTCTTTTCAAGGCCCACGGAATGAACTGAAAGCCTTTACAAAAATGTTCACATAAAGCCCATATTTTTTGTAAGGGATGTCGAATTCGAAATGGGGAGTGGGGATTGCGAAATGTGAAGTGGGAAATTATGGGAATGGATCTTGGATTCTTGGAGCAAAGTTGGAATTCAGTTCAGTTTGGCTGAGTTGCATTTAGTGATCTTAATAGTAGCCAGTAAAAGACAAAATTCAATATTAGAGTCAAATTCTCTAATTTAACTTGCTTAAAACATAAATAAAATAAAATAAAATAAATTAAACAAGCACAGTTTAATAATTTAACGGTACAAGAATTAAAATTGACGCAAGAATCCAAAGCCTTAAAAACTATTTACATAAGTCCAAAATTGATGATTGATGTTCTCGTTAAGCCCAAAATTGTTTCCAAATATAACTGTTCTCCATTTTAAATTTTGAATAAAATATTCCCCTCTCTGACTCTCTCTCTCTCTCTCTCTCTCTTCATTTTCGCTGCCAAAAGTCAAAAACCCATTTTTTCAGAATTTCGCCACCCATCTCATCCCCTTCGTCTGGTGACCTCCGCCACCTCCCTGAGAGATCTCTTCTTTTCTCCTTTTTAGACCTCCTGTGACTTGACGGCCGGACTGGAGCATGACCTTGTAAACTCATTACACGCTTTTGACAAATTGATTAACTTGAGGTCGTAGGTGAGGAAAAGGGATTAATTAACAATTTAGGGTTAATTGGGATCATATCACACTTTTGGAAATCTCATAACCATATAAGTATGGTACTGATTATGGAAACAGTAGCCAAATGTTGGTATCAGTCAGGATAGCACTTTACTATCTTAGCATGGCCTTTTTTTTATGTGGTACAGGTACTTACTTTTAGGAATTGTTATAAGTTGTTTTACTTCATACATATTTGATTTGGGTTAATCACATGGCACCAATTACTATAAACATTGCTCTCGGCCTCCAAATCGGAAATTGGTTTATGGAGTTATACTTTCCACAATCCTTATTACCATTTTGGTTCTCAAAATCATTATGTGGACTAATTGGTCCAAGAAATCAGTTTCTCTCCCACTATATAGAGCTTAATTTAGATAGTTTATAGTAGTAAATCAAACTTCTGTGTAGTTTCTGCACAGCCTGTCCCAAGCCAGGAAAAAGGAGGAGGGCCGTGATAGGCATGGCGAGCCAGCAGTAAAAAAAAACAACTTTTTTTATGGAGATGAAACCCAAAAGACTTCGATTGAGTTTCATTTCTAGCCTACCCCAACTTGTTTGGGACTAAAGACTTGGTTGTTGTTGTTGTTGTATAGTTGTAAATCAATTTTTGTTGAGTGCTAGAATATAGTTCAATTGTTGCAGTTTGTTCTATGGGTTGGCTATCCTTGTTACCTTTTTGGGGTTTGGGTACACCATTTATTAGTTTATTAATCAACCCCGGAATTTGGAGAAAGAATCACTCCAATTTCTCCCTCAAACCAAATTGGTTCAGCTTTGTTACATATTGGATGTAACATGATTATACGTTGTTAATACCTTTGTTTGTGCAATTGTCTGTTTGTTTGGTCAAGCAAAACATTTTTATAGATGGTCAATTTGGGGGTTATAACATGTGCTTAATACCTTACTCTTAAATATCCATTTCTAGTTGCATATTTATGAATTAATTTACATACTATGATATAGAAGGGCCTACATACATGTTCAGTTTCTAATATTCCAATGACAGCTGTATTAATTTCATTTCAATTTCATTGATGTAGATACTCTAAACCCTCTTATCCATTTCCATTCGTCGAGGTTAAATGGATTTCACCGTGCTTCGACGGTCAGAGCGGATCCGGAACATGAATGTGCCCACAAACAAACCCATTCTCCCTCAGATGAAGAGAGAAGGTTAGGGTTTGCCCCTTTTCCCTTTTCCCTTTTCCCTTTTTCATTGTTTATATGAGATGTAGGATTGTTTACATGAAATTAATGTTTGCCTAACAAAATTTTAACAAGCTTACATACTGCGCACTGCATAACTAAGGTGAAATTCAGTAAATTTAAATCTTGTGTGTTTCGGTACTTGCAGAAATGCAATGGGTTTATTACTACTGTATGATACTTGCAGAATGGTACTTGTACCTGTTAGAAGCATTTTGAGTGCCATATATTGATAAATTAGCTTCAGTACCCCTTAACATACCACCAAAAAATCAGGTACATGGATGATTGTCTTTCCACAATAAGAAAATTTCACATTAAAATTGACTTAAAAAAATCAATAGCACAGTTCTTTCTAATCAAATCAATTTTTTTGTGTTTCCTAAATTAAAGAAATGAAGGAATTCTCAGACCAACATCAATATACGTTTGCTTCTAAATAATTTATCTACTGTCCAATTTTACAGATTTTGATGTCTATCTGATCAAGGTTAGTTTTGCAATTACACAAATATGAGGCAATTGAATTTGTTCTTAATTGGTTTATATGAGAATGTACATTATGATAGACTTTTTTTTAAAATATTTTTTATCTTGCAGGGGCAAGGATGTCAGGGGCCAGGATGTCAGGGGCAAGGATGTCAGGGGCCAGGATGTCAAGGGCCACGATGTCGGCAAGGATGTCAGTGGGCAAGGATGTCAGGGGCCAGGATGTCAGGGGCAAGGATGTCTGCCTTAGTTCGGCGCAAGAGGAGGACAACATTCAAAGGCACAAACAACAGACATCACTGTTTAGCAAACTTCCTGATATGTTGGTCATGGAGATCCTCTCTCGGCTGCCACCTAAACCCTTCTTTCGTTGTAAAAGCGTCTGCAAAACCTGGCTCTCCGTCTCCTCTGATGCTTTTCACCTCAACAAGCACTTGCAACCGAATATGAGATGTTTTTTCTACAACCATGCATATGGTGAAGATGCATATGGTGAAGGTGGTGCCGGCTTTGTGAAGGTTGATGGAACGGTCAGTGTCTTATCATGTCACAACCAGTATTTGCAGATACTTGATTGCTGTAATGGGCTTCTCCTTGTCGAAGCCCGTGACAAGAAATCACGTTTCCTATATGACTTACATGTCTACAACCCTGTAACCCGGACTCTGTTCACCTTGTGGTCCCATATCCTAGATGATCAAGCTTTTTCATTGGCTTTTGACCCTCGAGTGTTGTATCAGTTTCACGTAATTAGATTCAAAGGTAACTTTTTTGACATTTCCTTGTTTAAGAGAGGCACGTGCAAACATTACAAAAAGTTGGCGTCTCCTGTGATAATCAACTATGGTTCCAAGGGTACTTTTGTTGACGGGAGGGTTTATCGCTTAACAATTGAAGATGAAATCCTGAGCGTTGATCTGAACAATTGCTCCTACCAAGTTATCCGCCCGCCAAATCTGGAAAACCGTACTCTGATTGAAATCGGACAATCCCAAGGGGTCTTACATTGTATGTCTATATGCGAGAAGAAAATGCTTTTAATTTGGGTTCTTGAGAGCTACACTAGACAGCAGTGGACTTTAAAGTATCAACTGAGCCTTGATACAGTGTGTCCAGTTCCCATGCCTAGTTCCTATCATTTTTGTATCGATCGCATCCGATACTCAAGGCATTTTGCATTTCATCCTGAGAAAGATGTTGTCTTTATGCCTGTGGGAGATAAATATATCGTGTCAGCTGATTTGAGCACACGTCAAGCGGATGTGCTTGATTGTCTGATCAACGATGGAAAGCAGTATTGTTGGATTTACATGCCATGTTACTTGGTATGATGACTTGATCTGCAAAGATTGATGTCATGATGAATCTTTATGTACCTTTACATGTCTAAAGAACATGATTTGCGTTCCACAACTCTGCTTTAAACTGTTTAATTTGGTTTTCTGGCGTGACGTGTGATCTAGGTTTTAGTATTGTTGTTGTTGCATGCTTTTAGTAATTTGCTTTGGGCTGACTCTCTCCATTTTTTATGCTACTGTATAGTTCTTATTTGACTTGACTGGTACATTGGTACTTCATCGTGGTATAAATTGATCGTGTAAATTAATTGTATAGATTCACCAGGTCAGTGAAAATCTCAGTTGGGTCTGACCATACATTGACTAGTCGCGTGTCAGAACGCACAACGTAATTATGAATGGACAAGGTGAGAATAACAAAGTTCCACTTTTAAATGGTTTAATGTATTCATCGTGGTATGTTCTATGTAGCTATTCTTGTGACGACTATAATTTAACTCGTTAGGCCACAGTTTTGTTGCAGTTTTCTAGTGGAAGAATAAGGGGTTTATTTTTTTTGAAGGGTTCCAATACCTCGTATTTTTCATATCTCATCATACCTCGTATAATTTTTTGAGAAAAAATAAGGGTCATGTCCTCATTTGATTATACCTCATATTGTATATTTTCATTTTCAAAATCTAAACTGTCAATCCGAATCACTCAATATGATATCCATACTAAAATATGCTTGGGAATGAAATTTTATAATTTTTGCAAATTTTTTACTATTCTTAAGATAGGTATAAAATCACTGTTTTTGGACCATCGAGGTTGATGGAATGATCAATACCTTCTCATTTCAAGATTGTTTCAATATACTAGATTGTTGTAACGGACTTCTCCTTGTCGAAGCCTCTCCCAAGAAATATGACTTCGCATATGATATACATGTCTATAACCCGGCAACCCGGACTCTATTCACCTTATGGTCCCATAAACCACATGATCAAGCTTTTTCATTGGCTTTTGACCCTCAAGTGTCCCATCTGTTTCACATAATTAAATTCACAGGCGGGGTCTAACAACAAAGTTAACTTCATTGACATTCTCTCTTTTGAGAGAAGCAAGTGCAAACATGGCAAATGGTTGGTGTCTGATGTGAGAATCAACCAGTATTGCAAGGGAACTTTTATTGATGGGAGGGTTAATTGCTTAACAACTCAAGATGAAATCCTCAGTGTTGATCTGAACAATTTCTCCTATGAAGTCATCCGCCCGCCAAATCTTGAAAACCGTGCTCTGATTGAAATTGGACAGTCCCGAGGGGTCTTACATTGTATGTCTATATGCCACGAGAAAATGTTTTTTATTTGGGTTCTTGAGATCTACACTACACAGGAGTGGACCTTAAAGTACCAACTGAACCTTAATGCAATTTATTCAGTTCTCATACGTAATGTTCCCATAGGTAATCTCGGTGATTTTTGTATCCATCGCATTAAGCACTCCGGGCACTTTGCATTTCATCCTAAGAAAGATGTTATCTTTATGCCTGCGTGTCACTTGATAGTCTGGGCAACAACAGAGAGGGACATTGTTGGGTTTACCTGCCTTGTTACTTTGTATGACTTGATCTCCAAAGAGTGGTGTAATGATGAATCTTTCTGTACTTTTTTACATATCTGGAGATCACGAGTTGGGTTCCACAACTCTTCTTTAAACATTGTAATTTTGTTTTTGTGTTGTGAATATTATCTAGGTTTTAGTACCGTTGTTACATGCTTTTAGTAATTTTCTTTGGGCTGATTCTCTCACTTTTTTATGCTACTTTATAGTTCTTATTTGACTTGACTGGTATATTGGTACACCCTTGAATAGATTGATAGCTAAATTAATTGTATAGGTTCATTGATTATCAATTGTATTTAAAGGTTCCCACTTGAAATTTGAAACTTTATTATTTCATTAAAAAGATTGTATCATTGTTGTACACTCATACCAGTGGATCCACAAAAACTTGAAACGAACAAGTACAACCAACATTCAAACATATCATTGTTGTACAGTCAGCCTAAAAGATTTTCATGTCACCAGTTGTATGATATATAACATCAGATGATTACCAAAATTAGAGTAGAACTAAGGTGTTCTTAAGCTTGCCATGCCTCTTTGTGAGCTTAACTCAAAAACCTATTGGATTGACTTCAAACGACGCATCCAAACCGTTGAAACCGATCTACTTCATGAGTGATGCGTTTACATGTCAAATTTTTTAATTTTTGAACTAATTTAGTGTGAAGTCAAGCGGTAAAAAAAAGATGATTTATAAGTTTATTTTAATGAGTTTATTTTTCAACATTTTTTGACCGCTTGACTTTATACTAAACTATTTCGAAAAATTATAAATTTGACATGTAAATGCATCACTCGTGAAGTAGAATGGTTTCAACGGTTTGGATGTGTTGTTTGAAGTCAATCCGATAGGTTTTTGAGTTAAGCTCACGAAGGGCTTGGTGAGCTTAAGAACACCTTAGTTCTACTCCCAAAATTAATCAGCTACAATATATCAAGACTTGTAGTCACTAGGAATTGTCAATAGAATTTGTACTAATAAAGAAAAAAAATGAATATAAGAGTTTTAAAGCATAGGGATTTTCCATCTAACAAATCCCTATTCATTTCAAAGCTGGAGAGAATTCAGAGTTTCGCTAACAAAAATATTCTTCTGTATAGATGCTTATTTTCGGAAAAACAAACAAGTTATTCTATTTTTCCCAGGAAAATATTCTTTTCCAGGCAAATGTTTCACTGCCGGGAAAATATATCATGGTGATTTATCATGTACTTGTGAATAGGCAATTGTTCACTGCCGGGAGGTTTGACAGAATCTGAGCCATACATCAAATAATTACTGGATATAAAATAGATACTACATCTCCTACAACATAACATCAACACCTTGTCTTTGAAAAATTAGGTAAATGACAGACAACCATCAACAACATCAAAATAAATATCAGGAACCAATATTTCTCGCATATTCATCTATCGATTTATCTATAAACTGATGCGAAGGATGTTAATACATTAATGTTAGGACATGAAATCCACTTTCTCACGGGTACTTATGAGCCATAATTATTACCACTACACAATTATGTTGGTTTCTTCATGCCATCCAAATAAAGAAATACACCACCATCCAAAATTATATCACAACTAAAAGTTTCTAAATAGAAGCTCCGACTCTGTCACGAGGTATAAGGCGCAACTCAGAGCCATGTTTTAGAAATACATTTCCTGCACAAGAAATTACTTCAGATAATAAAAATATGAAAATATCTAGCTGACAACAGAAGTTGATAAAGCTATTTATTGATGCACTAAGCGGACTACAATCATATGCTTCGAGCACAAATCAGGAACCAAGAAAAAGGAACACAAAGAAATGGTTGCTGGTCCGATAAACATCAAGCATGACTAGTGAGTAGTGAAAAATATCACCTCATAAAATGCTAATTAAGCCAAATGTACATTACCAATTTTAACATATTACACCATGAGTTTAGCTTCTAAAGGAAATATTTAGCAACACATTCAGGGCCTTTTCAAACATATGAGTTTGAAAAAGTGTAAAAGCTATTGCACTGCAATTATTGCCAACCTTGATCCAAAGTTCAAGCCAATTGTTTAACCTGACTTTGCTGTGTAATTGGCTTACATATATAATAAACTGATAACAACGTATAAACTATTATTAGAGAATTTGAAGGACTAACCTGCACTTTGTTGTGGATTAATGCCTACGCCATCTGTAATGAAAAAAAACACAAGAAGAGAAATAAGCCCAATAACATATTTGCTAAATCCTAATATTTCATGAATTGTGTTCCTGTGCATAATAGATAATTGACCTGAGGACAGAGGCGGATTTACATAATTACATTGATGGTATGGGGGTCAATTGATCCCCATTTTTTTTTAATTTATATATGATTTTCTATATAATTTAGAGTAAAATGTCATGATATTGTAAAATTGACTCCCATTCTCTGAAGGAAAATTTTATATGATTGACCCTCATATGTGTTTGACACTCATAGTTCAAAAGTCTGGCTCCGCCCCTGCCTGAGGATGTACTGCATGACCTATAGACATACTATAAAGGAGTTCATAATCAAATGTTTCTCAAAATTAGACTGAGGTATAGCAAACAGTGCGTAACTAAAAATTTACATTTGAAACTGATTCCGGTGTAAGGATAAAGAAGCATTTGGCGCGGTACCTAAAACCCTATTTGTCTTTTTTTGAAAGCCGTACAGAAGCTGCACAGTGTTTTTTTTACCATTCTTCAGGAATCCTATTTGTCATTTCACAAAGAAGAATGGCTCCAATGCAAAAATAAAAGCTGAGTGACAGTTATGTAGATTTAGTTATACTGAACTATTTATGTTTAGTTCTGTTTGCTATTTTTTTTTTCTGGAAGGTTGTCATAAACATGAGATTAAAGTGTGTGCTAGATACCAGATTTCTAGCATCAGTATTTGATATTTGATCTCCTATAAGTTTACAGTTCAAGGATATGTGTTGGTGCAATGATCCATCAATGATGCTTGTTTTTTATTATATTTCCTTAATTTTCCGTTGAAATAGAAAGCACAATACACATATCCTTGAAAAGAGTTTTAGATGATGGCGTTAAGTATTTTTTTTGTTCTGGGTTTGTGATATGGTACGGATAGATCGATTCTGGATTGTTGTTTGAGCTTTTATTAATGAAAGCTGATTATTTAAAAGAAAAAACTCTGTTTATCATTATTATATGGATTGAAGCTTTCACAATATATTTTACCAATATTCCTCCAATTTTCTTATCGGTAGCATAAAAAAAAATAATCATACCATCAATCTCAACAAATTTCATTTAATATCAGGTTGACTGCTGAATTATTCAGCGGTTGAAATGGTTTCGACCGCTGCATTTCAGCAGGTGAAATATGGGTTATCAGAGAACCGGTTTTTTCAAAATTCAAAATTATTTCAACTGCTGAATTACTTAGCGGTCAGAATGGTTTTGAGATTTGCTGAAAAAGATAGTATGGGTTTAATTTTATTATTCTTTGATGCTAAAAATAAAAGATGGGATATACCTTCTCCTCATACAAAAAATAAATAAATAAAATCAAAGGATTAATATTCCTTCCCCTCATACAAAAAAAACACAAAAACAAATCAAAGGATATAACTACAGATCAGATCGAGAATCACCCACTGAAAAAAATAAAAAATAAAGGAAGCTAGTTATGATTAATGTACCATTTGTTATAATAGCGCTGGTCTGGGGAGGGACCTTGAACTCCTCAGCAGCAAATTTGAGCACAGCAGTGAATGGCGCCGCCTCCGGAACGCTAAATCTGCAATTAGATTTGATCGAGTCACAAAATCAACAACATATCAGTCAGGTCAAATCAGAACAGAACAGAACAATCCTAGATTTTGATGATATTAAGTCCAATTCAGATCAATTGAGTTTAAATCCTAACCATAGTCATAGAGATAGAGGGACGGAGAGAAGGAGAGGAGGAGAGGAGGAAGCGTACACTTACACTTTGAAAGGGAGCTTGGGATCGGAGGTGAGTGTGATCTTGAAAGAGACCTTCCCTCCGCCTCCGCCTCCGCCTCCAGCGCCAACGCCAGTGTTGCTCGCCATGGCTACTGAGAAAAAGTAACTTTTCCTGATTTCCTCTACGCAAAGAGAGAAGGATAAAAAAAAAAAAAAAGGCGGAGATGAAACAAACCGAACTCGTATCCTCTGAGTACTACAGAGATACTGTTGTGTGGAGTAATTGGATCCGACCGTTCTTTTAACTTTGCACGAATCTCAAAGCAAAAATAATACTGCCCCTTCCCGAATCCCGAATAGGCACCGTTTTTTAGTTAATCTGGACCGTAAAGTAGTGGGCTCCACTTGTGCGGTACTACAGAGGATACTTGTCCGATTGGCGCGGATTCTGATCGACGGTCATGATCTAAAGTCAAAATTTGAGTTACTTATGAGGATCGGGACTCGGTGAGACTCGGTGAAAGGCGGACGGAGTGATGGATAGATATTACGGGTAGCATCTCTACCTTTCTTTTCTGAATATGCGGTTGAGATCTAAATCTTATCTGCCCAAACTCTATAAGCTGCCCGTTATTAGGAAATGAACTCCCTGTACAATCTGTAATTTGTGCCCATTTGTTAATTTTCAATTTCATTCGGTATAAAATTAAACGATCAGAACAAATTTAGAAATTTATTTTCAAATACTGTGTTCATATTTTTTTATCATTTAATTTTATATTAAATAAACTACAGTATGAAATCAGCATATAAATACATCATTCCGACGGGTAACTTTTCAATTTGAAATCAATTCGATGAATTTTCATATTGCACTCAAATAATAGTTTAATGAGCTTAAGTTCTTATAAGCTTCATTCAAATTATAAATGGGAATTAGTGTGAGTCAGAACCAAGTAACAAATATAAATAAACTGAATGTAATACCATCCACAAATTTACAAAACAAATTAAGCACATAAAACACTTGTACCTAAATTATGACGTGAATTATGTTAGAATCCATAGGCCTCTCTTGTAGGAGAATGATTCCAAAAAATTAACCTAAGCACAGCCAATTGCATAATTATCATCTTTGTGGTGATCTATTGAAGAAAAAGACGACTTAAAACCGAAGCAACAATATATTTCGGTGCATCCACCTGTTCAATTTAAATTTGTAAAATTTGATATAATTTATGATTTATTTGTTAAGGATCAAGTGTTCATAAAAATTAATATTAAACCGTAAATTTTTCAAATCGTCTTATGGATGACAAACTATTTTTTTTTCAAATTGCACAACTTTAGTACATGACCTATCTAAATTATATACAAAATATTTATAATTTTACATTAATTTTGATCGGTTATTAAATAATTTCGTTGTTAATATAATAAATCCCATTTTCGAAGTATGAGCTTTGTCTATTTCCTTGATATATAGCCTGTTTATTTTGTGCACAAATATATGTAACGCATTTTATGCAGAACAACAAGTACAAACTTAGATACGACGGCAGGGGTTAATTTAATTTCTAGGTAGTACTTAACATGGTTATCCCTTCAGAGATATTTAATCATCATTTACTACAGTATTTTGAATAAAATATATCCAAAAACTTGCATTATGGTTACCTGGTCGGCATGAAGAATCGAGCTCAGGTGCTTTTCCGAAAGAAAAGTAGGACCCTGTTTTTTCGGATCTAACTATTCAAATTTTTCTATTTACGTATCTCGATAAAAAAACTCTTTCATGCACAAATCTCAACGAATTTGAATGGTTGGATCAGAAAAAATTGGTTCCTGCTTTTCTCTTAGAAAAGCAGCAGAGTCGGACTCCGGCATGAAATGATGAGTTCGTATTTTTCACAGTACCTCAAATTTTGAGTTTGAAATTCAGACCGTTCGACCAATTTGAATCAAATTGAAAATTCACAAAATATCTTTAAAATTCGTGCCAGTGAGGATCGAACGATCCGAATTCTTTATGCAATAATTCAAAATTTTGAGTTAACAATACGAATTCTTAAAATGTATCATATAGGACTGCATTAAATTAAGGCTAAAACGGATCAAATTTAAGTTGGGCTGAGTTCATGATACTTCATGAAGCTTTAAATTCAATTTGGGCCAAAATCTTTTGAAGAGATTCACATGCCTTAAACTTAAATATCTTCATATTTCAAACCAATTCCTTTTTTAAGGTTCTCAAAACTGGAGACCTCCAGCATCATCTTTTCAGCCTATATTGAAATCTCTCTCCATGAAGCATGTTTTGAATTTTAAATTTTAAGATATGTCTAAATTATTGATTGCATCTGTATTTATTTAATGCATCACCATAACAGGTATGTATGACACATGCAAGGGAGGTATATGAGGAGATCCCAAAATAAAGGTCATGTGATGTGAGTAGACTTGTCATTGAATATTGGTTAGGAAACATGGACAAAAAATTCAAGGAAGCTGAGGCACAGTGGTTGCCAGTGGACATCGATGCCATTCCGCTTCGGGTTTGGGACCCTGCTGACCTTCAGATGGTAGTGTACCAGGATGTGACAGCTCTTGCACAGCCATTGTTGCTGATGAGGGATGCTGGAGAGCTAGCGGATTCCACCTGATGAAGTCACATGTTTTTTTGTATAGATCCAAGTTTAGGATCGTTATCTTACCATAGCCCTACTCAATGTGGCTTAGTATTAGTTTGCTACTTTGCTACTATTGTTTTTTGGTGGTCTGTGAAGCGTAGAGCTTTCGTATTTTGTTCGGTGTTAGTTTTTATGGTTTTCATGTTTGAGCTTTGAACTCGGTTTGATTGTAAGTTAACTTGATTTCATGCAAATGAAATGGGCTTCTATGCCTTTTATAAAAAAAAAAAAAAAAAAATGTGAGTAGACTTCAGTAAGAACATGTATCATTGTCTATTATCTATTTTATAACTAACAAATTCTAATTGCTGTGCTCTGTTGAGAGGCCTTAAACATGCAATTGGAAAGTTGCTTTACTTTTCTTTAGACTCAAGTTATTATTTGCCTCTCAATCAGAGCATTAATTAGTTACTAACTTGATGCTTTACTTTTTAGTTGAAGTGGTGAATAAGAGTCATTAATTACTGTTTTCTAATAGTATGACATCATTGGAACATCAACAACATAAAGTGTCACAATCAATTCATTAGCAAGAAACTATTGAAAAATGTGTTTGACACCTATTTTTTTTTTTAGCAGATTAGTTATACTTGTAAACATTCAATTAGTTGTCTTTGATAGTAAGTGATTTTTTAAACATATAATTAATTATATGTTTAAAAATAACTAGCTAAGTGTATATATGTAAACATAATTAGATGTTAGATTGGACTCCTCTCATTATTCAAATTGTAAATATAAATTTTCACATTTTGAAACCCAACTAGTGAAAGGAGGATGTACATTAAGAGGTCATTAATTGAAGGTTCAAAACACACAATTAAATGAGGGCTTGGATCCTCTCCATAATTCAAAATGTGGAAATAAAATTGAATTTTCAATCTTCTCCACAGAAGCATAGCATGACGGAAGCCTTTTATTTTCATATTTTTAATTTAAAAATTATTATAAGACCACTTATTCCAAATCCAAACAATAGCAAATAGTACAAAAGGGTCGCCCCTAAGGTTATATCAAGTGAAATGGTCACATTTGTTTGAACATTTTGAAAAGAACCCCCAAGCAGCCATCTCCAAATGTTATATTCATACTCTCTCTATCTTTGAGCATTACACTTGCAAAATTTGTGAACCATCCAATCAAATATTAATCAGATAGAGCATAGATATCTCTTTTTTATACAAAAAAAATAGGAGATAGAAGCAATTTGAATGTGTAAGCACAAAAAACATCAGATAGATATAAAAACAAAATAACATGAATACCTTTGTTTCATGAAAAAGAAAAATAATTGAACAAAAATAAACAAACTGCTCCAATTTTTATAAAAAAGCAAAGTACATGTTTCATTAAGGTGGTGATGTCAGGAAAGAAAATTGCATGTTAGAGTCATTAATTGCCCGGATGCAATGGGTCAAAGGTGGAAGTGGTCATAATTTGAGTTCCACATTAAATTTATTTGTTGATAGTTAGACCACCAAATCACCAACCCATTTTGAATATTTTATACTCCTTTAAATGTTCTTGGTTTCCTAATATCAACAAACTTTTTGTAACTTAATTACTTCTATTCTACGTTTATAAGTTTATGGTATATTTTAATTTAATTATTGGTTCTTGAATATATAAAATACAAATCAAGTATTTTAATATTAATAAAATATTATTAGCTTCTCAATTACAAACGTGTCAAGTTGATTTCAGTTGTAAGCATAAATTAATGATTGAAGAAATAACATTACACATAAAACTATATGTGATTTTCAATTAAAGATCGGAAAAAGTGACAAAAGAAAATATATTTCAAATTTAAATAGAAATTCTCCCATAAATATTAACAGTTAAGTAGTTTGCTCTCCTACTTTTCCTAAAAAAATTTGAAGCTCAGCAAAACAGAACATAATAACTAAGAAGCATACAATTAATTTTTAAGAGAAAATGACACCTTGTGGCATTTACTTAGCAGATCCAAGACGCAAGCCTGACACCTCAATAGAATAATAAAATATCTTTTTGAGTCATTAGTTTTGGAATTATTAACCAAAAATCAATTAATTAGGAACTATTTCAAGGGGCGAATAAGGGGTCCGACTCTGCTGCTTTTCTCATAGAAAAGTAGCGTCCTTTCTTTTCGAATCTAACGATTCAAAATTTTCCGTTCGCGTATCTCGATGAAAGAAACTTTTTCATACACAAATTTCAATAAATTTGGATAGTTGGATAGAGAAAAGGAGGACGCTGCTTTTCTAAAAGAAAATCAGCTGAGTCCATTCCGAATAATGGAACTCTCAGTTCATCCGACCACATGCGGTCCGGTCTACATAAGTTGAATTTATTTAGTTATTCCATAGGCCACAGCGATAATTTTTAATTATAAAAATTAAATTTAAATAATATAGACAATTGGACATATTTCACCTATTGCGATCCTGTAGGAAAAATATTCGGCTCCTTTTAAAGAAACTAAAAAAAACGTTGATCCGAAACCATTGGACATGAGTTTCTTCTGACGCGGATGAAGTTCCAGTCTCCGGGAGCCGTTCAGCAACAAAAAATTAAGAGTGGAGGATTAAGAACTTAAGGAATATTAAGGAATTGATGTTCGATTATCTTAATATGTGGATAAAAGCTAATGAAATTAAAGAAAGATGTATATGTGCCTTAAGGTCCGGGAGATGATTAAGATTCGGACAAAAAGAGACTAAATGAAATGATCTTAATCCGCGTTAAGTAACCAGTGTTCGATAGAATTAAGCGACTAAAAAAATTAAAAGAAGTGAATTAAGCCTCAAGCTCTTATTGCCGAACAACCTCTAAAGACTTAGACCCTTGTGAACTGAATCTTCTGTGATGTTGATGTAGGGAGAAACTCATGAATGTGGGGCCAATATTTTTCTCGATTTCTTTGAGGGATGAAATAGAGTGGTAATCCGTCCATATTATTTTAATATAATTTATATATGAGTGAGGCTATGGTACTTCGGCTAGTGTACTATGGCTAGTGTACTACGGCTCAATATAATACTTTTTAAAATTCTAACGGTCGATCCGAACCGTTCAATGTGATATCCATATGAATATGTACTTGCAAACTAAATTTTATATTTTTTCAAATTTTTTTACTATTTTTTTAGATACGTAGAATTTTGATGGTCCAGAATTTGTATAAAACACTGAAAATTCTACATATCTAAAAAATAGTAAAAAAATTCGAAAAAATATAAATTTAGATTGCAAGTACATATTCATATGGATATCACATTGAACGGTTCGGATCGACCGTTAGGATTTTAAAAAGTACCATATTGAGCCGTAGTACACTAGCCATAGTACACTAGCCGAAGTACCATAGCCTCACTCTTTATATATTTACAAAAAGTCTCGTCCATAGCTGCTAACTCTAAAAAAAAAAAAACAAGAGAAAGAGAGAGCAATAATGAGTACAATACGAATAGGGTAGAAGTATTTTCATACCTACATCCATTAAGAATTGACATTATCTATTAAAAATTGACTTTATCTTATCCTATCTTTATTTATTAAAATTAACAGATAACAAAACGGTTACGGGTGAATAACGAATAATACTAATATAATAATTAATTTTATTATATTTTACAAATAAAACATCAAAACTCATTCATTTCACACATATACAATCACATTACTAATACAAAAATGTGCAATCAATTTCAAATAAATTATTGTTTATAAAGCAAGCGAATTTAAAAATAAAAATATCTCTTTGGATAAATTCAATTATTTAATTAAATAACAAAAGATGCAAATAAAAGTAATATGTTTAACATTTTTCTTATAACAAAAAACATACATTAAATAACTAAAGTACAGTAATAATTATTGCTCAAACATTATCATATAATTTTATTTTATATAATTCTCCTATAGAGTAACAGGTACGAAATAGCATTTACCCGTACCCTTACCCGTTTAGCTAACGAAAAAAATCCTTACTCATATCCATATCTAATAAATTAACGAAAAAAAACTTATCTATACCCGTCATATCGAATATCATACAAGTAGAATAAACGGTTAAAAAGGTATAAATCATCAGATTTTTTTAATTTATATAACCCTCTGTAAAGTACAGATATTAAATCAGTAGATTTTTATCGGACGGTTCATAATTAATAATAATAAAATCTGCAATCAGATGCAATAACTGCGAATACCTTGGGCTTAGTTTGCAACATCCACGCAACATTACGGTTTCTAGTTTTCTACCAACGGGTTTCTGTAAAAAAAAAAAAAGAATCTCCAGTGAGACTAAATGGAGACAACCATTAACCCAGATATTAAGCGCATGCGTTAAACTTTTTTTTTTTTTAGTAAATTTGAAGGTTAAGTGAGTATCCTCTCGTGTATCGGATCGAGTAGAGTACTTATAGTCGGATTAAAATTAATTTAGTATCTATTTAGAATAATAAGTTTTGTTTTGAGATTCGTGTCAAATTAAAACCAACAATTCATATCTCATTGTCTAGTCAATTAAACTATCTAACTATTTAAATCTATAAAAAAAATTGTTTTCAAGAACTAACTTTAAATCTAGTGATAAAGATACATGATACAAAAGATCATGATTCGAAATTTAATTAAAAAAAAAATATTTCATTCTGATTTCCAACTTGCTAATTCAATTCTTCTTTTTATATTGGACTGACGTGTCATTCTCAGAATAAAGAGTGGCCCAAGTTTAATCCAGGAACAGAGAGGATCTTTGTTTCTACAAAGAGAGAGAGGGAAAGGGAGAGGGAGAGAGACTATAAACAAAGCTTGCTGAATGTGTGACTTTTTCTGGGAAAGCGGTCTCTGTTTCCATGGGAAAGAGGTGATGTCCTGATTGTCTACGAGCAAAGAAATATCATAGAGAGAGAGAGAGAGAGAGAGAGAAGAGATGGGGGAGTTGAAGATGATGAAGAATTTAACAAAGGCTTTGTTACAGAGCAGCTTAGCAGTTCCATTTTTACTAGGTTTTTTCTTCGTTTTGATAACATATACTGTCTCCGATCAATTTGGTAAATTTCTCCTCTCTCTCTCTCTTGATTGCTCTCTCTCTCTCTCTAAAGTCTAAACTATCGAACCATTAAAGATAAAGTGTATGCTTGTATCACCAAGTGGGCAAGAAAAATGGAACTTTTTGTTACTAGTTTTAGAAAATATTTAGGGTTTATTACTTCAATTTTTTTCTCTGAATTTATGGAAAGAGTATTGTCCATTATAATTATCATAATATATATAACTTTGAGAGAATGCAATAATATAATTAAAGTGTATTGATACAATTTATTGTTTTGTCTTAGTTTTTTCGCATTCGCTGACTACACATGTGACTCAATCTAATCCCTTGAAGGATGCTACATCTACAATACCTGGTAACTTGAATTTGGAGCTGTTGCTAATAGGGGTGTTCAAACGGTCGGTTCGGTTTAAACCGAACTAAAATAACCAAACCGAACTTAAAACTGAAGTTTGAAAATCCAACCGAACCGACCGAACTAAAATAGCAAACCGAATTAAAACCGAACCATTTAAACCGATTTAAACTTCGGTTTGTTCGGTTAAACCGAATTTTCTCAAAAATCAACTCAATACACCTATACATTCATAATTTCACATATATAAAAATAAAAATACCATTACACATGTCAAATTTCATACAAATATCATTACACGTGTCAAATTTCATACAAATTTCATATAAAAATAATACTCGAAGTCTCAATCTATCAATAAAATCGGTCGGTTCGGTTTAATCGGTTTTGAGAAATCAAAACCGAACCGAACCATTTAAACCGAACTAAGTCACAAAATCAACCGAACCGAACCAATTCAACCGAACAACCGAACCATTTAAACCGAATCTTACCGGTTCGGTTCAAAACCAAATAAACCGAACCATTTGAACACCCCTAGTTGCTAATGTTATAACTCTTCTATGTATGATTTTTTTTTATTTTTATAAAACAATGTATGGTTTTAAATTTTCATAATTGTCTGTAGAGAATACTACGAAGGATGGTCAATTCACAAAAGAAAAATTTCCAGAGGTTGAGCATCATGTGAAGAATTCTGGTAATATAACTAGTTGTGTATTTATTTTCAATTTTGATCCTCAAGTTTGTGTTATTTTAAGTACCAGAAAACTTCAATTATCCTGTAATTTCAATTTGTTGACCAATTCTGGGGCACCTAACAAAAGAATTGTTGCAATTAATCTCTTGAGAAATCATGAATAATTCGCGTATAAAATGGTCGAATCCTAGTACCCTCCTGATTTTATAGTATGATAGTTATGACATTAAGCAACTAAGTTTGATACTGTTTAATTTTTTAATGGTTTTTCTTGAAAATTCTCTCTTGATCCTAACTTTCAGTTATATGTCCTTTTAAGGGAATGATAGTCATGCAACCCTTGTTCCTATTCCAGAAACAGAGAAGAAGGATGCACCTAATTCTGATAATTCTGGTACTGTTATTCCCCTTTAATTTCAGTTATGATCAGCTCCTCTAAAATAATTTCAAAATAATTAAAATCACAGATAAATAGTTCATGCCATTTATCAGATATTAAAAAGTTTAGTCACATCTTTTGAACTTTTATTGGTCGAATCCAACATTATACGTACATGATTTAATTATTCAACTAAAAGCATTCCAATTTTTTTTTTTTTTTTTCATTTTCCTTTCCAGTATTTTTCAGTGTGATCCTTTTTGTGACTTCACTAAGGCTCTGTTTTGTTCCTATAGGTGGAAAATTGGAGAATTTCGAACAATCTCCTACAACTATACCAATATGCAACACACAAAGCCCTCTCTCTGACACCTGCGACACACAAAAGGGTGACATTCGGACCCATGGTATCTCATCTACGGTACTAATTGTACCGAAATTTTCAACCGGAGGAAATGCGCCACAAGAGTGGAAAATTCGACCGTATTCACGCAAACACATGGAGTCCATAAAAAAAGTCATAGTTAAACAGTTAAATGACCCGCAAGAAGCACCTCCTTGCACCGTAAACCACAATTACCCTGCTTTAGTTTTTGCATTGGGGGGGTTGATCGGAAATTATTGGCATGATTTCACTGATGTTCTAGTCCCACTGTTCATAGCCTCCCGTCAATTTGACGGAAAGGTTCAGTTTTTGGTAACCAACATACAGCCATGGTGGTTAGGCAAGTACCAAAAGATTATCAGAGCATTGTCACGCTATGAAATAATTGATTTTGACAAGGATAACCAAGTGAGGTGCTTTCCTCGCGTATTGGTCGGGTTGGAAATGCACAAGGAATTCAGCATCGATCCATCAAGAGCACCTAATGGGTATTCAATGGTTGATTTTACAAAATTTCTTAGGTCTACTTTCCATTTGGAAAGGGATCATCCGATCAAACTTAGTCAAAATCCAGGTGCAAAACCGAGACTAATGATAATAAATAGAACTAACTACAGAAAGTTCAATAACACACCTGAGATTGCCCTATTGGCCGAGAAACTAGGGTTTGAAACTGTTGTTTCAGACCCAAAATTCAACTTGGGTCTCGCTGAATTTGCGAAAACAGTTAATTCATTCGACGTATTGTTGGGTGGGCACGGTGCTGGATTGACAAATAGCGTATTTCTCCCGACAAATGCCATCGTCATCCAGGTGGTACCATATGGTAACCTAGAGCATATGGCGAAGGTCGATTTCGGGGACCCGATTGTAGATATGAATCTAAAATACCTAGAGTACAGCATAAGTGCTGAGGAGAGTACACTGATGGAGATGTTGGGGAAAGATCATCCTGTTATAAAGGATCCAATTTCAATTCACCAACAAGGATGGGATAAAGTGGCAGAGTATTACCTTGGCAAGCAAGATATGAGAGTCAATGTAGATAGATTTGCACCAACACTGTTGAAAGCACTTGAACATCTCAAGTGAATAGTTTTTCCTTTATTTGGTATATTTTTTTATTTTTTGGTGGAATGTATAACTGCTCCAATGATGAAATTGAAAAGGTTGCACCGTTAGTAAATGAACATTTACATTTAGATCTTTAAAAAAAAAAACTGTTTAAATTCCAAAGAATAATTTGAAGAGTATTATCTATAATTAGGAGTATAAAGGGGATCTCTCTTTTCAATATAATTCTTGGATATTACCAATTTTGATGAGGGGCCATCCGTATAATGTCCTAACAATTATACTTTTTGTAAAGTGATTTATCTTGGTATCCTCAAGTTTCCCCAAATTAATATAGCAGGTGCATGTGTTCGTTCTCTCCTTGGTTCAACAAAAAACACTTTATATTTATTAAAAGGTGGAAAAAAAAGAAACTTTTTTTGATTCTTTTTAAGTTTGATGCACTTTTTATGTATGTTTGGCAATTGGCAAATGCAGTAAGCATCTTTACAGAGGCAGAGCTACTCATAGTGAATGAGATCAATTGATCCTCATTTATTTTTAAAATCTTTATACTTTATCAGATTTTGTTATATGATTTGCAAGTAAATGCTATGAAAATAAAATAAAATTAATTCTCATAATTTTGTAAAAATTTTATATGATTGATTCTCATATAAAATTTTCGAGATTTGACTCTCATAACTTGAAAGGATGCCTCGCTCAGGAATTCTGTGTAAGAGGTGGTTAAAAAGAGATTCTAATTTAGAGTTATTTGTAATTTCAATGCAAAATCCTATATGAGCAAGTAGTAATTATAGTCTATTTTTATTAATTAAATGTAGGTTTTAACGGTTAGGTTAGAGGGGAGGGTAGATTTGGCATGTGAATTTCAATAAAAATATTAATAATATTTCAAGGAATAAGATGGCTACAACATGCAATAAAATAGTATGATTTCTTGTGATCACCCCTACCACCATGTGAAGTGTTGAAAAATTGACTTAAAATGAACAAGTACCCTATTTTTTTATAAAAAAAAAAAAAATGCAAATATTGAGTTGTGCTGTTTTAATATCACATCTTTGAAAATAGTTTCTTTATTACAAAACAAACGAAGTACACCGTCTTCAATGGACCACTCAGTTCTTGTGTTGCTTCTAGTGTGGTTGTACAACCGTGCAAGTAATCCATGGTGAGGTCACTCACAGGGATAATAATTTTGTTAATGATAGTAGTGCACATAAATAATCGGTTATATATAATTTCCTTTTTTATATAATACTTGGAATAAGGGTTTTACTATTTAAACTTTTAACATTTGTTTATTCATCATCATGAAAGAAAATGTTACATTTCCATTAGCAGCTTTAAAATAAACAAGCTTCATCTTTAAAGTATAGGAGAAAAAACATTATTTTTAAAATTTATTGCTGGAATTCGTTTTCAATGTCAATTTTAAAAGCACTAACATTATGAAGCCAATTTGAGTTATAACCTGATTAGTATAATTGAAAATAGTTTGGTTTTATATAATTCAATTAATATATTGTAAAGAATAGTTGGGAAAGTTAGTAAATTTCAAAATATTATGGATAAATATTGTGTTGTTCGTAGATATATATAATTCGTCAAATTAAAAATATGTGAGAAAAGAATATAAATTCGGATATAATACTAACACTATTTGAAAACCTCGTCTCTTGTCATGACACATGAGTACAATACTACGGAACCAAGGTGCTTTTCCGATCCAAACCATTTAAATTTGTTGAGATTTGTGCATGAAAATATTTTTTTATCGAGATACGCAAATAATTTTTTTTGAATGGTTCGAATCAAAAAAGCAACTTCCTGCTTTTCTTATTAGAAAAAAGCAGCAGAATCGGATCCCAATACTACCACATGGTTGGCTGCACTAACTAGAGCCGTACAAGGAGGAAACTCCTTTAATGGGAAATTTTTTTGAGTTTGATTTGTTAGACTGGGTCCATTCCAATGCTTAACTATCAGAGAAGAAATCAGAATTACTACTTTGTTTTATTGTTAATTACTAGGGTAGGGAAATATTAAATGAATATATATTGTCATATATGTATGAATTATAGATGCTGATTGCTTTATAACGGGTTAATTACTCGGTCCATTTCTTACATACAAATTCAATATATCTCTGATTTAATGGATAGATGAAAGAATTAGAGAGGGAGATGGTAGAGAGAGAGAAAGGGACAATTTAAAATACATGATTAGGAGAACTCTTTGACTGGGGAAAAATATATTATATGAAAAAAATACAACAGGATGCCACCGAACATATGTGCATGCATGAGCTCTCCTTCCTTCTTTGAACTTTCTCCTCTTTTCATGTCCTAGAGAGAGAGAGAGAGAAAGAGGAAACAAAATATGCACATAAATACACAATAATTGAGACAAGTGATAGAAAGAGGCAGAGAGAGAGAGATAGAGAGAGCATGGGAGAAGTAAAGGTTATGAAATCCTTGAAGAATATATACCAGAAATACCTTGGTGTTGGATTCTTTCTTGGTTTCTTTCTTGTGCTTTTGACCTATTTTACTCTCTCTGAACAATTTGCAATCAGAGCTCCTAATGGTAATTACACCTCCTTCTTTTCCCTTTCTCTCTCCTCTTTTTGTTTCTGGAAGATTTTCTCTCTTTTTGTTTCTGAAAATTTTAGAATTTGTACACATAATTAATTAGGCTCTTTCAATTGATAGTACAGGACCAAAAACAAGAACCAACATTAGAGAATTGTTTTCATACTCTTTGGGGAGATTTGGAATCATTTTTGTTGTCAACTCTTAACTAAAATAAGATTTTCTTTGAAGAAATCAAGGAATTTTTGAAATTGGGTCTAGAGAAGTGGCTCTTGATCCTAGAAATCAACCATTTATTTTTTATTTGTTTTAATGTTTTTGCATTATTACTTTCTGAACAGGGGTGGTAAAATTTACATTTCTTGTATAGTCATGAATTTTCTTTCCAGACTAGCAGACCAAATAAATTTTCAAAATTCTAACTTTGGTTTTTTTACAAAATTTGTAGCGGTTTCTCAATCGTTGCCAAATGCCGTGCTAGAAGCCAGCCCTGTGAATCCTGTAGCAAAACTGGAGGAGAAAAGTCCTCCCAAATTAGGTAATAGAAATGCAAATAATAAAAGAGGAGGGATCGGATGACACCTATATTTTCAAAGTCTAAACAGTTGATCTAAACTGTTCAATATGATAGATATATTAAAATGTGCTTGCAGATCAAATTTTATATTTTTTTTGAATTTTTTACTATTTATTAAGATGGGTACAAAAATTCAATGGCCTGAAAATAACGATTTTGTAAAATACTTAATAAATAGTAAAAAAATTCAAAAAAAATGTAAAATTTGATCTGCAAGCACATTGTAATATATCCATCATATTGAATGGTTTGGATCGACTGATTGGACTTTGAAAACTTTGAAAATGCACAATGTATCCGATGTCACAAAAAAATAATGTCATCCGATCCCTCCTCATATTTAAATTGATTTTTTCTTATATATCTCAAAATATCAAAATAATGTAGCAGTAAAAATTGCATCAACCAGCAAAATGTTCATCGGAATTGTGTTAATCCAAAGTGTTGCATCTGAATTTTTTTGCAATTAATTCATAAAGTACATGATTGTCAATGTTCTGGATTGTGTTCATAGTCAATTTTGTACTACTTGAAATTTTGATGTCTCTGCTTTGATTTCAGAGGATAAGAGGAAAACAAAGGATACAACTGAAAAGGTGGACCCAGTGAAGGAAGAATCAACACCTACAAATCAAGAACAAGTGAAGGCAAATGAAAGGCCCCCAGTCAGTGATTCCACCCCTTCAACAATTAAAGAAGAGGATTTCAAGGCATTTGGTAATAATGTAATTATTATTTTTAAAGAGAAATAAGTTCCTTTAAGAAATTGTAAAAAAAGTCCCAATGCAGATCTGTCCATAATTGTTGAAAGGTTAGGTATATGTATTATTTTTTTTTTGAAAGGTTAGGTATCAATCTCCGAAAATAGTATTACAACACTATACAACTTGTTAAATGGAGCAGTTACAAATCAGAAAGAATAAATAATTAATTTGATACCTTGTGACATTATTCTCTTTGGTTCCTCTCTCCAAATAATTCAATGTTATTTTTTTATAATCTAAATGCAAAGTATCTTTCATTGCTTTCATGTAGAAACTCTGAACCCAGTTCATGAAGCGAAAGTGATATGTGACACGCAATCGCCGAACTCTGACACATGCGACATATATGGAGATGTGCGCACACACGGGGTCTCTTCATCAATTCTACTTGTTCCTCAAAATCCAACGGGAAATCCCGAACCGCACGAATGGAAAATCAGACCTTACTCGCGCAAACACATGGCGGGTATAAAAAAAGTTAATATAAAGCAACTTGGTAGTCCCGAACAAGCACCACCTTGTACCATAAAGAATAACATGCCGGCATTAGTGTTTGCACTAGGAGGGATTACTGGTAATTATTGGCATGATCACACTGATATTTTGGTCCCTCTTTATCTGGCATCGCGTAAATTTGAAGGCGAAGTTCAGTTCCTTGTGACCAACATGCAGGGATGGTACATTGGCAAGTACAATAAGGTTTTTCAAAAGTTATCACGGTACGACATCATTGATTTCGACAAGGATGATCAAGTGCGGTGCTACCCGCACGTGCATGTCGGAATAAAGATGCACAAGGAGTTTAGCATTATTCCTTCTCTCTCTCCCGAGGGATATTCCATGGTCAATTTTACAAAGTTCATGAGATCCATTAATGGCTTGCCGAGAGATGCTCCGATTAGTCTACGTGATAACCCCGGCGCCAGGCCAAGGCTCATGATCATATCTCGGCGTCACCCGCGAAAAATTGTGAATTTGCAAGATGTAATTCAACTAGGGGAGAGATTAGGGTTTGAGGTTGTAATAGGAGATCCCCCGTTCAATGTCAACGTAGGTGAATTCGCAAAGGAAGTGAACACGGCTGATGTGCTGATGGGCGTGCACGGTGCCGGGCTAACAAATTGCATTTATCTCCCGACGAACGCGGTTTTCATACAAATAGTGCCATATGGAAACCTGGAAGAACTGTGCAAGATCGATTTTGGGGATCCGGCGGTGGATATGAAGCTCAAGTACATCGAGTACCGAATCACGGTAGAGGAAAGTACACTTATGGAGATGCTCGGGAAAGATCACCTGGCCATAAAGGACCCGGCTTCAATTCAACGAAGCGGGTGGGAAAAAGTTGCAGAATACTACCTGGGAAAACAGGATGTGAGAATTGATGTGAATAGGTTTGCTCCTGTTTTAGCAAAAGCAATGGAATATCTACGGGAGTAGAAGTAATTTAATTGCCTTTTTCAATTTGTTTTTAGATAGAGAAGTATTGTTTATTTGTTAAATTATTTTTTCCCCCTTGTATGCTATTTGAGGTGAAAATTCGATTATTTTTTGTGTAGCAAAACAGTGCAAATAATTGTTGCAAAAAATATCGATGAAAAATTTCTTTTATTTATTTGTGACATACAGTGGGATTTAGTACCGGAAAACGGGGTACCAAACATACAATAGTAGAAACCGGTATGACCTTGCATGAAATCCAATTGAGTCCGACATATCTTTGAGTTTGGGGTACCTAAAATGTCGGTATTAGGCCGCTACAAGGTTTTAATTTTTGAATTTTTCAGGCCTCTCTAGGCAGTGCAATAGAGAGAGATAGAGAGATATTGGGCCGGGATAAAAGAATTTGCGTCAATTTGTGTAGAAGCAGGGATGTTAAAAGGCCACGTTGAGATTGGATACTTCACGGCACGGCACGGCATTTGTGTCGGTCACGTGCTGTGACTTATATATCCCGTGTCGTGATTATTCTTTAGAAAATTAGTATGACACGACATAACAAGTAGTCATGCGAGTCATGCGTGACGAGGACCATTAGATCTTAATTAAATGGTAAAATTTGAATAAATTAACTTAATTAAATATTACTGGTCATGTTTGACGTTTCGTCACGACACATGTGGTGATGACGTGATTGTCTCTCCAAATTTGATGACAACATGTAAAAATATGACTTGGTCACGACACGGTGCGAATTTACATCTATGTACAAGTAGCCAATATCTGGTAACTGTCAGTGAACACTAGATATTGTTGTGCATCCATATCAACCCCAGGAAATTTCAGTGCTAATTTATTGATGTCATCCAGTTCAATTAATTGCCCCATTTGTCATGCAAGACCTCTGTCCAAGCAATCGGGGACAGTTGATGGAGATAGGCTTGAAATTTTGTAATGTGAAATGTATAAAAGAGTGATCAATTTAATATAATAGAGTATCTATCACAAGAATTGATGGAGATAGGCTTGAAATTGTGAAAAGGGCATTTCAACCACCATTTGATCTCATCTGAACACATTCTTTTGCATTTGCCTACTTCTAACAAAAATATTTTGCTATGTTGTTTTCATGTGTCAAGAGAAGACTAGTCAGATTTAATATTAAGATCATTTGAGAATATATTTCATGTGAGATCTAGCTACCTAATTGTATTTTAAGCGATAGTTTTGATATCATCAATTATTAATCAAACAGGTTAATTTAATAGCTTAAGCCAGGCGGACATCTGATTTATATATTTTTGATACTTTCTTTAGATATGGCGGCTTGTTAGCTGTTACCAACCTAACATGCTCAACATTTTTAATTGGAGAAAATTATATGATAATAGAGACTTGTTAATTCACTTGAACCCATTACACTGAACTCCACATTGATTTAGTCTCTGAATAATTTGAGAAAAAAACAGGGAATCCGGCTTGATGCGACTTTTTAGTTTTTACCTTTGTCCCATTATTTCCTTCTAAGGAAATGACATATATATCCTTTGAATTTTGGTGCGGTGTGGCAGTAAAATACAGCTTGAGGTAATTTCTTTACCGGATAAGCAACTTTGAATTTAGGAGGCAATTACGTCACAGGTTACTCTTTTCTTTATTTAGTTTTAATCTTTCAGTTCCTTTTTACTCCTTGTCAGTAATAGATCTAGCACAACCGCTGTCATGCACAGGCTGGAACTACTTGTCAGTAAATTGCAAAAGGAGACCTGACTTTCCCAACACCTAAAATTTAAACAAGATTTAGTTATATTTAAACCATTTGTCAATAGACCTGATATCTACAGAAATAGTAGACCAATTAATTGTCACCCGACCTTGTCAGTAAATTATAAGGAACCTGTGACGACGACCTAATTGTTTCTTAATTTGCTTCTATTTTTGCTGAGATGAATGAAAGCTGGTGGTCTATTACCAATGTTTCTTTTAGTTTGTGTTTTGGTCTACTATTTTTGTAGATATCAGGTCTATTATTATACTGGTAACCTATGAGGAAAAAAAAATTATGTAATAAGAATGACCCTGATTCCTCCTACTCTTTATAATACCTTCTATTCCAATACAAATTTGCTTTATAATAGACATAGATTAGGTTTATTGTAGTTTTGAGCCGCTTCATGGATTAAGACAAAGTTAGGCAATTGATGCTGGAGATTGAAAAGCTGATTTTGATAAAATCGATATATACACAGAGGAGGGATCTACTTACACCGTTTTTTGGTGACACCGAATTACACTCCACAGTTTCAAAGTTCAAACATTCGATCAAAACCGTTCAACATGATGAATATATTAAAATGTGCTTGCAGATCAAATTTTACATTTTTTTGAATTTTTTTACTATTAATTAAGATGGGTACAAAAATTCAATGGTCTGAAAACAACAATTTTGTAAAATACTTAATAAATAGTAAAAAAATTCAATAAAATGTAAATTTTGATCTGTAAGCACATTTTAATATATTCATCATGTTGAACGATTTGGATCGACTGTTTGGACTTTGAAAACTTTGAAAATGTAAGGTGTAATCAGGTGTCACAAAAAACGGTGTAAGTGGATTCCTCCTCATATATATATATAGAGAGAGAGAGAGAGAGAGAGAGAGAGAGAGAGAGAGAGAGAGAATGGCTAATATACAAACGTTTGTTCCTGGGCTCAGGAACAAATGATTCGGTTTTCCAATTTTCAAAGTCCAAATCGTTAGATATTCAATCTATATTAAATGTGCTTAGAGACCAAATTTTACATTTTTTGGAATTTTTTTTTACTATTTATTAAGATGGTTTGAAAACCGCTGTTTTTCAATGCTGCAGAATTTTAATAGAAATAACGATTTTCAAACCATCTTAATAAATAGTAAAAAAATTCCAAAAAATGTAAAATTTGGTCTCCAAGCACATTTTAATATAGACTGAATATCTAACGGTTTGGATTGACTGTTTATACTTTGAAAATTGGAGAACCGAATTGTTTGTTCCTAAGTCCAGGAACAAACGTTTGTATATTAGCCATTCTCTCTCTATATATATAGGGTATTTCAGGTAATTTAACTAAAACTTGTTAACACATGTCTTAATTACATAAACAAGATTTAGTTAAATATTCTTAACGCATGTTTAGGTAATTTAACCGAGATAGGAGTAGGTCCGATGGGCATCGGACCTACATTTAAGTTCAATTAGCTCTAGGACCGTACGATTAGCATCAAGATTTATGTACACGGAAATTGATACAGACTTGCACGGATTTTGATACAGAGCACACGAATCTTGATACAGATCGAATGGTCATCACACCCATCGAACCAAGGTAGGTCCGATGGGCATCGGACCTACTCTGATTCCAATTTAACCAGCACTATATCATCCGTTACCATAAATACAACAGTCTGAATATATTGCAAGGGAAGATGAAGAAATATGCAAGTCCATTAAAAGCAACATCTAAAATTGTCTTAGATATTAAATGATGCACGGGAAGGATCACCTGTGCGGCTGTGCGACACGCTTTTGGGAGATGCACGGGAAGGATCACCTCACCTGCCCATAAACGACACCATCCCAATTCACCAACATGGCTGGGATAAAAACATGTCAATAGCTTTGTTTCTGTTTTACAAAACCAATGGAGTTCAACAATCATAGCAAGTAAAGGCCCGGTACAACAAGCTATTAATTTCAGGCCTCTTTAGGCATTGCAATTTGCAAGACAACAGAAATTGGGCTGATCCAGTTAATTTTGAGTCTAAAATGAACACTGGATCTTGTGAGGCGGTACTAGCAATTAATTTATGTAGCTAGTAACCATCATCTGGTGTTTGACTGTTGTTGTTTGCATTTGTGTATCGGTTCTCATTCTTTTTCAGAATTTTAACTAATGGGTACACCTATACATTGGACTGAAGTATGTACATTCCAACCGCAGGAAATTCGAATGCTAATTTGTTGATGAGTCAATATTAGTTGCCCTGTTCATTTAATTGCCTCATTTGCAGTGTTTTAAATAGCGCGCTATAGCGGTAATAGCAATGACATAAAAATGCGCTATTTGAGCTACGGCCGCTATAGCGGTAATAGTGGTCCGTTATAGCACATAGCGTGTAGCGCAAACAGTGCACGCTATACTACATGGATTTTTCTTTTTGCAATTTACATGGGATTTAACCATGATGTTATTTTTTGCAATTTACGTACTATGCTCTATATTAAACTTTTAATTATTAAATGAGAGATCTATCCACGTATTGAGTAAATTATTTTTTGTCACATCATCCTCATCGGGAGATGATGACATTGAATTGTTTGTTGACATTGACTCATATAATGATGTGTCTGACTCTGACGAATCTATAGAATGATTGATTTGAATATGGAGTAACAAAATAATACTTACTATATGGTAGTTGGAATATTTTTAATAGAGAAAGATAGATAATGTATGTCATGATGCTTAGATTATTTTGAAATTTGAATAGAAAAAGATAGATTATGCAATGATGCTTAAGTTATTTTGAACATAAAATATAGTTAGTTTATAATATTACTATGGATATTTTGAATAACAATTAGACTTTGTACTGGTTAAATATGAATATTATAATTCCTTAATCAATTCGGTGTTATTTATTGTTCTATGAGACTTTAGATAATGTTGATATTTAGTACAAATATTGAATATACGGAATGTAAAAAAAAAACGCTATGTAGTATAGGTTCCGCTATAACGCAAGGTTCTAAATAGCGTTTATAGCGTCGTAGCGGGAAGGCAAAAAAAAAAGCTATAGCGAATAGCGTCGCTATAGCGGAAGCTATTCCAAATAGCGTTTTTTTTTTTACATTTCGTATATTCAATATTTGTACTAAATATCAACATTATCTAAAGTCTCATAGAACAATAAATAACACCAAAGTAATTAAGAAATTATAATATTCATATTGAACCCGTACAAAGTCCAAATTGCTGTTCAAAATATCCATAGTAATATCATAAACTATCGATTTTTCCTATTAAAAATATATTATGCATCATGATTCATGACATAATCTATTTTTTTCTATTCAAATTTTAATTTCGGTTTGGACTTTTTTTCTATTCAAATTTCAATTTATATTCCCAATTTCAAATTGATTTATCTGTAGCAAGTAGCAACAAATTCAATTTCGGTTTGAGATTTTTTTTATCTTTATTTAAAACCCATATAAATTTCTTAAAAAAAAAAAAAAAAAACCCATAATTGTATAGCGCAAATAGCGCAAATAGCGGACCACTATAGCGCTGTAGCGGCCGTAGCGCAAATAGCGCATTTTGATGTCATAGCGTAGCGTTTGGAGTCCAAAAACACTATAGCGGCGCTATTTAGAACACTGCTATAACGACGTTATTCGCTATAGCTTTTTTTGTAGCCTTCCCGCTATGACGCTATAAACACTATTTAGAACCTTGCTCATTTGTCATTCATGCACATGACCTCTATCTAATTAATAAGGGACAGTTGAACCATACAAAGAGTTCCTTAAAGCGCATTTGTGTTTAATATCCTATATTTTGCTACTTTAGAGGCCATATAAATTCAACTTCTTGGAATTTTGTTATGTGATATATGTGACGTGAATAAATATAGTGGTGAATAAATTAAATGGGGTGTCTATCACATGATTTGAAGGATATACATTAATATTATTTATGAATGTTGCATTTCAACTACCATTTGACCTCACCAGAATTGGGTCCCTATTATTTCATTCACATAGACCAATTAGCATATATACCCCCCTTTTAAATTTTGAGAAATTTAGATATATGCCCATCATAACTTCTTAATTTAGATATTTCTCCATTAACATTTCAAAATTAGTTACTTTCTCATACAAATTTACGAGCAAAGCTAGAGTGTGATGTGCTCATCAAGAGAGTTTAGTGAGCACAACTTCAAAATTCTATTGGATTGGCTTCAAATGACGAATCCAAATTATTGATATATATCTACTTCATGAGTGATGCATGTGCATACATTTTTTTGAAAGTTTCAAATTCATTTAGTACAAGATCAAGCGGTAAGAAAAATGAATCTTTTATAAGTTATTTTATAAGTTGTTTTATGTATTCGTTTTTCATTATTTTTTTTAACCGCTTGATCTAACTAAATGAATTTGAAACTTTCAAAATTTTACATGTACATGCATCACTCATAAAAGTAAATGGATTTCAACGGTTTAGATCCGTCATTTAAAATCAATTCAATATATTTTTAAAGTTGTACTCACCAAATTCTCTTAATAAACACATACACCCTAACTTTGCTCCAAATTCACTTAATAAACGCCTATCTCCTGGTGTTTAGAGTTGACGATTATCATGATGCAAATTTTTAGTGAACAACCCAAAACAAAAAAAAGGGGAAGGGGTACGAATAGAATTCGCATCCTCTGATATATCTCGAAACTTTTTTTTTTTCTGAAAAAACTCAATCGTTCAAATACGTATTGCATGAATTTCAAAACACAAATAATACTGGCCCCCTACGTTATCCCCGAATGGACACCGTACACGCTGGTCACACAAAATTGAGATAAGGTGAAAGTTGAGATCAAATTGTTGGAGCTTTATAGCTACAAACCTTCAAAAAAAAAAAAAAAGTTGAGATATTTCAGGGGATACGCTTCCTTTGAAATAAGGGGAAAGTTGTCATATTTTTTCTATTTATCAATATTAATTGATGGGAAATGGAAATGGAGATATTAATAAATTAAGTGAATTTAGATGGAAATATAACAAAATTTGAAATTTTGATGAGAAAATATTTAAATTAATAAGTTATGATTGGTGTATATCTAAATTTCTCTTAAATATTTATCTAATATCAAACACACTTGATGATTGGTTTACTAGAACCGTTTCTTTGCTCCTCAGATTATAATCTGCCATGTGAAGATAAAAAATAAGAGCCACAAATAAAGAGTGAGGCTATGGTATTTTGCGAAGTGCAGATCAGGCTGTGACTCTGTTGTATGAATTTATATTTTGATTTTTTTAAATTTATATAGTCAATCTCAACCATTCAATATGGTCTTTATATGAAAAATGTACTAGGAAATCAAATTTTGTATATATATATATATATATATATAGAGAGAGAGAGAGAGAGAGAGAGATGGGCTATTGTGCTTTGCAAAGTAAAGCCATCGTTTTATTTCGGCTTACTTTTTGGATTTTCAAAGTCCAAATTGTCAATCCGACCGTTCAAGTTGATCTACATATTGAAATGTGCATGCAGACCAAATTTTACATTTTTTGGAATTTTTTTACTATTTATTAAGCCACTTTGAAAATTGCTGATCACATGGTCCAGAAAAAACAGTGCAACAAAATTATGGACCATGTTCAATCTATATTAAAATGTTCAATCTATATTAAATAGTGCAGAAAAAACCGTTAGATGTTCAATCTATATTAAAATGTGCTTGGAGACCAAATTTTACATTTTTTGGAATTTTTTTACTATTTATTAAGACTGGTTTGAAAATCGCTGTTTTCTAATGGCGCATAATTTTAATAAAAACAGCGATTTTCAAACCAGCTTAATAAATAGTAAAAAAATTCCAAAAAATGTAAAATTTGGTCTCCAAGCACATTTTAATATAGATTGAACATCTAACGGTTTGGATTTGTTGTTTGAACTTCGGAAATTGGAGAACCGACCCGTTTGTTCCTGAGCCCAGGAACAAACGTTTTGAGCTTAGCCATTCTCTCTCTCTCTCTCTCTCTATATATATATATATATATATATATAGAGTCCGACTAGGCTACTCCATGGAGTAAAACGACTTGGTACTCCACGCCATATCTTCATTTTCAAAGTTCAAATAGTCGATTCGAACCTTCCAACATGTTCTCCATATTGAAATGTGCTTGGAGACCAAATTTTACATTTTTGGAATTTTTTTTACTATTTATTAAGCCACTTTGAAAATCTGAAAATCCTTATGAACAGTAAAAAACAGTAAAAAATTCCTGGACCGCCGGGTCAGTGATTTTCAAAGTGGCTTAATAAATAGTAAAAAAATTCCAAAAAATGTAAAATTTGGTCTCCAAGCACATATCAATATGGAGAACAACTTGAGCGGTTCGGATCGGTCGTTTGGATTTTCAAAATAGAAATAATGAGGCGTGGAGCACCAAGTCGTTTTACACCATGGCTTAGCTAAGCCCAACACTATATATATATATATATATATATATATATAGAATTTTGCTATTGTGCTTCATGAAGTAAAACCCATATTGTACTTCACGCTCATACACCCATTTCCAAAATCCAAATCGTCAATCCGACCGTTCAAGTTGTTCTCCATATTGAAATGTGCTTGGAGACCAAATTTTACATTTTTTTGAATTTTTTTACTATTTATTAAGCCACTTTGAAAATCGCTTATCCATTGGTCCAGAAATTTTTACTGTTTTTTACTATTCACAATGGATCAGCGATTTTCAAAGTGGCTTAATAAATAGTAAAAAAATTCCAAAAAATGTAAATTTGGTCTCCAAGCACATTTCAATATGGAGAACAACTTGAACGGTTTGGATCGACCGTTTGGATTTTAGAAATGGGAGAATGAGCGTGAAGTAAAACTTCGTTTTACTTCATGAAGCACAATAGCCCTACTCTATATATATATATATATATATATAGAGTAGGGCTATTGTACTTCGCGAAGTAAAACTTCGTTTTACTTCACGCTCATACACCCATTTCCAAAATCCAAATCGTCAATCCGACCGTTCAAGTTGTTCTCCATATTGAAATGTGCTTGGAGACCAAATTTTACATTTTTTGGAATTTTTTTACTATTTATTAAGCCACTTTGAAAATCGCTGATCCATTGTGAATAGTAAAAAACAGTAAAAAATTCTGGACCAATGGATCAGCGACTTTCAAAGTGGCTTAATAAATAGTAAAAAAAAATCTAAAAAATGTAAAATTTGGTCTCCAAGCACATTTCAATATTGAGAACAACTTGAACGGTCGGATCGACGATTTGGATTTTGGAAATGGGTGTATGAGCGTGAAGTAAAATATTGGTTTTACTTCATGAAGCACAATAGCAAAATTCTATATATATATATATATATATTTTACAATTTTTATTTATTTTTTAGATAAGTAGAAAATCACACTTTCAGATGATCTATAATTTTTTTATAAAGTGATTTTTTACTCATTTAAAAATAGTAAAAAAATAATAAAAAATATTAAAAAAATATAAAATTTTAGAAAATTATTACTTTTCGGACCGACTTACGGTAACATTAAGTGGTAAAAAAACATTCAGACTCAATTAAAAAAAAAAGGAAAACCACAATATAGTTAAAATTGAAGTGATATTAGGAGCTGGGCTTAGCTAAGCTATGAAGTAAAACGACTTGGTGCTCCACGTCTCATTATTTTCATTTTGAAAATCCAAACTACCGATCCGAACCGCTCAACATGATCTCCATATTGAAATGTGCTTGGAGACCAAATTTTACATTTTTTGGAATTTTTTTACTATTTATTAAGCCACTTTGAAAATCGCTGATCCATTGGTCCAGGATTTTTTACTGTTTTGCTATTGTCCATCCGGATCAGCGATTTTCAAAGTGGCTTAATAAATAGTAAAAAAATTCAAAAAAATGTAAAATTTGGTCTCCAAGCACATTTCAATATGGAGAACAACTTGAGCGGTTCGGATCGGTAGTTTGAATTTTTAAAATGAAAATATGACGTAAGTACAAAACGTTTTACTCCATGACCTAGCTAAGTCCATCTCGTGATGTTAGTATTATTATAGCACTATTATTGGTTAGGCCCCCATTTTTTTTTTTAATATATACCCCATTATCCGGTTACTTTCCCCAACAAGCGATGATCCCACATGGTTTAAGATTCCTCCAAAATATGAGGGGCCCATTTGATTAGACAAACGAAAATGGAATAAAATTCCATGCATGCTAGCTAGCACCTAGCAATGAGCCACACCTAACTTATTCTGAGAACTTGATCCAGCTCATTTTCGAAAGCAACATGTGAGTGAGAGAACAAATAATTGTAATTCGACATGACAATACATGACACTTTGCGGCTGGCATAGTCGCTCAGTCAACTTTGGTAACTATCTATCTAGAATTAAAATTATCTGAGCATTAACTAAACTTTCAATAATGTGTCATATGTTCAGGCCAATCTTGAATTAAACATAGAGGACTGTTGGTGAATATATTTGTCTGGTTCAACCGTTCAAGTCAAATTTTAAATGCAATAAAATTTTGGTTGAAATATTTGCATAATTTGCTAACAAAAGTTGGAATATAATTTCAGCTGCAAAACAAAACAGAAAAAATGATCCATCTTTTTATTTATCTAGATTGTTAGGCTGTTTTATTTTAATGATTTGTTAGCATATTATAGTTTATTTTCATATTTTGTATACATGACACTTTTGCAACTATTCTATCTAGAATTACAATTATTTGAATATTACTAAACTTTCAATAATGTGTCATATGGTTCAGGTCAATCTTGAACTAAACATAGAGGAATGTTGGTGAATATATCTGTCTGGTTCAAGTCAAATCTTAAATGGAATAAAATTTGGTTGAATTTTCATATTTGCATAATGTGCTCACAAAAGTTGGAATAGAATTTCAGCTGCAAAACAAAACAGAAAAAATGCTCCATCTTTTATTTTAATGATTTGTGAGCTTAAAGATTTAAATAGTGTTTATCGCGTTATAGCGGAACAGCTGAAAAAACGACGCTATGTCCATGTAGCGTCAATAGCGTCATAGTTTTTATGGTTCGAAAACGCTATAGCGGCATTATAGCCAGGGGCGGATCCAGGATTTTGGTCAGGGGTAAGCACAAAATATTGACAAGAGTATAATTTTTTTTCTCCTGACGAATCGGAGCGGAGTAGTGGATAGGGATCTAAGAAAGTCATAGCACGACCGAATACGTCACGGCACAATACGGTTCCATCAAGGCACGTGTGCCGGTTATGTACCGTGACCATCTTTCGAAATTTGGCACGACAAGGCACGTCACACAAAAGATTTAGTCACAACACGACACATGGTCATGTGTAATTATGACCGTTAGATCTTGATCGAATGTTGAATCTTAAATAAACTAACCTAAATTATGAAAAAATAGTTAAACGTGACTGGTCACGTTTGGACACGTCACGTGGTCACGGTGTGATTAACGTGTTATGACCATTCACGTGCCATGACTATCCTTCCAAATTTGGTCACGACACGACACATAATCCAAGTTACGGCATGACTAGTCACGG